>JACAXG010000010.1:10177529-10577776 GCA_018881555.1 Amblyornis subalaris
CTTCCCTTCCCTTCCCTTCCCTTCCCTTCCCTTCCCTTCCCTTCCCTTCCCTTCCCTTCCCTTCCCTTCCCTTCCCTTCCCTTCCTTTCCCTTCCCTGTTTCCAGGCTTATCAACACTTGGAAAAATCAGAAGGTAGGTAAGAACCAGAATACAAAAAACTAGCTCCAAAACTTATTACATATAAATATTTTAATTTTTCTGCCAATCTTCTGTTACTGTGGTTCTCATTTTTGAATGCTTTGGATTACCAAGGAGGATTATTCCCCTCTGTTTAACTTTAATAACTGGAGAATATTAAAATGCTATTATAGCTCAGTTTCCAACAATATATTTGATTGAAAGCAAGTTGGGCACTGAAGCTGGAATCCACCTCACACGGGAGCAGGGTGCACTTCTGCTCGCTCTGCTTGACTGCATTGTCCTTTTCATAATGTGGAAGTCACAGCATGGACTGGAAGGAAAAGCCAAACCCTCCAGGACCTCATCTCATGGCCGCAAGATTCAAAGCTACAAGAGCAGCCACCAGGCAGAGCTGCCTGGTCCTCCTTCCTTCCCCTTCCCATGGGAACTGCCCCAGCACACATGCTCGTTGTGGAGGGCCTCAGTCCCTGCCTGCAGGCAAGTCCAGGGCTGTTACACCCAATTTGGGCTAAACCCAAAGACCTGTGGTACCAGACATGTCGAACATGCCCCGTCCTCTACTGTGTCCAGACGTGGGGAGCCCCAGGTCATGCTCTGCAAACCCCACCTTCCTGCCCTGGTCTCATCTCTGCTGTGCTCTGACCCAGCACACTTGACTTCAAAATTTATTATAAAAGGAGGAAACTAAAGAACAAGTTTCACTATCAATTTCTAGATAGTGTTTCTGGATGTGGAGCTGCAGCTTTAGAGGACATGAATTTCAGAAGTGCCAAATTAATTTTGAAAGCTACTGGGACATAGGGACTGACAAGTGCGGGTATTTGGGCACATAAAGGCACGGGAAAACATCCATTTTGGATCCAGAACTAGTCATATCCCTAAATCCTGTGGAAAGGAAGGCAACCTAGGTAGGTACTCAGGCATTTCTGAAATATTCAACTGCTTCCTTAGGACTCTGTCATCATGATTATTTTCTATAGCACCTTTGAGAATATGACTTGTGCCCTTCCTCCCCAGAATTCCATCTAGATCAAGAAAGAATAATTATTTAATTGCAGATTATTATTTGGGTTATACTGTTGACTAGAGGCCAATCGCATTGTACAAAATATAATGGATTGTCCCTGTCCATAGATGAAAAATTAAGGAGGTATGTATTTATTTATTTATTTCTTGAACATAGTGGGAAGAGAGCTGTAGTGGGTCAGGCGGTGGCCACAGGAATATTTAACTCTGTGGAGTTGAAGACAGTAATTTCCCGTCTGGAGGGTTGAGTGACGGGAGCACATATCACAGTGTGGATGAGCATATTTCTGGTTTAGAGCAGATGGCAGGAGATAAAATGTAAATATGTTTAAATCACCAGGAGTTTCCCCCCACAACCATTATGTTATTATATTTCAGTCTTTCAAAAAACAGTTTACCTTTTATCAGCTCCTGTTAACTAACAACCTACATCACATCATCATGGAAATAGAGAGAAGACAGCTGTTTGAGTCACAAAAGATAAATATCACCTGAAACAGCTATTGTTTTGAGTTCCTGAGTCTACTAAATAGATATTTTCAATGCAAATAAATGATGTAACCCAAAGTGAATCCAACAATACATGGGCAAAGTAGCTTGTGTGGTTTTCACAGGAGAATATTCAATCTGTGCAAACAGACTACCATCTGTAAACAGCAACATAAATAGGAAGTGTACATCTGATGTGCCTGCTCACCAGATCTGAATCTTCAGGGTGATGTGTACCCTCAGAGTCCTATAGGAGGACATTTTCAAAGCATCTATTTTCACAGTAAGGCTCAGGAGCCTCAGGTCACTTCCAAATGGAACAAGTTTTTAAGGCCACATAGTTAACTGAATGGAATCAAGCCCTTAGACTCCCTTAAAAAAACATCTACTAATTGTTCACTGTCAAATTCAGAACACTAATCAAAATAATCCACTTTTCAAGTTAAACATAACACTACCTTTCTATTGGGCAGGATGTTTTTAGAAGAAAAATGCTAAACACCCACTATTACTTTAAATTTCCAAGATGTAAAAAGCACTTGTAAAAATTCTTTTGATTTACAAGGAGCTTGCATTACACAAAACTGATAAGAAATAGATTAAAAATTAAACATTTATGACCCAGGGAACTGCTGAGCAGACTTTGCTCTGAAGAACATCTGTAACAATAAAACCCAGACTCCTGAAATTTGATTTTCCTGTTGTACTTGCTTAATTACTGTGCATGCTAACTATTTAGTCTCTGAGAGGGTAATGGTGCAGTTGTGGAAAATATTATTCTCTTAGGGATTTTCATATATAATTTTTGTAAGGGAGCATTCCCATCTCAACATGCACACACAAGTGCCAGTACCATTAATGGAAGATATGTGCACCACTGAAAGGGAGAGCACACTCCTGAGTATGTAACTAAATCAACAAACCCCCAGTATTACCATAATGCTAGAGATAGGACCAGAGAAAAATATTTAGAGGTAAAGAATGAGCACAATTTCACTCTTACCCTTATTCACTCTTACCCTCTTATTAATGGTGATATTAGCTTCTGCCAAGGGACTCTGACTACTCTTGATAAATCTAAGTTAGAGAACTAAAGCACAATGGAATGAAATGATGGTGTTACCAAGTGTATTAAGGCTGTTTCAGTTTTACCTTTGTCTTTACTTGCTGATGTAGAACACCTCAGAATCTCAACACAATAACATTACTGAAACTTTCATCCTGTTTCTAGTTTACACTTTGCTCTGGCAAATTGGTTTTACACCCCTTATCAGGCCATTTTTACTCCAGTGCAGGAGTAACAGAGAGAAAATGGGAATTACCTTCCCTTAATGGCAAGTTCTGCCTTCAGATATATTGAACCTGTGGAACAAAAAGCTTAACCAGAACCATGTGGTCTTATTTCTATCTTTTTTAAGAATTACAAATTCAAATTAGATTATGGTCCCTTTCCTAAGATTAATTTCAGGTATTCTTTTTACAATGATGCAATTAATTTTTTACTCTATAACAGAAATCCCAATTTAATTAATTACTCTGAAATTGGCTTTTAATCCCCTTATTTGTGTTAACAGCTCTTATTAAGTCATTACCTTCTTGCCTCTGAGTTATGCACAGTTTAGTGCATACAGATGTTTTGCATGAAAAACATGCATGAATAATGTTTCTACATATACAATAATCCCATGTAAACAGACATTTTGGGCAGGAAATGGTACAACTGGTAGAGAGCAAATAGTTTTCTGGTTCAATGTCTTCAGTTTTACTCATCAGACATCAATAACAGAAATGTAGCTTCATGTTCGAGTCCAGCAATGACATTGATTTTACTTTCTGAGGTTTAGAAGTGGACAGGTATATAGAGGTATACAAGCATACAAGACAGGGCTTTTTTTAACTGTCACCCACATGCAAAAAAAAAGTTCCATATCTTTATGTGTGAAATATAAATTTGAGTTTAAGATTGATATCTAATTAGATACTTGTTTCTAGTAGCTAATTTTTAAAGCAATGCTTGCAGCAGAGAGAAATTGAAGGAAAACATAAATTAAAATAGGATTTTGAAAAATCCTGAGGGAACAAACATGTTGATTGGTTGTTTGGTGCACACTTTCCGAGTGACTTTTGGCAGAGTAATGTAGCCCACTAAAGTACTGAATGAGGCCCAAACGAAAAGTCATAAAATGCATATCTAAGAACAACTCTGCACTAAGACACAGTTAGTAAGCTTACAAAGATAGCAGTGCTTTTGTTATTTAGTACGGATTTCCTAACTGCGAAATGCATTCTGATTTATTATAAAGACTATGGTTAGATTAGGCCAAACAAATCAATATGCCTTTGATTAGTGGCATAGCTGCTGCTTCACTATGCTCTACAATAACACCAAAGGGTAGTTTTGAGTTTAGGATCCCAGAGTTCTAAAACAATGTTCTCTAACACTGAAACTTCAGTGTTGTTTCATATACAGAGGAAGCCACTATGCCAGAAGAACAAATGAGAACAGTTTCTACAGAAATGAATGAGCTGTTGTGTACAATAAAAGTAAAAATAATCATCATTTATGCCCCATCCAATAGCTGTGGGCATGCAATTGTGTTTCAATGAAGTACTAGCTTGCATTGCTGCACATTGGATAATATTTCGTATTAATTAGTATTGCAGCCTTCTAGCCTGTTTCTAAAGATGTCATTATATGATTGGATACCACTGAGTCACATAATCAATGAAACAAAAATTGCTAACACAGAATAATTAATGGCAACTAATCAGTCATGGTAAACTAGGAAAATAAGAATGGTCTCACTTAACCTGGTGTGCCCAGACAGTTACTGCACTCAAATATCTATATTTACAAATCATCTGAAAAAAACATTTCCCAGTTTCAGAATTTTCCTTCTTAACTAGTAATAATTACTATGATACTAAGAACTTTTGGGACAATAGAAAATTGTGACACCAAAGAAGCATGGACATGCATGTTTTAAATAATAAACAGTGTGCATGTATACATTTGTACTTTTTAAATAGACACAACTGAGCTTGGCAATAGGAAGGTCACATGGACCTCTGTGGTTGGTGCATGCAGAGGTCCCCCAGAAAGAGATGTGGTGCCTACTTGGTAACTTTGGTGATAAACTCTCTCCTTTAGACTTGCAGAACATGTTCCATTTACTTATTAATAGATAAGAGTAAAGTGCTGCCAGAACGATGTGTACTATTCAGTCAAATAACCACAAATGTGTGTTTGTTTCTTGCCCTCTCTGTGATCTGGGACAGACAGATGATGCTTCTATGAAAAAAATATAAGCACGAGATTAAAACTGTGCCCAAACCACAGCCATAAAAACATTGCTGCTGTTTTCAGAGAGATGTTTTTAAGAGACAAACAGAGCAGTGGGGGTATTCAGAGGGTATCAGGGTCCCAAAATTTCTCTCCTGCCCATTTCCTCCACAACCAAGTCTCTTCTGTCCCTGATTCACATAAATTAGAGGGTCATATGACCACATTTGAATGTCAAAAGAGTTGCAACGTGTGGCAGAAACACTCCTTTAGCTATTTTCCTCTTCTTGTATGTCCCAAGGATTTATAGTAGTCTAAAAATGGCCTCAAACAATAACAAAGAAAAATATTTTGAGATGTTTAAAGTCTTGCTCAGTTGTGAGTGGTTTGCTGGTTTTTTGCTCTTTGGTGAGTGTCCAGTTCCTTCCCTGAGGACCAGCAGGCTATGCTATGCACAATCATGTACCCCTCCTCCCTAGCTCCAAGTTTGCTCTCTGAATCAACTGCTTCTTTTAAATTCCTTCACAAAGGTTTTTTCCATCTCCTGTGTGTCTGTCTTTAAGCTTTTATCTTTAGAATCAGGAAACTAATTATTGAAAATCCCTTTTGAAATCTAAATAATTTCTAAACCATTGCTGCTTGGAGGCTTTAGGCGAAATAAAATATTTTTCACAAAATAATCAACAAAACATTTTGACCAACCCTCAGTTACCTCCTTTAGCTTTACAGAAACAAGATAATACTCAAAGCCTTCAAAATCTGACTTGGAACAAAATTCAAGATTCTTTTTAAGGTCATTCAATGACTCATTTGTTGTGTGATTGTCCTGCTCTGCTCTGCACTCGTGTGGCCTCACCTCGAGTCCTGTGTGCAGTTTTGGGCACAGCAATATAAAAAGACATTAAACTATGAGAAAGAGTCCAAAGGAGGGCAACAAAGATGGTGAAGGGCCTTGAGGGGAAGCCATATGAAGAGCAGCTGAGGTCACTTGGTCTGTTCAGCCTGGAGGAGACTGAGGGGAGACCTCACTGCAGTTACAACTTCCTTGGGTGGGAAGAGGAGGGGCAGGCATTGATCTCTCCTCTGTGGTGACTAGGGACAGGACCCGAGGGAATGGCCCAAAATTGTGCCAGGGGATGTTTAGGTYGGATAKCAGAAAAAGGTTCTTCTCCCAGAGAGTGTTTGTGCACTGGAACAGGCTYCCCAGGGAAGTGGTCACAGCACCAGCCTGGCAGAGCTCAAGAAGCATTTGGACATTACTCTTGGGCACATGGTGTGGTGTAGGGTTAAGAGTTGGACTGGATGATCCTTGTGAGTCTGTTCCAACTCATTCTGTGATTCTGTGATTCTGTGATTCTGTGATTCTGTGATTCTGTGATTCTGTGATTCTGTGATTCATCATTTCAAAAGGATAAAGTTTTGTGTGTCTTAAAAACTGATGTCTTCATTTAAAAACACTTTAGTTTGAATTAGTCTTTACTATAGTAAAAAAAAGTTACCTTTTCTCAAAAATGTCTGACTTTTAAATAAAATTCATAAATTTAAAATTTCAAGGTTTTATATTCCACCTTGTTGTTAAAAATTAACTCGTATTTTGCCTCCTCACATAAAAGTAGGGTCTATTACAATCTRAAAGGTGAAAAGAAACCACTCCTTTTTAGTATTTAGTGTGCCCTCTTTCCCCTTTGAGGAAGAGGAAAAAAAGATTAGAAAGCACTGRTTTTTCTTTTCTTTGTTCCATACTCTCACTGCCATATTTCCTCTCTCCCTCACTCTTTATCCCCTTTCCCTCAGGTCTGAATGGCTGTAGAAAAAAAAAATAAAAAAAATCCTGGACCGTATAGAGGTACGTTTTTCTGAGACTTGTTTTTTCTGGTTTTATGTTTGTTTGGGTTTTTTTTCAAACTAGGAAAGAAAATGTCATGAAACACTTCCAAAACATATATAATTTCTTCTAAAATGCATTGTGAAGTCMCGGGTCTCTCAGTCCCTCCTTGCAAAAGATATACTTCATGTCCTTTAAACCTCCTTGTGTCCCTGCACTCAGTCCACTATGTCCAGGTCTCTTCTGTGTTGGGGAACCCAGCACTGGATCAAGCTCTCCAGAGTGGACCAAGCTGCTCCCTCACCTACCAGGCAGCTTCCCCTCCTCACATTCCATCCTTCCTACAGCACCTATACTCCTCTATGGCAGCTCCAGGTCCTGTGAGCCATCCTGCCACCTCTCTCTTATCCCAGTGGGACTGCAGCCTTGCAGCTACGCACAGATCTCTAATTCCCCCTGCTTGTTCCTGTGCTGCATGTGTAAATGTACAGGCACTCCAGGGAGCAACCAGGGCATGCAGCTTTCCCAGAAAATGCCTGAGAGCTTCCCCCATCATGCTGTGCTCTTGGCATGCCTTTGTGTGCTCTTGGGGTGAGCCAGCTCCTGGGCTTGAAGGAGAGCAAGGGGAAAGTCTCTGGCCCACCTTTGTTCAGTTTACACTGTGTGATGACGGTTGGTGCCCTCCTCTTCCTTCCACAGCACGGGTGACTTTTTTTTCCCTTTTGATATGAACATGATAATTGTTAAAGACTATCAGGTGAATATGAATAGCCTGTATGAAGTTTTAAAAGCAGTGCACACACAAATATCTCTTCACTGGGTGTGTTTCTCCTAGTGTTTATGCTTGGATGAGGAATGAGATTTTGAAGTAAACTTTCCTGTTATTCCCACTTAGTATGCTTTGGTTCACACTGCTGAGTTGTCAGAGCTCACAAACTGGCTGCTGCAATGGAACCAAAACCTGTCTCTAATTAGCAAGTAGTGCAGTCAAACAGGAATGGATCCCCAGAGCAAATCAGCTGGTACTGATGTTCAGTCTCTGTGCATGCCATGAGTTTTTTGTGCACTGTCTCTGGTCCACAGACTGAATAAGCATGAGCTAGTATTATCAAATATAATTAAAAAAAAATATATAGACCAATTCCAACTCAGCATATTCTGTGACTGATTTTTTCCAGTTGGTTTTCCTGAAGGAATTCCAGTAGAGGTTTCCTGAAAAGTTTTTATTTGACCACAGATTTAAAATTTTCCCTATTTTTTTCTCCTCATAAAATCATGTGCCTTATTTGTCAGGGAGAGAGCGTGACTTCTTGCAAATAGTGATGATCTCCATGCTTACTAAAAACTTTTTCTTACTGTAGTACCTTTTGCTATGGGAAATTATAAGATTCCTTCTTCACAGCAGTTATGCTTTTGGCCAAGAAGCAGATAATTTTAAATTTCACTATTTGTTGACAATTTCCCAAATAAGCTGAAAACTACTGCTTTTCAAGGTACCAGTGGATACTCATAGCTCAGTGAAGAGCAGAAATGAGAATGGACTCAGATAAAAAGGAATTATTTTCACTGTCAAGATGCAAAAGTTCTAAACAAGAAACCCACGAATTTTCTGTGCTGGTGTTGCTTTATTTAACCTTGGTGTTTTGCTATCTGTTTGTGTCTGAGGTTGGCACTTTTACTAACAGCAGAAAATTAGTGTCTCAGACTGTGTTAAATGGGCCAACACAACTTAGGCAATATCAAAATGACTCAAAACTCTACAAACAAAATAAAATTTGTAGCTCTTGATTTTAACCTTGATCTTCTGGGAATGTTGAGCCAGTGGTCAGACCAGAGCTCTGACACACTGTGGTTGCTAGAAGGAGCCTGATATTAACTGTAAATGTGTGTCTTGGTCATGCTGAATTAGTGCAAAAGCCAGACAAGTGAAAGCCATTGCTACTCCACTTCTCACGGGGAGAGCAAACAGCTCTGCACATCTCCTTCACCCTCTCCGCAGGCGACGGCAGCGCAGGCAGCATGTCAAAGGGCTTAAAATATTTGCATGCATTTGCTATTTCTGCCTTGAAAGTGAGTCAAGGAGACTTCTCAGAATTTCAATGAAAATTTTCAATGGACAGAATGCAGATGGGGCGAGTCTTTAGCACTTAGACTGTTACCTGCAGTGTAGACAAATTAGATGCAAGCAGGGTTTGGATATGCAATTGTAGTGGTGAACATACATCCAGACAGTGTTTGTGCTCCTCTGCTTAAAACAAATGCTTGAAAGAGATGGCAAAGCCCCAAACCCACAATGCCTGTTCCCCCCCGATCTGGAGTCCATTGCAGCAACACATGCAGCTGTCTGCAGCCCCCTGCCTGCTCCTTGGGTCATGCCCTCCCATTTCACTCTTTATGTCAGTGGAAAAATACCAACCTTAATTAGATCCCAGTTCTTCATCCATGAGGTGGTAAAATTCAGGTTTGAATGAACAGGTACAGATTCATAAGACTTAGGGACCATGGATTCATGGTCCTGGTGCTACCTCCAGGCTTCATTCAGCACTATCATTGCATACATCTCATCCTTGCTTTCTCCATAACTATGTTCATTTTACAAAAGACCAGTCTTTGGTCTTTCAACGTCTTTAAAAAACAGTAGTCCTTGCTTTGAAGTTGCAGGTTCATAGTGTGGTTTTTAGCATGGTTTATAGACATATTTCTGGCAGAATCTGGGCTTTCTTCTACCACCAAATGACCCCAAAGCCTCACTGCCCCTTCAGTCTGTTAGCAGAAATATGCCAGGTCCTGCCAGTCTTCATGCACAAGCAAATCAGTGGAATTCTGAGTTGCTTGTACAAGCTGTGTTGCTCATGCAGAGAGTGACAACATTCCACACAGTACTTCTGGTGACTGCACTTACATCATTCCATAAATTCATACATGTTAGTAGATGCAGTTTCAAATAAAAGGTAAAACACTATTATGGAATTTTGAAAGTGATGTTCCACTGCAGTGTATCAAATTAATGACAGCTTTGGAAAGAGTTAAAAAATTTGCCAGGGCAACTCATTCAAGTGCACTTCATTACATCAGCTGGGAAATATTTCTGCTTTGCAAACACGACAGTAGAAACATGAGCTATTCTGTTTCCTCAAACAAAGCTATTTCCCATTAACACCACGCACAACCATCCATGAGACACAGCCCTACCAGACAATGGGCACCTTGTCACTCCCTACAGGGCACAGGGCACCTGTGGGGCCAGGTGGCTGCTTTGGCTGCTTCCCTGCAGCCCAGGGGTGGCTGGGGCACCCCAGCAGAGCCTCCAAAGCTTTGTCACACCGCACATTTCTGCTCCTGATGGAACTAAATCCCACTGAGTCGTAAATATTGACTCAGCAGTGTGGTTGCTGCTTTCATTTTTTCACTGCACAATGCCATAGGAGATTATTAGGCTTAGTAGCTGATTTTTGCTTGTAGAATGGATCAATGATCATTGATAACAGAGTCACTTTTTTATATGCTTATTTTAGTCAACAAACTATTGTAGCATGGCAGCCATGATTATTCAGCTGGGCTGAAAATTGAATTTCCTTCCTCGTACAAATACAAGAGCATTTTCCTTCCTTTCTTTACTCCTTGAGTTACAATTATTAGGCCTACAATATAATTCACATATTTACCAACACTAGAAAGAGACAGAAGGGAAAACGATGTTTCTCTCTTCTTTGTGTTATTCTTAACATGTGCCTCAAATGTAGTTTTGCTCAGAAGTCCCAGCTAAGACAGGAGATCCATTATGGTGCTTCTGGTAATATGGACTTCATAAAAGAAAGTGGCCTTCACTCCACCTTGCTGGAGTTTCCCTTCTGAGGTTAGACAAACATTTTTGAACCGTATTGTCTCTCTTGTCCCGGTGAATAAGTTAATTTGTTGTAGTAGCTCTGTGTCTGCTTCAAAGAACTCATTTCTTGATTGGAGCATCTTGCAACAGTAGCGTGTTAGATTAATCATATAAACATTCTATCTAAGAAGACAACGTGAAAGGAATAAAAGTAAGCTTTCCCTTTGGAAAGTAGCTGTTCCTTGAGGGTGTAGAGAGTGTTTTCACATGGCCAGTGAAGTGTACCTAAGCAAAACCTAGGTGTTTATCACAATGATCATAACTCGTTAGAATTTATTTTTCTGCAGAAAATACACACAAAAGTAATAAATTGTTTTTGAAAATTGAAAAATAAATATTTTCATAATAAGACAAAGAATATTTTTTTGCATTAAGCATTTGTACTTTGCTTTTTGATGCAGAACATTAGAGTAGATGTTTCTTGCCTAAAAAATCCAAACACTCTTTAGCAGAAAAAAAAAAGAGAAAAAATCCACTGGTAGTTGCGAAGGATACTTCAGCTTTGCTCCTCAAATTGTACAGCATGAAATAATTGCAGCATTTCTTTCACAACTAATTTCCAATAGGTTAATACATCAGTGAAAATGTCATCAATAATTCACAAATGCTACAATGAGAAAAATGCATTGAGTAATGCTGGCTATTTATGACTTACATTCTCAGTGTTGGTTATTACAGTTACATGATGTTACCATTAGATATAATAACTATTCAGTCAGGAAAATAGGTTATTTATCATAGATTTATACAGGAAAATTAAATGCAAGGATGTAGCCACTGATGTCAAGAGGGTTTTCTAATAGTATTCACTACAAAGGAAACTACAGTGCCTGCCTAAGAGCTGCTTTTTTGTTTATAACAACAAAAAACCCCAAATGTTAGATGGTAAAGGCACACTGTATAAGTAAATGGATCAAGTGATATCCAGATGCAGATAGCCTATATGCAGTTATAAACTCTTTTCTAATTGTTTGTAGCCAGGCAGTTAAACCATTAACATGCTGTGTTTACTGCTATCTGCCTCAGTTTTCCCTTTTCTCATAAAAATGACTTAATGACTCATTTGATAAAGCCAAAAGAGACAGCTCTGCACTGCACTGCTTTCATCCCACTTAAACCCTTTTGAGATGTACACATAAAAGGAGCTGCATGAAGACTTTTAATATCAGGAAAGGAAATTCTACTCTTACTGTTTTTATGGCTCATGTTTTATGTGTAGTTTTGCTTCTGAGCAGCTATGCTGGATTTACTCTGGTGATGCAAAAGTGGGCTCCAGTCCACTGTGTGCTGCATGTAGATGACTGCTGGAGTTCTAAAGCATGGCAGGGTAACACCTGGACAGCTGTTGGCAGGAGGTTTCCCTGTGGTTTACCTGGCAATGACACTGCCTATCAACCACAGAGACCTGAGGATTCCTGCTGGCTGGGGTTTCACTGGCACAGCCCATAGTTCCAGTCAAAGGTCAAAAGGAAAAATTCTATGCAACAGAAAACAATTTATTTTCATGCATGCAAATAGAAATAGAATGTGGAAAATATATGAGAAATCTGGGTTTAACTTTGAGAGGGGATAGTAGTATCATTGCTACAGCACCACTGTCTGCGATTCTTTCGCACTAACAAAATGAGTCAAAATCTGTCTTCATTTACTCTCAGCTTGTCCCTGTATGACCAGGTGTTTCTGGAAGCTGAATCTTTCTCAGATGTGCTCACAAAAGAGGAAGAATTCCTTTTATTGCTTGAGTCTGAAAAGTACCCAACTTTGACACTCTCAGTTTTTGTCAAAATGCAGTATTATCTCCCGACTCCTTGTCCTTCAGAGGAAATGTTGGAGGACTGTATTGGCAAGGGGATTACTAATGTTCTTCTCTGCTCCATTAGCTCCTCTCCTCCTTTATTTTCCATATCCAATTTGTGGAATATGTGTGCTTGTTTTTTGCGCAGCCTCCTTGGCACGGCCCCAGCCTGTGTCCCTCATCACTCTGCAATGCCACATGCTGCACTGGGACCTGCTGAATGAGATTAGAGCAGCTCCAAACCCAGAAACCTCTGGAAATGCTCCTAGGATAAGTGAACAACCCAGGTATGAAGGGACCTCAGCTGGTCTCTTGTATAATCCACTACTCAAGGCAGGGTCTGCCAAGGGATCGGACCAGACTATTCAGGACCTTGAAGACACTCAAGGATGAAGACTGAGGTGTGTCCCTGGGCAAACCACCTCTGCTTAACTACCTCTCCTATTTTTATCAGGACTTTGTACCAGAAGGGTGACATCCAAACCTTCCTGGAGAGATGTTATGAACAACTATCTCAGAGATCAAGCAAGAGTATCAGCCAAGCTGTAGCATACCTATTTTTACAAGGTCTCAATCAATATCTTTATTTTAATCTTAAAATAACACTCCGATTATTCCTCTTTGATACTGTAAGCAAGTAATCCAGCAAAGGCAAGATGGCTTGCTTCATGGATGTTTGCATGAGGAAGAGGAACAGCCAGCTTTAGCAGCAACTGGAAAAACAGAGATGTGTAAAAGAGTGCAGTCATTTTCTTTGAATAAATTAGGTGAGTTTTAAGATAGAAAATTGAAAAAGAACAGTGAAACTTTTGCTTTGTCTAGTTTTTTCTTTTGCCAGTATGGAAAAAAAATCCAAGAATTTTGTGTCTGGGTCATTCACATGTCCTAGGAGTAAGGGTACTGATTATTGAGGAAGGAAATGGCATTTTACTCTCTTAACCTTATCTGTTAGCATTTCTCTTATTCTCTCAACTTTTTAACAGTTTCACCTCCCTCTTCTCTCCTCTGTCTCTAGCTTTTTGGCCTTGAGAATTAAGAGGAAGAGAGACAGATGAAAATGTGTTTGAGTTAAATAAAGGTAAAAAATTCTCAAAAATTATATTTTTCCTCCTAGAAATGGTACTCAATTACAAGTCTCGGCAACAGCAAAAGCCTCAAAGACACATTTTTGAGTTCTGATAAATCCAAGCAATTCTTCGTGTTTGGTTTTTACTTTGCACTGAAAATATGACAGCCTAACAGAGGGCCAGAGAAAGACACGAGCTCTGCAAATTTCTGAATGACTATCTCTAATATCAACTGCACATTAAGGATGCTTTAAGATTACTTCTTAATGCTAACAATGATTTTTTTGACATTATTGAATGAAAGATGTTGAAAAAAGAAATCAGCATACACCGTAGAGGCATGATGCTGTCAGGTGAAACCAAGTCCTCCCTTTAAAGAGTACAAAGCCCCAGACTGTGTGTGTATAGATAATTAACTACCCTTCTATTTCTTTCCATGTCTTACGTGTAAGCACCATCTTATCTCAAGTTATTTCTCTTGAGGTACACACTGTCATTTCAGCACTATATGCCAAAGCAAATTGGACAGAATTGTTGATGTAAATCCCAAAGAGCAGCAATGCAACTTCATTATAGCAATTAGTGTTTTATGAATTTTTTTTCATGTATAAAACAGATAGTTGAGCCGTAATTCAAGTTCAAAAGACAGTCAAGTGCATATTGCAAAGAAATCTGAGGGAAATTCAGTTGAAACAAAGTAAGAATTGCATTTTTGCAGGTTAAAACTGAACCAAATTATCTGGATCAGATCACCGTACCACAGTGACTGTTCCTACTCATGAAGGCACATTGTAAATCACATCTACTGACCCCATTACACAAAGAAAGGGGGTAGGAGCCAAAAAAACAGCCTCTGGTTCCAAAAACCTTAAATGGCTTAAAGAGAAACAAACATCCTCCCCTTACAACACACACCCCTCTCCTGATGTGTCTAATTAACTTTCATTTTAGAGTCTTCAAATATCATCACTTGCAGTTTGTTTTTCGAAATATTTCCTGAATTCTGGTGGTACCTGCTGTGTTGTTGTCATTAATGATCTACCAGATTTTCACTGATAAAAAAAAAACCTGGAGGGAATTGTAAGATGCTCTAAAATTCACTTTGTGTAGAAATCCAGTAAGTAAGAGCTCAGTGAGAGAGTAGTAGAGAACAAAGGTGACAGGGAAACCCATATGGGCAAAGAGTAGGAGAAGGATATGAGTGGATCAAGATGGAGCAGGGGTGAGAAAGATGAAATCAGAAAACCACAAATTACTTGAAGAATATTTCACATTCCTTTTTTGTTACCCAGACACGGTATGCTTTTACAATCACATTTCTGTACATCTTTAGTGTTTGAAGATTGAGTATCAGAAATATCTTTAAAATATTTTAAAGGATAGGGGAGTTTGCAGGAGAGGCATAGCAAACCCATGAAGGACCTGAGGTAATAGAATGATATTTGTGATTTATTCTTAAGTAGGTCTGTGCCATTTTTTGCCTCTACATTGAATCAGTAGAGTTAATAAAGAAAACTAGCAGTGCAGGTTACAAACCACAGCGGCCAGCAGGTAATCTCGGTGGATAATCCAATATGCGGCAGTGAGACTGACCATAGAATCACAGAATGGTTTGGTTTGGAACAGACCTTAAAGATCATCTGATTTCAAACCCCTGCCATGGGCAGGGCCACTTTTCACTAGACCAGGTTGCTCAGAGCCCCATCTAACCCGGACTTCAGCTCTTCCAGGAATAAATATATACAAGAAATCTTAACAGTGAGACCAACTCACTGCAAGAAAGAACTGTGGAAAATAATGCTTCTTAATACAGTGATTTTTCACGCTGGTAGCAGCCCTGGGTTCATCAATTTCTCCTAAAATTATCTTTTTTTTGCCTTTTCTGGTCCTCCCACATATAGGCCATGGTTCTCAGTCTGGTCAGGAGAGCCGTTATCCTCTGTTCATTCCAATTTTCCAGAATGGGAAATACTTCAAAGACATTAACCACTATTCAGTACAGAATCTGAAACAGTTTGTCTCTGAAAAATGTTAAGATAAAGATCTCTCAAAAGAGATATCTAGAGAGGAGTATTGGAGCAGATGAAGTGAAGAATTAAGTTTTTATGTAAAAGAACTCATGTGGGAACTATATAATTAAACTAGGCAAACAATCCTGACTATGTTCTGTAATCATGTCAGCCAATAGCTATATGATTATGCCACTTCAGTGACTGTGGAAATATGTTTTACAGATTTTAAAAACAGCTTAATTTGGTTTTCTGCATTTTTTCCTTACAGAATCAAAGATTTTTGTGCTCAAGAGCCTTGAAAATCAGGTTATTCACTGATCGGTTGGATTATTTCTAACTTTTGGTTCTTGTACAGCACAAATTTTCCCCTGAAGGTCAAGTGTATGTGAGAAGCAAGCTTCTCATTGGACTTGAATCCTGATCGGCTTTATCATATCACTCAGTTTTTGGAGTTCATTAAATCTACAATCATGAGCATCCAGTTCATCATGCCCATAAAATACACCAATAATCAGAAATGATCTGAAGTAAGGTCGAGCATGAATTGCTACCCAGGGTGTCTGAGTGATGTCCACTGTAAAAAGAATTGTCTTTATTCCCTGGGGGCCAGACAAATAGCAGTTTTGTGGCAATCAAAGAGTAACAGTTCTCTGTCAGGTGTGCAAACGTTTATCTCAGCTACTTTTTTTAACCACAAGAACGGAACAGAGACAGTAAGTTCATTTATTCCGAGAACATTGGCTGGATTTTGTCTCACCGGCCTTTCAACACCCACGATGCAGATGTTAACATCACAGCCAGAGACCTAAATCTCTCTTAATAGTCAAAGGAGAGATATAGATGTGTCAGGGATGTGATTCACCTGAGCTATTTCAGACAGATATTTACCTAGGAGATGAATTGCACCCGGGACTGCACTGAGAGTATTGACTGGATCTGCGCAGACTATAAAGATCATGGGCTGAGCTGTTCAGTACATTTCATCAAATGAATCCTATTTAGTGTCCAAGTGCTAAAGGCTGGTACAGGGTCAGGAGTCCAGGTTCCACAGGCACAGTTTAGATACTTTCCACCAGAATGAGAAGTTTCTTTATGGGCACATCTCTTGCTAAACCATACTAACCCCTTGAAATACCCGCTATCCCCCAAACCACTGAGAAAGAATAGCTCTCTAAAAGGTCAGTGGTTTAAAATGCTTGAGACATCTGTGTTCAGTTTGTAGTTTTAAAGGCTGGTAAATGAGAAGGGTAGTTTTCATACAGTAACATTTTGGCAGCTTTCAATTGCTACGATAGCTTTTCCAAACTCTCCAGGAAATTTCAGAAAACTTCTACCTGTCTGCCTGTCAAATGTCATGCATTAGCTGTATAAACTGTGCTAAGCTTCACTAATAGGTACAGTTGATCAAATAATGTTTTTTAAAATCCTAAAAGCTACATTGTGGTAAAAATGAGATTTCCTCAGCACAAAATAACCAGAACTCTTAAAATATGGAAAAGCCATGTTTTTCTCCTTTTCCATAAATCAAAATGCATGGTTCTTTAGCAGCCTCTTAAATAAATAAATAAATAAATAAATCAGCTGTAGCTACCATGATCCCCACATCCCTATGAAAAGAACTTTTATTCTTTTGTTTTTTCGTTTGTTTGAGGTGAAAACCAGAGGATGAGGGCCTTGTGAGAACTCAGCATGCACTTCAGTTTTCTAATACAGCACAGCAGGAGAGAGATACAGAGGGAAAGCAAGCAGAAATAATAACCAGAAGCCCTATGAATAATGGGAACATGAGCCATTGGCATGTAGGGAAATGAGAATCTGAGTATCCTGTCTCTTGACCTTATAATTCACTATAAGGTACCCAGTCAGTTTTAGTGTCACCCTTTTCCAGCAGCTGGTAAGGAGTTTTGGAGTTCCAATGGTGTCGGATGAGTATCTCAGTAGCTAGTGTAATTTCCATCTCTTTGGATAATTTTATCTTTCATTATCTGTCCTCTTTTTACATCTGTATAACGAAGTAAAAACATAATATTGAAGCAAAATTAAAAGATCTTGCTTTGGGCAAGAAAAACAAGTTGAAGATATGCTTTTTTTTTGATTATACCAAAAAGTCATTACTAGTTTGGTATAAAGTCTAAATTGAATGCATACAATGAAAATTGGAATTGTCCTTGGGTGTGAAGATTTGGTTGCTGGGGTTATGGGGGTAGCGCCTTTTGAGTCATGGTTCCTGCTCACAGCAGAAGAGCCTCTGACTAATTTTCAGGTTTGTGCACTAAATTTCCTCAGTTTAACCAGACATAAATATAGGGCCATAGATGTGCATGAATATGCACATATGCACTATTCAGGTTTTTGTCATATTACAGAAGATGGAACAGCCAGAACACATACCAAAAAAGTGTCTTTTCGAGAGAGGCTTATAGATGAATGATCAAACAATATACCAGCAAGGATAAGCTATTTTGTCAAAATATGATCAGTTTGTATTAAATTTACATTAATATTGTAAATTTGTATTAATAAAACATTTATTTTCATGTTGAGGCTTTGTACATTTTTCATACCGTTTTAAATTGACTGTAATGAATTGCTGGCAAAGTTGCACCAGCCAAGATTCCACATACCGAGGGGCATTTAATCACTTCCCACCGATGTTAATTGGGATATCCTAATGAGCAATGAACACTCAGGCTAAGAATCAGTCACTCAGCTCTATGACTTTGAAATCCTTATAAATCCTCTATACACTCATGATCAATAATTTTGAGTCCAGAGCCATTCAAAATAAAAGAGGATGAGAATTTATTGTGAAACTATTGCGTGAGCAGATTTGCTAAATAGATTTCCTTATTAAACAGTTAACTTCATCATTCTTCATTATGTCTTTAGGGTCCGCAAGTCCAAGCAAAGCCCACAGGGTTCAATAATGTACTCTGCTTGATCATTATGATACAAAACATCCCGTTCACTATTGCTGAGCAGATTTACAGGAAAAGTTGGCAGAAACCTTGGTCCAGTATTTAATGCAGAACATCTTGATTCTGAATTTGTTATCTTGGCACTTTTACTTTACATAAATCAGGAGTTTGATAAAACAGTATAGTCTAATGTACTATTTTATAGCATTGTTAAAAAGAATTAAGATATATAATCTAGATATGAATAAATTTATAATGCAGAGTAGACATAGATTTTGATTCACTGAAGAAGCAAATTTCTAGAACAGCCTCACAACAGACCTAAGAGCAAAAAATTTGTAGTTCTAATACAGTTAAATCAACCTATAAAGGTATTAGTTACACCTACACTAGTGAAGAAACCCTCTTGAGCATGGGAACTCGATTGCCTACACTCTAAAACTGATCCTGAGCATGGTTTTGGCACAGACCTAGCACTTTCCCTAATATTTCCCAGGACAGTTGGTGAACTTGCATCGACTGGGGACCATTCCTGATGCACAGTCTGCTTTGGAGAGAGATAAAGCATGAATTAAACATGAATGATTCATTGTCAGACAGTCTCAGCAGCACAGAACAGTTCTAGGCATACTTTATTTACCACTATGAACATAATTTTGTAGCTAGGAACTGGGCTTGATGACACAGAAGGTTCTTTTCAGCCCTACATCCATATTGAGTTATCTTCATTTAATTAATGTTCTCTTTCTTCTTTTTATTAAACACATAAACCCCTAAATCTTGTTATTTAAAGTATGGGGAAACAGAAAGGGAAGGCAGAGAATGCTGTAATAGTCTCCATAGAGACTATTTACTAGACCAATAATTTAAGGTAGCTCAAGAAAATTCAAGTCTTTCATAAAAAGGATACATCTGTCAACTTGAGTTGCAACAAATATGTCACTGGATGTTTCCCAAATGTGCAAATACTGTACTCTGTAATACACACTATATCTGCAGGATGGTTTCCTGTCTAAGTCTTCTATTGGCTCCCTCTTTTGACAAATTATAGACATTTGGTTGCCTTTTGCCCTTAAAGTCACAACAAACAACCAATATGTAATTTAAATTTTTCTGCATTTTGTACACATATCTTATGAAGAAAAGTGGAGGGAGAATAAAGAGTAATTTTCCCAGTGGATTTCAGTGCTGTTCCAGCTCAGAATGTCCTTTTTTTCACTGCATGGACAAAAGTGCCTGAGAAGTATTTTTCTTGAAACTTTGTTTTGGGTTCAAATAAAATACTTATTTAAAAAAATATTTAAATATTTTATAGTGCTTGTAACTATATTTCACTTGTAAATAATGTAAACTAATACAATATTATGCAAAATTATTCAAAGAAGTCAAAGAGACATCCTGAATAAAAGTGGAAACCAAATCAGTTTTACCTTTGGAAAATGTTGATCTCTCACTATCATCAGAATTTATACATATGTATCTTTCAAAAGGGAAATTCCGGTGAAAATTCATAATCATCTATTTCAGAATTATTTCTGCTATAAAAAAAGTACTGCTGGAGTTTCCCTAACTATCTTTTATTCAGAGTAATAGTGTCAGTTGAATTTAATAAGAACTAAAGTTGATATAAGCTACACTGTCATACACTGGAAGCAATGTTGTTAAAATTAATGGGATTCAATTGGCAGGGAACTTTCAGAAACACAAGCACAGTGAAAGCACAAAATTAGTAATTCTTGTATGTGGAAGAATAGCAAGAAAAAGAAAGTGATGTAAGTTATAAATAAAAGAGAACTGATAGATGTAAAAATGCAAAAATGAAGCAAAGGTAACTTGATAGAGTATGCTGCCCTAAATCAATCAGTATTTTATTATTTATTAACTTCAGATAAAATGTGGGTAACCAGGTTATCTCCTGCAACAGGTTTGCTGCCGAAGAAAACTATTTCTTTTTTTTGTCAAATAAATATACTAGTCAAATAAAACTCAGACATACACCAAATTTATATGGTGTCGTCACAACATATGGCATATTAACCAAAGACTGATGTTTTTATCCCTTATTTCATTGTGAAATAACTCTGAGAGAAGGTTAATGTGCATGTGAATAAGCACTAACACAAACACACAAACACCTGAAGCCTGGGCCCATAATAAACATCAGACATTTTATTTCACAGATATTTCTCAATATTAATGACATTGTGTAGAAGATTCAAAAATACTATACTAACTAGGAACAATAAAAACACATAAGCAAGTAGCTAAATTATTTTCAATTTAATTTCTGATATATATCAATATTTTACTTCCATTTTTTTTATCACCTGCAGTACACTGGCCAGAAATCTTCACTGTGATCCCCATTTTTTTTCCTGAGTAATTGCTTATAGTTAATTTAAAACCTAGTAATGTGTGTAAGCAGTTCAAATTATTTCTTCCCATGTTCATTACCCTGTATTTGTCATCAAAGAATTCCGTCTGCTGTTGCAATGCCCATTCATCTGAACAGCAGTAATGGCATTGGAAAGCCAGCTACTTTTGAAGCAGTGTAAATAAACTGTGAAGTAGATGTCAAAAGCTATTTCACCTGTTTTACATTCCAATCCTCGCTTTGCTTCACTTGCTTTGCCTCACTCACTTTGCTACTGAGCAGAATCGATAACAGTATTCATGATGAGATACAGACATTCAGCTCATAAGCTTTCAAGATATTAGCTTTTTTCACTTATGAAGAGTGGATGGGGAGAAAATGAAATAGTTAGCAAATGTGCTTTTCCTCCTTCTCCGACGACATCTCTCTTGTATTTATTGTAGTTTATGCAGGTATTAAAGACATTTACTTTAAGGTAAATTTGCCAGATTTGACAGTCTGCAAAATATAAAGGACAGCTTTTATAACTGTGAGAAAACTATTTTTCCTCCTTTTTTTCCCCTTCATTATTGGTTTTTAGGCATTGAAACTTTGTCTAGGCTGTGTGCTATGTTGCAGTTACAAGACAACAAACAGCAAGCAATTAGTAGTGTTCAGGCTAGTCAATATTTTGCTGGGCTGTGTAGTTGTAAGGTGCATCCCTGCCTCATTACTGAGGCCAGTTTGATGTAAGACTCAGTTCATATATCAGATCATGTCCCTGTTCCTTGGTTTCCTCCCCTGCCCCAGGTGTAACACTAGAAAACAGAGGGGACACGAGGTCTACCTATATTGCTAATTCTGTCTGCTGCCCACCCCCCACCTCATTACCGCAATAAATAATGGGTTTTGATAAACTTTGCAGAGAGGGTTGGCTGTGGGTGAGGTTATTGGGCCAGATTACTGTAAAAAGTTGTTAAGATGAACCTGGAGAGTGAATAAAACTTATAATGGATGATGGAGTTTAAATCCATGGACTAGGGAATCATCATTCTTCAAAATGTACAAAAAGCTCCCATGGACTACTTTCAGTGATTTGCAGGCTAGTGAGGTCAGGACAGCATGGAACTCTTTTTAATGTGATGTAGAATAGCTCAAACCAGAATACTTTAAAATGATGGATTCCTGTCTGTTTATTTTTTTGTTTTACAAGGGTTTTTACTATTTCATAGGTTTTGGGTTGCTCATTAAGTGTAGTTGTTGGCCGATATTCATTATTTTGTTCTTTTCCTTCTTCTGAAGTTTAGAGGATAACAATATAGTGCAGTGCTCCATTGCATCCAAGGAAAAGAAAAAAATCTGGTTAAAAGTTAGACTATAATGAAAAATGAAAAGTAAAAATATATTTTTATATATATATACCATTCTAAAATGATAGGACAGTGACTTAAATGGTATTTCTCTTCATCTCCTTTTTCCTTTCATTGTTTTCTTTGCTATTTCCAGAATAAAAACATTCCTGACAGTCAACATGGGTAAGAGTTATGTTTAGTCATTTGAAAATTAGGTGTCCAACCTTCCACAGAAGGTCACTTGCAAGAACAAGGGTTTTCAATAAGATTCTTTTAACAACAGGTTTGATTGTACACCAAAGCTGTCATTTAGCTTGGTTACTAAAAGAATAAGGAACAGGAAGCAAGCACAGATAAGAAATATATAGACAGCAGATAATATGTAGAAGGGTCAAGTAATTCAGTAGTTCAAATAAGGAAGATGCAAAGTCCTCTTTACATGTTGTTATCAATCCCTTGTGAATCGGTTTATTACTCTATTAAAATTCTAAAGCCTGGTTTAATACTCCAGGTCTTATGCACTTTAGTATAGTTTGTTTTAGGCATTACTCCATTTAATTTCAAATAGCAGATTGGAAGCTGCCCTTCCTGCACGTGCATCCTTGTCACATGATATCCCTTCTGTGACTGAAACAAGTTTGAACACACAAAGCTGTTTTTTTCCTCTTTTATTAGTTAGCTGGTTTCAGTCACGCTTGCAGTCAGCGATGCCTCTGCTCAGGGACAGCAAACCGCATAGGCAACTTAGCTGTGTGCCAGGTAACATTTATATATTTCCTTTCACCACATTAGGTCCCAAAGGACTTAAGACTTCCTGACTTTAAGACTGTGTGACTTTATCACAGCTCTCCTRCTCCACATTCCTCAGAAATCTTTGGAGAAAAGATATACCAAGCCTGTTCACAGACTAAAACAGCTCTGATTAGTGAGCTGGAGCTTGGCTGGGAACACTGTGAGATCATTGCAGCGGTGGACCTACTGGTTCCTGCTGTCTTCCAGGAATGGGCAATCAGGGAATTGGGGTATTAAGCAGCCATTAACCAGAATAGCCTTGTTGCAGGTCATATTTTATAGCTCCAGCAGAAAGCTGCACTTGAATCACTTACTACTTGCATGCAGCTAAAGAGACATTGGTTAGTCAGTTGCTGTGGTGGATGTGGATCTCCTTCTAGTTTCTACCTGAAAATATGTTCCTACTTATTTCTAATTCCTGTTGCACCAGCAACTTGAATTATTCCTTATTTGCATATCACCTTTAAAAACCAGCAAGATAGGCTTTTTAATTTTCTTTACATAATCAAGTAGGTTATGCTGTATTAGTTGTCTTGTCAATGTTTTTCACTTCTGATCAAACAGCACAAGCAGACCATGAGTACAAGTTTCGGATGGAGTTCTTTATTCTTACGTATGCTTAACCAGAACAGCAAAACAGTAGTTCATGTGAAGTCTTACAAAGTCCTTTAAAATTAGCATTAACATTTTTCTTTCTGTGATCATAAAAGAGAACAGATCTCCTACACTAAAGATGCCTTAAAAGCTTCCTAGTGCCATCCTAGAGACGATTCTGCATTTGTCTTTTTCATAGCTGCATCATATTTCATAGCCACATCTCGTCATTAACCCGTCCTCCTCTTTCTCATTTATATTCAGCATATAGGAAGTAACATAAAATCCTGCCAAGTGCATGACCTAGCATTTTGCATGAGTCTTCAGGGTTATCTGGCATGTTCTGCATACACAGTCTTGGTTCTTCCTGATACTGAAACTGCTCCCAGCTTTATGACACTATTGACTTTCCTCAGGATGCTTTTAATATCTATGTGAAATAATTGATGAAACCAAAACTTCGTCCTTGAGGAACTCAGAAAGCATCTACTCTCCAACTTGATGCTTTTTTCAAYACTCCTTCGTGCCATCTCCTTTCTCCTTAGTTCCCCACTTATCTTATAATTTTTCCTGAAATTGTATATTCTTCAGATCAGTTAATAGTTTTCTATGTGACATATCTGAATCATTGACAAAATTTTGGATTAAATTTTCCTTTCTCTTTAATATTATGCTTAACTATTCATATCTTTAAGGTATGGCATAAGTCTAACATATTTAGAACTTCAAAGTTTTAATACAAGTTTTTGTGAATTAATTCATGAATTCAATGTAAGCAACAGCATTTCAAGGAACTCGCTCACCCTGTGAATTACAGAGAGGAAATTCCCTTTTGACAAACAGAAGAGGTAGATAAAGTATAGCTCCTGCTTGTAATATGTTACGTCACTCTTTAAAACACGGTCCTCGCTATTGCTGTGTTGAAGTGAAAGGCCAACCATAGGGAAGTCTATTTCCCTTTGTGGTCTCAATCAAATCAATAGTGTACAGTATGCACCCAAAGGTTTGCCAAGGGAGCCTAAGATATATTAGAAGGATCATTATTTCTAGACTTTTTAAAAGAAATCCTTCACATGGTGTTTTATCTTCAGCACTGAATGTCAGTTTTCAAAGAACCATTTCGCTCTCTGGCTTTAGAGTGCTGAAAGGGAAAGCAACTGAATCTTGTCCAATTTTTTAATGCAATTATTTTATGATAAAATAAGAACATACACTCTACATTTTTGCTAGAGCTGGACATGAGGCTTTATTTCACAAGAAAAGAAAACACCATGACCCTTACAGGTGAAAAGATTTTCCATTGGTCAGGTGTAATATCCTGTTATCTGTCAGTAGTTTGTCTGAGACATTGAGCAATATTTCAGGAAAAATTACCAATATTGAAATTCCCAATGAAAGACTAAACTTCAACTCTTCAACTTTAGCATAAAGCTCAACTATAAAAGGGTCATATACAACACTGGAAACAACAGCTATAGCAATGCAGAGTGATTGAACCGAAACGGGAATATCTCATTTTGATGCTTCACTTCTCTGCTAAGATCCTTTATGGAAATTATATCAACTCACTTTTTTTCTGTTTAAGTTCACTCTGCCACTTGATCTTGGCATAAGTCATGACATCTCTTAAAAAAACGAAGTGAAAAACAAACCACAAAAAACATGTGAAGCCAATAAGCTAATCAGTTACAAGTATTCCATTTTTTTTCAGAATTATTCATCTAAAAGCACTCAGTACAGCAATAATAAAGTATCTATTCAGATTGCAATCTGGTAAAGTGGTAGTGGGTGCTTCCATAAGTCAGATGAACTCACCTGTTCCGCCTAAGAAAGCTATTTAATCAAACAGAATTTCCTTCAGAGACTTATGTCTAACCCAATCAAGACCAAAATGATCAAATGTGCAGTACTGAAATTATCTCAGGTGCACAGTAATAAATCGTACAGAATTCCACAGTAAAAGTACTAAGGAGAGAAGCATTTCAGTAATGCAGGAGGCACAGTTCGTGTTATTACACTACTTAATGTTAATGTGCTTTAATAGCTCTAATGGCTCAGCATAAACCACATACTGTGTTAGAGCTGCATCTGTAGGATGGTCCCATTTGTTCTAACCTCGAATTCGTATTAAACAGGGCTATTAGGATAAAAGTATAGGCTAAATGTGTTCATGCTACAATTTTTTTAGTTTTTGACATGTTCTGCAAGAGGTAAATTTATGACTGATTAGCACATTTGATATCATTAGAAGAAATAAAGAAACTTACGGAAAATTTAATCTGTAACTAATTAATTTTTTTCCTATTCTACCCTTTTGTTAGTAGTGAGAGATATGACTGAGCTCCTTATCATAGTATATATTTAGATTGCTAAATTCTATCAGCTCAATGAGTTCTACCTTCTACAAATAGAGAACACCAGAGAATTGCAACCATCTTGCAAACAGATGGAAAGCAACTGAGCAACTCAATGAGTAATATGGAATGGAGGATTTTGCTCAAGAACATTATATAAAAAAAAAATCAAGACTTGAGCATTAGAAACAGGTATATATATACACAAAAGATGGATTGTATGCTCAAGATTCTTTAGTGCAGTTGCTTCGGATTTATACCAGAAGGGGAGATTCAAAGAATTAAAAGGAGAGTCAGATATTCAATCTTTTCTGACATCTTCACCCACTAGGAGAGTGTTTAATTGCCTAAACAGAAGAATGGACTCTGCCAGCCCTAGTCAGATAGGAAACAAAAATTTCAATCATTCTTTTCATTTTCTTCCACATCTGCAAAATGCATCAAGAGGAATATGGAGTTAAGCTTTGTGAAAAATAAAGATGGCCTTCTTTGATGGGCCTCCAAGCAGTAATGAGGCCATCATTAACTTAAAAATTATTCTAATTCTACACTATTATAGTAGGAATGTGTCTTAAGTTCTTTCTCATCAGTGAACTGAGAGGCTAAATTATGTTGTCAAAGGCAATGCACTGCCATATTATCTCCTATTAGCTGATTTACCAAACAGAACTCACTTCAAACTTACATGAATCATGTTTGAGTACAAATGCTACTGGTATGGTTTGTCTTTTTCTGGTTTTACCTGACAGTTTTGAACTCTGAGCCAGCTTTTCTTATTTGTACTATTCATGACAGAAGCCACAGTAAGGATATATCTCCACGTGATGGGTTGACCATGCCTGGATACCAGGTGCCTACCATGCCGCTTCATCRCTCCCCTTCTCAGCAGGATGGGGGTAGGGGGTAGAAAAWAAGATGGAGAAAAGCTTATGGGTCTGGATAAACACAGTTTAATAGAGAAAAATTAAAGGCTGTGAGCGGAAGCAAAGCACAACAAAAGATTTACACTCTACTTCCCATCAGTAGGCAATGTCTAGCCACTTTCAGGAGGCAGGGCTTCAGTACAGGCAGTGGTTTCACCAGAAGCATTTATTCACTCACAGCATTTATTGCTGGGCAGATGTTATATGGTATGGAATGTCCATGTRGTCAGTTTGGGTCAGCTGTCCTGGCTATATCCCTTCCTAAGATCTTGCCCACCCCCAGGCTCCTGGTGAGAGGGGATCCTGGCGAGGCAGCCTTGGTGCTCAGCAGTATCCACCTCACTGGGGTGTTGCCAACACCCTTCTGGCTGTCAATGCAAAGCACTGCGAGGGCTGGTACGGCGAAAATGAACTCTGTCTCGGCCAGACCCAGCACAAACCGTTTTCGTGTTGTGTTCTACTCTTGGCTCCAAATCTTATAAAGCGAATAAAAATGGTGATATAAAGGTAAGGTTCAGAGGTACCGTTGAATAGGAGTATATATTGGGTTTTTACCAAGATTTGGCTCTTCAAACTAAACGCAAAAGAAAAAAAAGAGAACTTTTACATGCTGCATTATCTCACAGTGGAGTTTGTCGCTGCAGATTGTTATCAAGGAGAACAGTGCAATGTGTTCAAAAATGAACTGCACCATTTAGTGGTGAACACATCCATTAGTGGATATTAGAATAAGAMTGTAGATAAAGTCTTTGGGTCAGGAAGGCATTTAGCTGCTGATTCCCAGGAACTGCAAGACTGCAGCAAAAGAGGATTACCCAGTGCTCACCTTGTTCTCAAATTCCTTTTTAAGCCTCTGTAATAGGCCATTTAGTTCAGAAAAAAAAAAATATCATGATGCACTTCCAATCCTCCAATTGCAAATATATCTACTCATGCCTGCCCTTCCTTATTCATCTCTCTCTCCCACATGCTTAATGTTTTGAGAGTCKTGAAAGCAAACACTGCACTTTTTGACATAAAAAAAAATATCAACAGAGGCTTTGATGAGAACAGTACTGTCAAAATGTAAATATATAAAGAGCATGAGGTGCTTGAAAATGAAAGAACCTGCATTATTTTAATTAAAATAASGTAGACCCTTACTGACATTACTGCTCAATCTATAATTCCTTTTCCAGTACTTTTAACTATGTCAACTTCAAAACAAACAAGGCAAGAGAAAGAATAAACATTTGCAAAATATCCATGAAGGTAAAAAGATCACTCTTTTATTGAAACTTTTGGTCAGTGAAACTATTTTTTTAACAAGACTAGTAAAACAAATAACATATAAATTACAATACATTTAGAACTTATGTGTAATAAGATAGGCCTATAAACCACATCCTTTATAAAATTGTTGCATAAGAAATGCATGATGCATAATAACCTAAAATACTTATTGACTCATGCTCTGTAGCAACAATGTCAGCAGCATCTTGAGTTTAAGACTTGGAATGAGATCTTCTATTACAATAGCCCAAGAAAATACCACACTTTTCCTATAAATTTCTATTCATTTTGTAGAAGTACAGCAGGATAATATATGAAGATTTAAAGAATGTGTGTCAGGTGACCAGACAAACTATTTATTGAATCAAAAAATTAAACAGAAAAAAGACATTTAGGAACAGACTTCATGACTTAATGTTCACCCTTTGGGACTCAGCTGGAAGTATACAACACATAAGTGATGGCACTTCTATTTTTGACTAGCAAGAAATCCAAAAGGTAGAAGCAAAGACATAAAATACATTTGAAAACTTGGCTTGGGTTTTGCTCTGGATGGATAAAGACCTCTGTCATTGGAATTGTTATTTGTTTTGGAAACAGGCTGCCCGTACCTAATTAAAACCAGAACACAAGCAGATTACACACTTATTGGGTCATATAGCAATCATATGCAAATCACACACCGACTTCAGCACGAATTTCCCACGCACTCTCAGCTGCAAGTTTTTGTCTTGAGCCATTTAGAAATATTGGAGGAAGTCCAATAAAGAAAAAAGCCCTATTTCCCTGCCACAAGACATGCAATGGTTTGTTTAACGAAAACTAACCCAAACTCTGCCCGGGTTGCCACAGTTGTGTTTCTTTGGCTGTTGATTACATGATCACCCATCTAAACCAAGACTTTAAAATCCCAGGGAGGGGATAAGTAATTAGAGATCGGGTGGCTGAAGGCAGGGTTACTCAAAGATCAGGTTACAGACTGGATCAGCAGTCAAGAGGAGAAGCTGCTGTCATGCAACATCTTTCATATTYCCAGAGGAGAACTCAAACTGCCTCCGCTCTTCCCAACATATATACACATTTTTCTGGTGTTTTTGGAGGCAGCTGCAGCACTGTATTACAGTTTCAAGCCATCAACTATCTTGGCATGCCTGAYTGGCCTGAGAGAATTAGAGCAAAATATTATTTCAGTTGAGTGGATTTTGATAAAAAGCATGAAGGTATCAATGAAATTTCGCAAGTAAGCTGTTCTTACCTAGAGGCCTTAGGGCTGATGACATGATGCTTGGCTTCTCTTCACAGATTTGCCACTGACCTGTTTTGTGACCCTCTTTTGTGCCTCCTTTCTTTTCCTCCCACCCAGATGTCTGCTTAAATTGTGGATGTGTCAAGGGAGAAATTATCCCTTTCCATGCATTTTTGCCAAACGTTGGTTTTGGTTGCAGGTTCTTTTATGCTTCTAGGGAGGGAAACTCTAACTCCCTTGCCCCTCATATCTCAACACTACCACCAAAATGACCAGAAGMTGCAATAGAGAAAAGAGGTTATACTGGAACAGTTATGTAAATATTTTAATATGGATTTTATTTGCATCTGCATTTAACAAATATTGGGATGGGAAAAGATCATAAAAGTTTTTCTTGATTGCAATACACTTTAGCACACTATTCTGTTCTCTGATCAATCATTTCAATGTATTAATAAAATCATGTTGAAAATGTCTTCACTAGCATATTTTTAATGTCTTCATCTCATCAGGAAAAGAAAGCCCTTGTCACTAGAGAAGCCCTGACAAGGCTTGTCATCTTTTTTCTTGTCTTTCTCTTCAGTGTCACTGGATTCCATTGCAGATACTGATAATTTAATAGCATGTCTTTCATACTGGAATGCATCAGATATTGTCTAGTGCTTCTGTTCTGAGACAAAAAGAAATCCCTGAAGTATAACATACAGTTACTATGATTTTATATTATATATAAGTGTAGGATAAAATTAAAGAGCTATCTAACTGGTATAGCTTTCTTTGTTACTTTCCTCCCTTCTTTTTCATTTAATACTTGACTGAATTAAAAATAGACACGGTACAATGAGAAACAGGAAAACAGAAAAGAATCTTAGAACTTCAAACTCTTTGTGAAATGCCCTAAGTCACAAAAGTGACATACATGTTTCTGTCAGGTTGGGACACTCTCTACTAACATCCATGCATCCATCCATTACAATCATAACTGACTGTAAACAGTTCCATGCTACAAGTTTAAAAGATAGTTTAAACACCAGGAGAGCTAATTCTCTGCAACTTCTAGATTATTTTATGTGGTATGCCATGAAACATAGGTAGATGGGTTTTTAATACAATCTTTTATGTTTTATGGTTGTTCCTGTTATACGTTAATAACTAATTGCTTTGAAATTCCAGAAAATAAGATCTGACAAAGGGTTACAATGCCTCCTCAATAACATTCTACAATTATTTTTTTCATATCTCTATTTTCTCTTCCTTTTGTTGATTTCTTCTTTAAACAAAATAATCCTTCCTTTCATTCTTCCTTATATATCTAATAAACTGGCACTTGAACTTTTAAGACAGACTACAAATAAAATGAATGCAATATTCYAGATGTGAATGTCTTATTGATTTAACCTGACATTAAAAGAATTTACTTCTATCCTGTCCTTTAATCAACCTCACAATTCCTTTTTAAAGCAAAATTCTTGTTGAGCAAATCATTTTGTGGAACTCCCTACAGTCCAACTATGCCTTTTTATTGAATAATCATGGAACAAGCACAGTGCCCATCTGCTAGCTGCTTTAAAATACTCCTTGGTTTAATTTTTTTTTGTTCAGCTGCTGTCACTCCTGTAATATATGAMACTGAGACAAAATGAAACAACAGGTCTTCATCAGGATAAGGTACCATTGTAAAAGTATGACTTTAGGTGCTTCCAGATTTAACATACTTCAAGCTTGTGGCTTAGCCTAAAATGTATGTGAAAGATTTTTCTATTGCACTGTTCTAGAAGTAATGGATAAAAAACATACTGTGATCTTTTCTTTGAGGAGATCTGCTTCTCCTGACAGCCTGAAAAGACGAGAGAACTGATTTCCGTGTAGGAATCTGACCATGCTCATCACAGGAAAAACCTGCACAGACCAGGACAAGCTGATAGGATGTGAAAATCAGCAGGTTGCAGGCAGCTGTGATGAGTGATAGCACAGCTTGGGTGTTGATTGTTGGGGCTGAGTGCACTGACAGACCTCCCTGTCCCTGCCCAATTCCTTGGGAGCAGCCCCATCCCRCCATGGCCCAGGACCCATGTCATTCCTCATCAGCTGTCAATCCCTGCTGATGGTCTCCAGCCCTTCCCAGCCTACCCATGGAGCCAACAGCCAGCTGGGCCCATCCCAGCACTCAGRGAAGTGCCCAGTGCCAGGGATGGGGCTGGCCCCAGTGTCCCTTGGCCACACTTTCCTGCCTGGGAGTGGGAGACCCATGTGGTCCCCAGCTTCCTGGCCAACTGCCTGCAAGATTCCCTGACATTAGTTACTGAGGTAACAGAGGAACTTCGCTTGAAAATCCCAGTGGCAGTCACTGGGCTGTGATGGGGAGGATGTGAGTAGGATAAAACAGGAATACCTGAAATCAGACTCCTACTGAAGCTGGTAAAGTGGAGAGACAGGCATGTCTGAGGCCCTGCTGGATTTAGTCCTTCCACACACATCTAATCTTCACATCTCAGAAACTTCTGCTTCTAAAAATGATGCAGGAAGAGGACATTTAATTAAGGTAGACCTGTCTAGATTGTGATCTGAAAGCGTTGCCAGATGAACTCTAGCAAAACAGATCAAGACTTCCTAATTATTTACCCAGAGGGCAATTAGTAAATATTTACCATTTAAAGTCTAATTAAAATGGAAGCGAGAGTACAGTCAAGTTAAGCACCCTGTCTTGGAGGTCATTCCAGTGCTTTTTGGCAAAAGACATTTATGGGAAAGCCTTGCAGATAAACAGATCTGAACGCTGACTGTAGCAGACTTTTTCTATTACAGCGCGTAAATCATTTAACTCTAATCTCTTTAATTGGCCTTGATCAGACTTATGTTTTTTTCCAGGAAAAAAATGGTATGTTACAGTACCTCAGGACAATTTGGCTTTTTTCTTTTTATTTTTTCAGTCACAGAGTTTGGAGAAAGGAATGCTGGCGTGCTGATCTAATGTGCCAGTTGCAGTGAACATAATGGGTGCCTCTACACACGGGTAAATGATGAGGAGGGTTTTCTAGGACCCCYCCAAAGGCCTTCAGGTATGTGTTGTGAGAAGATATATTAGTTTTAAGCAGGGTGGTCTAGAGGTGGGCTTGAGTCAAAACCTTCTTCTGGAGCAATTCCAAACACATCACAGAATATCCTGAGTTGGAAGATACCCAAAAGGATTATCAAAGTCCAACTCCTGGCCCTRCACAGGACAGCCCCAAGAATCACACCATGTGCCTGAGAGTGTTGTCCAAATGCTTCTYGAGCTCTCTCAGACTTGGTGACCACTTGCCTTTGGAGCCCGTTCCAGTGCCACACGTGGAAATTGAATCAGAACCTGAGGTCACACTACAAGGACATTAGGAATACAAACATCTTACATGCACGCACGTGCAATCAGAATCCAAATCCTAAAAACTCTGTACCTTGGAGAAGCAATTTGCATAAATCCTTTATCAGACTTTTCAGCCTCTTGGACCACAGCACTGGTTCTGCAATTGAATATCAGTGTGTYTGAATAGATTTTTGCCTGGAGAAGTTTAATATGTCTTTTATAAAATGGGGTTTTGTTGTGATAGGAGTTTACTTGTAGACAGTTAGAGAAGAACTCAGCCCAATACATTGGTTTCTGGAGTTTCTGTCCATTGTATTTGTCCTTAGGGATATGTTTTGCAATTAAATGTGATCATAAATCTGAATGGGGCAATGGGAAAGTTGAGGAACTGCCTGTTCTCCCCCCATAAAAAAACACTTGATGAAACAGAATAGAAATTTGAAATTTCTACTTCAGTGAGAACTAAAGAAAAATAATCCTTTGCTCACCTGAATAAATGTCTTTAAAGTTCTGCTTTGCTCTTCATCATACCACAGCAGCGGCATTCTGGTTTGCCATAACTAGCCTTTCTACTGACTGTAAAACTGACTGTTTCGTAAATTTAGGAGATTTGTGGGGGAAATTAAGGACTAAAATCCTGTTTGCCACCTCATGACTTGCAGAATCGAAATCTATGGATTGTCCCAATTACTGAATACAGTAGAAGAGAAACTAGAAAAAAGCTGGTGACTGAAAGGAATAAATTGAGTGACCAGAAATGTGTTGTTAGCACAGAGGTTGCTGAGCCCTTGAGGCAAGTCCTTGTATTAATGTGTATGTAGATCCCATGAATAATGGTTAAAAAAATAGCGTTCTCTTGAGCAYCTCATTGTTTCACAAACCCTGCTCAATCTGTTGATACTATGGGCTAGGTAAGTAGCAGGTAAACATGGTCCAAACGAAAGCACTGAAGATAGCTGCCCTGTCACAGTTTTTCCCCCCCTTCTTTTGTCTTGGATAGATTCGTAGATTCTGCAGAGAATAGGTTGGGACACAGAGTTCCATGTAGCTTTGTTTCTCCCTTGGAATGCAATGTTCCACGTTACAGCAAGCACAGGTGCTGTTTCAGTACAGCAGCACTTTAACAATAGCCCATTTCCATATATTTCAAGAGGGGGAGAAACTATTGTTTATTAGAAGAATTCTAAGTAATTGGCAGCCGTCACAAATTCTCCAGCTGGCCAAGTGCTAATGTGTTATTAGTCCAATCTCTGAACATTTCGTGAGCATTATAAATAGGCACAGGGCAAGATGTTGTTTATAATGGAAATATTAAAATTAGCATACGTATGTAAGTATATAAATACACACACACACGTATATTCCAGTAAACATCCACTGCATTTGATTACAGAGCTTCTCTTGTTGGATTGTGCTCTGAGCTATGTAATTGAGGATTTCAGAGGTGAATTGATGCGAGACTGATAAAGGATATGACATGCTGTGACTCTAATATGTGAACCAAGCTATTAATGGGGTTTCCTATGGAAAAGGAGGAACTCTCAATATTGCATTGTGTGCTTTTTCTAGAAGCTTGAAAAAAATTGGATTGTGATCTTTGGTGGCCAGCTAACAACAGTCTATTCATAAAGGCCACAAAAGGAGCAAAGTTATAGCTCTGAAGGAAATGTTAGGCTACAAGTGAGAGAAACAAAATTAGGCTTTCAATTCAGAATAAGTACTTTTAAGGCTGATTTCCTTAAAATGGAGTTTTAAAAGAAGCTTGAACCAATCACAGTATGATAGAATTTACTTGACCTGTAAAGTATCAGTCTACTTAGACAAGGTGAACAGTTATAGTGCTATTTAAGCTTAACAAAYGTGAAGCAAAAAAMCCATTTCTAGCTTAARAAGAGGGAGGCAACAGATTTCTCTATCAAGTCAATTTACGGCTTGTTATGCCAGCACATTAAAAATTAGTCTCATAATTCCAATATGTTCCTTCCAAGAAATTTTTAGTAAATTAAATTATGGCATTGAAYATCACTGTTCAGTTCTTCCTCTTGGGACCTACATGATGCTGGAAGGCTTATTCAGATCAGGAGAAAATTTAAAATATTTTCACCATTCTTGCATTTCATGTGTAACTTCACTGTAAATATTAAATCATTTATCTGAATTTAATCAAGCTTGCAGCTGCAAATTACAAAGGAACACTCTTCCACTGCACACACTTTTAGCCTTCCAAACTGTTCCCCTCACAGACTGTGACTGTGACAGTCATAGTCAATTTTACTCCTGTCTATTCAAACCATTCTACTGCCTTTGATATTTTCAAGATCTAGTAAGCTATGTTTATAGTGAGCAAACTCTTCCACTTCTGGTTGGCCTCTATAAAATCAGCTGGTTTTTATAGAAGGTATATTGCTCCTATTCCCAAATTTAAATAGGGGAACTGTGACCTCCAAACTGTAATATGGCAGTAAGAGACATCTCACTTAACCTCAGTATATACTGTAATATAAATCTTATTTTGTTAATTGTCTGAACTCTCTCAGTGGTCAATGGACAAAAAAATTCAGTGTAATCTATTCTAGTTGTTTGAAGTACTTGTCTTGGGCTGGGAAGAAAAATCACTAGGTTTTTATCCATTTACTAAAGAAAAAACTCTCTGACTGGACACGCGCCTAAAGATATGTATCTTGATATGGATACCTAAAGACATGTAAAGACAGCTGAAGATATGCGAGATTATTTTAATATGTGTCCCACACAGTACAAACCCTACAAAAAATTTAAAACACGTAGATTGATCTTTGTTAAGATATCTTGGTTTGCATTAGTCTTAATCACAGTAATTTTGTCTAAATGAAGAGTTTCTTGTGGAAACACCCTTACATGTATACCTTAGATGTCATGCAGGCCCTTAAATCCAGCATTACAACATCAACTTTCAGGTGTTTGGACACCAGCTGGAATTCTCAGCCCTCAGTAACACACAAAGTATTCACATCATCTATATTAGGTGACTAATTCAGGAAGAATTAAGAAGACAAAGGTAAGGGATTAAACTCCTTGTATAGTCAGTGGGGAGAGAAAAAAGACTCTTTTGTCAAATTCTGCTTCCTTTTGTATGGAGTAATGAAATAATTATTGGACTGAGGGGAACCTTAATAGCTTAGAAACTGGAGAGAGACGTCTCCTGCAAGCAGTCTTACATTTTAAATAAAATGGAACATTTTCAATAACAGTGAAAGTGCTTACCTGAAAACACTTAACCTTGGCATTACAAAGCACTATGCTCTTTAGATTCAGTCCTGCAAATCAGAGAACAAACTGGAGATCCAGCATCATCTGGCTAACCAGAGATTCCATCTCTGGGGCTCGAGAAAAATTCTCTAACCATTAACTACCTGGTCAGAATGAGAGGTATCTCCCTTAACCACCAGCAAAGAGGAGGAATGTTCAGAATTTTCTTATCAGAGAAGGACTGTAAGTTTTACTAGGACTTGGGATAAGTGCCAATACATGCAGAGCCTGCATAAACAAGGGTTCTGCCTGGGAAAGTGTAAAACAACTGGGGACCATTCCTGAAACTASTAGGTTTTGCAAGTAGTTTTGTGAATTTTTAATTCTAGGTACACACAGTGAAAGTTTTATGCTTAAATAAAAATGTATTTATTTCAGTAGTTCCACAGTAAACAAAGCCTGTATTCAGCACAAGGGATGAGTCAATGCTTTCAGGGAACACCCCTCTCATAGCTTTCCCACATTGCTAAGTATACAAAGAAACTCCCCTTCAAAATATTTCCCACCACCTGGGAGGGTTAAAACATCCTCATAGTAAAGGGAGGAGAAAAGGCGTAGGAGGTATTTCAACACAATCCAGAAACTCACACTACCTTTTCTCCCAGCCTTTTAAAGATTTTCTACATTTTCCAAGAAACAGCTTGTGATCATTACTTTTCTGTGCAGCAGATTATCTGACAAGCAGGAGGAACTAATGTTGATAAGGATAAGATCGAGGTCTCAACAAGCACTGTTCTTCTCTCCCTATATGACATGAGACCAAATACTGAAATAGTTTGCCTAATGCATTAGACAAACATTTATAATACTGATACCAATAACACACTGTCAGACTTTTATATTAAATATTGACTCACGTCTTGCCGAAACAAACCTGTAGAGAAAGAAAAAATGGTCTGATATAGAACAGAAAAAAAGACTAATATCAAAACTTTAATTTCCAGATAGCTTGTGTGCAAGACAAAATATGCTCAACTTTCTGCAAGTGATTGTTGCTTTTTCTCCCTTTTAGTAAGAAAAAGAGAAGTGGTTTTGCTTCAACTTATTGTTCTTATACTGAGCTCTTATACTCACATTAGAAAAAAAATGTAAGTTATTACAAAAGTCTTAATCTCTGATAACCCTCCAGCTATCATTGTCTAAGTATCATTTAGGTTATTTTTTGGTGAAAAAAAAAAAAGAAAAAAGAAAAAAGATTGGCATTTGCAGTATTTTCTCATTGGTTTAACCCAGAGAATTGAAATGACCCAGCAGTCAGTYGAGGTCCGTAAGTGTTATAGCACTGACAGCACAGCTATCTATGTGTATTTTAATCATCTAATGTCCCTCGTGATCTTCTGAAAAATGATACTTTAAAAGGAAAGGGAGTTATATCATACTAAATCATGGGTCAAAAAACAAGCACTGAGGAGAAGGTATATTCTCAAGTGATTGGAGTGAGACAATTAACGAATTGGGGGATTAGTGAAATACTTTTTTGTTTGGATTTTGAAAGGAACATTACCCGGGTTGTTTCAAACTGCATTTTGCAAACACCAATCTCAAAGCACATTTTAAAGGCGAAAAAAACAGCTCAGCTAGATGCCCAAGCAACAAGAACAACTCTGTAATGTACAACTTTGAGTAACTCAGTGATAACGCAAATGTAAAAACAAAGATGTTCTCTCGAGAATGCGGTATTTGAGTTTATAAGAACAGAGAGTGAAGTATAGAGTCCTTTCATATTCATGGTCCTCAGACATATCTAACGCATACAATAGTGAGGAAAATTTATCCATTCTGAAGAGTGAGGAACCCCTGGGTCATGTGAGGGCCTGGCTTTGCAAGAGGCAGAACAAGCTAACTTTAATCAAGTAAATTCCAAGTGGAAATTATAAAAGAATTAAAGAGATGCCTCAAGCAAAAGTATTAGGATAGCAGCTCCTAAGTGAAATTATTTTTGTCGGTTTTATTTCAAGACAACCATATCTGACTCTCAAAGAGTTTGCAAACACTAAAATTATCTCAAGGCTTGTCAATAGAACGGGGTGTATGGACCATTTACCTTTCTTGACAGCTCATACTTTCTTAGCAGAAATAGTAAACCTTTGTGTAGACCCAAGATAGGGCTAATCCATTGCTTAGATGAGTCACCCTGTATGTTTTGTTTAAATGACAAGAGTACACCCAGTCCCCAGGCTGGTTAGATATTAACCAGAAGTTAAATGCATAATTAACTTCAACCTCTACTAGTGTTTAGTTCTGAAGAGATCACATTCCAATAAGTACCTGTTAATCTTTTATTTTGGTAGACAACTCTGCTTCCTGTAAATACAGGAGACACCCAAACTAGGAAAGAAAACACAAGGGCTGCTGCACAGGTCAACCCAGCAGACTATTTGCTTGTTTACCATGGTGACAAGCTCCAACCACTTCAACAAAAAGTTAGTACAAACAAAGTTAGTACTTCCCACAAAGTAGCCTATTCCTCCGGTTATTTTTTCCCATTCACTTAAGAAGAAGAGGGTGGTGTAGAAGACAAAAAATTTTCCTGTCCCTTCTAAAACACTTTTCAGCAAATTTCCATTATATGTCTAAATATTTTCAAACTCCACCACCATTATTTTGAAACCCAAGATTTCAGATCTGGGTTTTGATCCTGGGTTTTGAGGCATGCTGTGTCCCAAACACAGAGATATTTGCTCCTCTGAAGAATTCAGATGGAGACTGAGGTGTGAAAGTTTTAACCCTCCAAAGCTGCACAAGTTTCAGCAGAAAGAATTGTATGGGTCCTGTCTCTAACAGAAGAAGATTACAAGAAGTTAATTTCTAAATCATGGCTTTTCTATTTTTCCTTTAGGAGTTCCTCAGATATTTTACAGATTGTTCCTCTCAGTGTTGTTCAGTGGTCAAAATCTAAAGGGACATGCTCAATCTTTGAGCAAAAGCACTGCTGACTGTAGGATACCAGGCATGAGGCTCAAACAACTGTTTCTTCAGAAGCTACACCCAAAACTGGTAGTCTGGCTCTAAGAAGCAGCTCAGTATTTCGGGCCACTGCTCCTTCATGGGGAAATTCCTCCTTCAATGAGAGCCTTGATGAGAGCGATGTCTTTAGGGTCTGACACAACGCTTTATTTAGTCATATGGTGAAGTGGGACAAAGTTATCTAAGATAAATCCTTTGGAAATCTGATTTCACACAAACCAGTGAACAAAGACACACAGCAAACAGGAAAATTTTTCTTTATTGCTGTTATCTTAAATCATAATTTAGTTATACCACCCAGCATGACAAAAAGTTGTAGTCCTTCAAAAGCAGTCAAACTCATTAGTGTTGCTGAGACGTATTTAGATGGCAGAAGCTGCATATTGTGCTTTTTACAACTCTCCAGAGGATATACCACTATTGTGATTTACTCTGAAAGAAAATCATTGCTTTGACCGGTGGCCAACAGGGAAAAATTTGAAATAATAATTTCTTTTTCCCAGCAAACAAACCCTAATTATACAAGTTAATCACTAAAGTAGGCTCAGGATTTCATGTTTTACTGAATGCAACTACAGGAAATATCCTTGGAATAACTACAGTCAATTAGATGAGTTTCAATTATAACATAAATGTCAGGAACCAGAAATGCAGATGGATACCCCAGATAAATCAAGAATGCAAGATAAAAAATACTTTTGCAACCTGTTAAGGTTCAAACATTTTACTTTTCCAAAACAAACATCAAGTTACTAAAATTAAGGTGGAGTTAATGACGCTTACGAAACCAAAATACAGCAATTCTTCTATCATGTTCTTTCTATTTAATTCCTGTTAAAGAAAGGTTGGAGAGGAGGGATTCTTCAAGGGTTGCTCCAAAACTCTCAGTTTTGGAAAAAAACCTAAACTCTACATTTTTCATATAATTGTGAAATTAAAATAGAGGATTTAATATCATTAGATTTTCCAGCATTTTTGAAACACCTTTTCATCCTGCCCTGGGACAGAAAGGTAAAACATCAAAAGTTGTCAAACCCCAAATTGTTCCATGTATGCTCAAATGAGGAAATGTTATTTTCAGGGATATGGCACTTCTTCAGCCAATGAATCTTTTCTTCTTGTACTAGATTTTTATTATCTTAGACAAGTAGTTATCTTTCCATATATTCTAATAAAAAAACGAATTCTGGAGCAGAATTTTTCCTAATATTTGCATGCCACAGCCACAGCATCTTGGAGTTAACCATAGTGAAGTACATTTCCAAACTAGTTCTATAATTCCCTAAATATAGTCACCTAAAAATTAGGTCACAGACCCACTCTTAGAAAAGGGACTTCAGCAAATAAAAAATACATAGTTTAGAAGAAATCTCTTGTATTCATACATACTTATAGTCAAAGGTGATAAGAGTGTGTTATAGCCTTTAGATGAAAACTTTTCACAGAGTTTCTTAAGAGCTGTTCAAATGTTTCAGTTGCACTTGATTTTTGAGCGGAACTGCAACAGCTTGATGTCTTCCAGGCCTGAGCTCGTGGAGAAGTCACCTCTCCCACACTGCACCGTGCAACGATGTTTGGGACAGCAACTGCAAGGGAAGACCCTCTGAAACTGCTTGAGACCGCAGCTCTGCCACAGCAAAAAGTGTGGATACACACGGTTTGCCCGTGGCTCCCAAAGTCACTCCTCCAGGTAACACGAAGGGTCATGTGGCCCGAGCGCCTCACAGGCAGCGTGACATTTATCCTCTGCTGAATCACCAAGAGCATGGATAATAAACGTGCTGGTGCTGTTTGTTTAAAGCTGTTGCCTCATTTTACGGTTTGTTCAGTACCCAGGGTGTATCTCCGGCCAAATGGTGGAAGTTGTGCCTGTGCACAAGTGAATCATTGCAGTGCTGTGCAGAAGGACATTCATCCCAGGAGCACTAAGGTTAGGAAACACGATATATCTGACTTTGCTGTGCAGTTCTCGGAGTGATTCATGAGATCTTATCTACAAGCCGGCCCTCCCCTTTACCCTCAGACRAAACAGAGGAGACAAAATTGGGTGTGCTAGGAATTCCTCTTGCATTAAATACTTGGGGAAATGACAGACAAATGCTCCCCTCTAGTGAAATGACTAGTGGACTAATACGTCAGCTAAGTGAGTAAAGCAAAAATGTGCTTGCATATGTGCATGTGCATGGAGATAAACCCCAAAGTTACACATCTTGCATCGAAACTGATATCCTCTATTCTAGAATATGTGTTTCACTTTTCTTAGATCTGATTTATATTTCAGAGGAATACTTTGCTAAGAAGCAGTAGTGAATGGCTGAGTACTGTTGATACAAAAAACTTTTCACAACTTCAAAAGTATCTTATGAATGTATTTCTCATTACTTTTTTTCTTCTGCTTTTGAATGTTCTCTAATAAGAAAAAAACAGAGCAGCCTGAGAAAAGAAAATCAACATCTATTGTTATCATAGTGATAAATCATCTTGAATAAAGGCTTATGTGGTTTCCTGTTAAGCAAAACAAAAAATATTCTTAAATGCTAAAAGATTCCACAAGCATTTCAAATACATCACAAAAAAATTAAAGAGAAGAAAATACATAGAAGCTCTGACTACACTAAAACATTTGGCTTATCCTTTATGTGGTGTAATTTTGAAGTGCTGACAGTACAGAAATAAAAATGCTTAATTTTAAATTTTTATTGAAACAGAATGTAAAATAAAAGATCTTTTCTTAAAGCCTAGGAAAACAGTTCTGTGTTGAGACAGATTATTATTATATATGAAACTCGAGGGGGAAATTTTAAAGAATATTCAAAATAAACTTTTGTGTACCATTAATGACAAGTAAGTAATGACTTTAAAAAGTTCCTTTTTGCTCATAGAATATATGCAATCAGCTTACACAGTTATGGAATTACCTTTGTACGTGTAATTTACAGGACAGATTTTTTGTTCTGAGTGTTATCCTCTTTCTCATGAATTTGTTATTGATGACTGAACAGTGAATACTAGAACTGTGTTTTGGGTTATGATTGAGCATATAAATCAAATGACATAATTTGTATTTCCTGAATAAATACACTAAACWCTTAACATCAGGTTATATGGTTTGGAAAAGCCTTTGAGGGCATGAAATTTCTTAGGGAGGAAAAGTAGCAGATAAAGAGGATTGAAAATTTTTGATATACTTTAAACCTCTTTTCTTTCTAGGCAATGTAAGCCTTGCCTTAGGGATAGTTCCTAGAAAAATTAGACTATTCTAAAATTGCATGGCTGAGAGCACACTGGTTTAAATTAATTTTTCATTGTCAATCCGCATAATGTAATTATGTATGCTTGTGTGGTCTCAGTTGTAGAAAATGCAGAGGATTTTAGCATTTTGCATGAAGTATTGAAAARTTTGGACCTCTGTTTGTCTGAGACGTTTTCATCATCAAATGCATCACTTTCCTTTGATGGTCACTTGCAACGTTTGAAAAGATGGACCCAGGAAATGAAAGAGAAGACAAAAGGAAAATTTGCAAGGACATTTTCCATGGGAATTAGCATAAGAAAAGATAATTGCAAGCTGTGGGGATATTTCAGGCTAATGCCCTTACATGGTTGACCCAATGAGTTCATTGAGTAACTCAATGAACAGAAGGCCATGCTCACACTCCAAACTCATTGCATGTTTTTAAAGTGTGAAAATGATTAAAACTAACATTGCAATGGACTCATGTGCAGACTGTAAATACAGATCACGGGCAAGGAGTTTGAGAGGTTTAGTCTTGACCAGTTGTGGCTGCCAACTTCTACGCTGGTGACTGAAGAGATTTTCTAAAGAAGAAAATATCATAAATTTCCCAACTGTTGAAGAAATTTTGGGGACAATTACATGAAAAAACTTTTCATTTTCTTCAGTAATCTTTTTTAAAATATCATTCCCAGGACAGATCTGTCTTTGAGGCCTAAGACTTCTGTTCTGACAAATACTTGAATGTAAGTTTAAATGTTCCCTTCTGATGCATAATTACTGAAGGAAAATAGTTGTCCAACTCAGATGTTGGCTGGAAATTCATGAGTAAGAATGTAGCTATACATTTATTTTCATAAATACATACATATACGTATGTATATGTATGTATATATTACATAAATACATACACATAAATATAAATACATTTAATACTTCTTTGTATTTAGCCAAATTCTTTCCAATTATTTTGCTTTCAAAATCTTAGTCTGTTTTTTCCAGAGTGTATCTGTAAAAATTACAGAGAGTTTTGTATTTGTTGTTCAAGCCACATGCCACAGTGGATTTGTGAATGAATGTGTAGGATAAGGTCCCAACCTGTTTGGGTAGCCCCTAATAGAGTTTGTTCTGCTTACATTAGAAATATTTTACCTAATTACTAATACTACAAACTGAATCTGCAGTTTCAAAAATCAGTGTTTCTCCAAAATAGCAGTGGTTGTAAGTTACTTGTTAAATAAAGTCAAAAGGAAACCTTTTCACTGAGGATGGAAAGCTTCAAGGAGAAACAACAATTTCACAGGAGAGGGACTTTGATGGATTCTGATTTTCAAAACAGATTTCCAGACCTAATTTTCAAAGGAGCATTCAAAAAAAAGCCATTTAAACTGGATGACACCAGAAAATACTTCTGTCTTTCTAAGACATAAAAATTGGGGTTTGAGTGCAGTTGCAATGAAAATAAAAATCAGTCTCTTGGTGTAATACAATTTAATTCAATGGGTTTTGAACTCATCTCAGAGAAACAACAGCTGAAATGTGATTAAATTACAAGAATCAATGAAAACGAGCTGCAGTAGAGCATCAAGACTGATTCTCCTCTAACTTGTGATGGTGTAGTTTGGCAGTTGGTGAATTTGTACCAGAACCCTTCTTTGAGGACCACTATTTTTAATTACCTTTTCTCTACACAAAGAGATTACAGGCAAAGAAAGACATCAGTGTATTCCATGAAAATAAATGTTGTATTTATATTGGGGTGAGTCTTGGTACTTTTAATTTATTTTTAATTGTTATTATTTTTTTTATGTTAAGCTTCTGACATTCTCAAATCACAGCCATTTCTGCAGAATAATATGAAATTAAGCAATCATATACTATGCATCTACACTTAGAAACTGTTGATGCCAATCCTGGAAAAAATAGGAACCGTTTATAACTTGCCTTGACAGCCACACATCCTGCTGACAAATAATATCAGCACGTTGCCCCCACAGGAAACTCCCATATTTCTGTTGTTTCTGTAAGTATATCATACACACGCACCAGACATTTCTCCTAATCACGCGCAAACCTTGTCAATTCTAAGCAGTATTGTCCTCAGTTTTACTGAGTCAGTCTGTCAGGGAAGGTTTTGTGTTAGGGTGTCACTTGCTGAATTTGATGGTTTATGCAGATATATATATGTATATGTATTCAGTTACTATAAGCATTTCTTTGTTAACTAGAGCACCATAACCCTTCATCCTGTGAGAATTTCAAAGATCTTTTAAGAGAAGCTGACCTTCAAGAAGTTATCTACCCACCATAATACCAAAAGAGCCTCAGCTGAACACACTTTATTAATGTTTCCACACTCTCTTCTTRTACAAACACAACAGAACAGGTGCTGACATTCATTTGCACCCAGCCTTCACAGCCTACACTTCTATCTTAAGACACYCTATAAACTTACTTGAAATATATTAAATAATAAATCATCACCACAAGTGAAATTGTTTGCAGAAATTTTTTTATTGGAAAAGGAATATTATACTTTTTAAACGGAAGTGAAAATGTATTTATTTGAAATAATGCTATGGTGTGTGAAAGAAGTGCARTTAGAGTTGCCAAAAAATGTAGGATTTGGCAGGCATAGCAACAAATAACCATCAGATTGAAATAGTACTTTTGGCAGTACTCAGAAGTTATTAGGTTTGTATAAAATTATGCCCTGCTACTGTAAGCAAGAACAAGTAAAGTTTTGTTGAATATGTTTGCACACAAAGTGACAATTTCTTTATTGTTGTGAAGTATAGTAATGTTTCTTTGTACACAGTGCACAAGCTAAACTTTTTTCCTAACACCTTACCCACATCCTTCTGAACCAATTATGAAGGGCTGGAATCTCAGTCTTTGACAGTACTGCTCTGAGTCCAGCATAGCATGAATCCTAAAAGTCATGCTGTGTTTCCAGGTACTTTAAATCCATAAATCCATATTTAATTAGAAGTTCATGAAATACCATAGAAGATAAGATCTCTGTTCTAAAAATGAAATAAAAAATTGGGCCTTTGGCTTTCTTCTCTGACTCTGGGCCATAATTTAATTAAAACTGCATATCATATGTTAAAAATCTCATTGACAAGTCTTAGTTGAGGAATTCAGATTCCTTGTGGTACCTCAATCTGTGCTTCCTCTTTTGCTGTCATATTGTTCCATATTCTTATCCTGTCTCCCACCCCCCTGCATCATGCATCACTCCTTCCTTTCTTGTTTCTCATTAACAAAGTGAATTCCTTTGAGATTTAATGCTGTAATGTTGAAGTTTGAACACTGGCATCTTACTATCTTAATGGATATCTTACTTGACAGCTATGTGAATTTTAGCTCTCTTCTTTAGCAGCATATATTTGTGGGAAAAGGCTGGCGTTGAATTTAAGTGCAGGGAGCTCAGGCAGGCTTGAATTGGAAACCTAGCTAAAATAACTGTGATTTCTTTCTACTGCATTAGAAACTGGWGTAAGCTTGAGACATTAAAAAGAGAATAGTACATTGATGATGTAACTGGAAAGCATGTCCTTTATATCAAACAACAGAGCAAAATATTAATGATTTCTTATGCAATTTTCTTATTATATTATATATTACAGCAAAGTTATGGAAAATGATGACACTGAGGTAGATTTTGCTTGTATGTCCATGAAATTCTGTGTTCATGTGGAGAAATGTCTGTTCTTGAATCCATGAAGTAGCTTTCATATTTTGGCTTTGAGAGCCTTGGAAGTGCAGACAGTCACAGCAGTGGGGTTTACGTATTGTCATTATAAACCTTGCAGTTTGCAAACAGTTGTAGATGCAACAGCTTTCCCAGTTCCCAGGATACCGAGGGGTGGTGGCATTTCAGACCTTTCTTGTTTCAGAGGGATAGGCACTTGTGATTTCAAGCTATTTAAAGTAACTACTGTTTTCAGTGTGTGCATACATTCATATCTCTGCCACTGACTGGGAATAGGGATACGACAGAAGACTCTTCATTGACAGGAGACAACTGGGAAGCTTGTACTGTATCTATTCTATGGAAACTGAAGTTATTAATCTATCTGGAACAGTAAAATATTACTTCCCATATTAAGAAAGGAGACTCATATATAAAGGCGATGTTGTCATCGTCTTAATTTACATGAAATTGGCTGATCATTTGGAACAGGTCGGTAAAAAGTCAATTCACATGGATTTTCCACCTAATCGGATCTGCAGTGTCTCTCAGACACTGGACCCATGTGTACCATTTGCATGAGATATCTTAATATAAGTATTTCACAGCATATTTCCTTCTCACAGCTGTACTTCTGATGTAGCACCCACACCTTCTGTTCTTGAAAAATTGCACTTTCTCTCCAACAGCTGAATTCTGCAAGTAGGAAAATTCATGTCTACCCACTCCCTCTCTCCCCTCAATTTTCAGGCAGAATCCAAAGCCTGCTGATACTGATAAAAATCCATTCATTGATTCATGGGGCTTTTAACTGTACAACATCTTATACAGTCCCTGGTCAATATCTTACTGTGCTCCTCACACAGGGGACCTGCCAGATTAGATATTCAGGATTCATGGCACTCAAAAATAACCTGATGGATAAATCAAGAGGTAGACCCCATATTCCTTCCAGTTAAAGGCTTGCTCAGTTTCATGTACATATCTACTTACAGAAATTATGCTGTAGTGAACTCTATGACAAAAATCTTAAATCTTTCTTACAAGAATTAATGTGCTGAAAGAACTGGTGTAAAGATTGGAGCAAGCAGAAGCAGAGTCTGTCCCTGTTAACTAAAATCAGGGAAGGATTTTAGCTGAAGAGAAGATCAGGAAAGGTTTTGAATTTTTGTACTAGAAAAACTTCTGGGAATGTAGCAACAAAAGTTTGGACTTTTTTAGGCATTGAGGTATTTAAAGGCTAAAACAAACACCAAATATGACGGATTTTTGTGAATATCATAGGATTAAGGGGCAAGAAATGAGCAAGGGAATATAAGACACAGTCTGGAAGCCTTGCATGAAGCTAAGCCTATTTACATCGGCAGAGGGATGGGACCTTGCTTCTATACGACAGTTTTCATGTACTTAGCAATTCACTTTCTGGTGATGATTATATCAGTATTTGGAGTTCTACATTTGGGTTATTTTGTAGGAAAATCCATCATGTGACAAGTAAAAAACATTTTTGTTTAGAATTAATTACAGTACAAGAAGGCCCTCACAATGTTTCTGCTACAATGGTTTCAATGCTTCAATTTTCAAAACAATATGCAGAACATCATTCTCATGTTTCACCACTACTGTTAGTGCATACTAAAATAATATCTTTCACTGTTTTATTTTTGGTTCCATGGTATTTTCAATAACTAGCTTATCGTGATTTTTTTTCTATTTCTTTTTTTTCATGATGCTATTTTTCTTCTGATGTTCTCTCTGCACCTGTGCAAGATGCATATTTGTCTCCTCTACATGAGAGATTGAAATGGCCAATATTGACTTGACATCTGCTTATTTCTGCATGAGAATTCATGTCCTGCCCTTAGAATTTGATTAAAACGTTTGATTAAAAATGTTTGCTCAGATACATGCCCCACTCAAGAGAAACACCCTGGGTTTCTAGTGACTGTGAAATACAGGATATAGTACTGTGAGAGTGCTGCACTTTCACATATAGTCATTTAAAACATCCAGCCTTGAGAGTGAAGCTCAGCATGTCTTAACTCCAAGGACATGGGTCTAGTGGAAAAAGTTGCAGTGCACATACCCCATCTCAAGCAAGCGCCTAGCAAGGACATGAGGTTGGAGAGCTAAAGGGCTGAGGTTTAATTCCCTGTCCAGTGTTTCCCTGTGGCTCTGGACATGCTGCTCAGGCATCCATAATGGTTAGTAGGAGGTTGTTTCCAACAAGAGGTTGACTTGTGCACCGTGTAAAAGAGCATCTCCTTGTGCTACAGGGTGTGGACAATGCAAAAATCTGCAAAATTCTGAGACAATGAGGCACTAAGGTCACTGGGAGTGAAAAGAGAAAAGGATAGGAAAGAGAAAGGGAAGATATAGCAGTTGATTCCTTTCTTTAGTAATGATATTTGCCAAACATATCTTAATGTCTGCGATTTCTGATGTCCTTTGTTGGGGTTTTTTCACTACCATAAGATGAGTGAATATGACCTTTTCACAAAATAAGCCAAGGATACAATTTTTTTTCAAACTAAAAATAGCTTCTTAATTTTCTACTTGTACTAAAAAAAATCTCTTTTCAAGTGTTCTGTACTGTCTTGCTGTATAATCGAAGTGAAGGAATGAAAATGTACCCAAATAAGACAATCATGCCAAAGTCAAGGAAATCAAAATTTGGCCTCCTACCTGCATTTTATAGAAAACTGTCACAACTGTCTCCCAAATAATTTTTGTAGAAGAAAAAAGAAAAATGGACTCTGGTTTAGTTTATGTTCCTCTCAGTAGATGTCTTTATTGATAACATCTGTGCTCTTCTGCACTCACAGTGAGCGATGTGACTTTGTTTCTCAAAGTGATTTGCTCGCTTGCAGTCCAGCATTCAGCCACTTGGTATTTCTGTACAATCTGGAGTTTTACTTAAGCTCCAATTCGCAAGTGAGAAGCAGAACCAGCATACACACTCTCTGTATTCTGTAGGTGTATTAATCAGTAAAATTAGCCCAGTTTAAAGCACACAGTTGTGTTATTTATCATAGCAAATAAAGTAAGGAAGAATTAGTAAAAATGGGGAAATGCCTGTAATTCTTCTGCATATATCTACAAAATATTTCTTTGTGTGAACTCACTTTCATCACTTAATATTTGTGTCTCAGATATTTGCCTTTTCTGTGACTGTTTCAGAATGAGGGCTTTTCTGTTCTTGTCTTCACAGCTCATAACTTTTATTACTAGGATCAACACTCTTTCCTTCTCACCACATCTTTAAGAAACCAGATTTTTATGATGTGGTAAGTATTACTGAGCACAGTAAAAATGAAGTCTTGCCAAAGATTTCATTATTACTTCCTCACATTTACATCCTACATTTATAGCACTATGTTGGCTTTAAATTTATTCCCAAAGTTATCTAGACATTCATGGACAGAAGACCACTATTATATGAAAATTCTTGAGAACATGCTTTCCTCTGCTTCATTTCTACACCCTCCTTGGTTTAGGGTTTTTTTTATTTCTATCGAGATATTTTTTTCTCCATATAGAAACATATATGCAAGGAATTGAGCAAGGTCAGAAGGTGTTTTTCTTTCCTTATTTTTTTCTCTAGGGTATTATTACATAAAGAAACTGTGGTAAAGAAATTACCATCTGATCTGATATTTGTGTCCTACACTGAGTACTCGATAAAATGAACCAAGTACGTCATCAGGAGACGGATGGGTTTGTGGATAAGACTCAACCCCCCTACAATGAACTTTATAGCACATTTACAGGCTTCCTGTGGGCTTGTATATATTGCAGAAAATGTTGTGTCATGAAGAAATCCTTGGATTAGCTCCAAACCAAGGCTGCATGTCCACAACAAATAGTGCAGTGCTGGGGAGACATATTAGCTTGAGACTCAAAAGCAATAGAGTCATATTGGCCCGAGGACAATGAGCTTCTCAGCAAGGTGTATTAGCACCGACGGAAATATCATCTCCCAGTTTTGAAGCTTGGCTGGATGTGGGTCCATCCTACTCAGATAGTTTCAAATATTCCTTGTTCTGCCAGACACTCCTCCAGGGACTTTCGGCAAGTGATTTCACTCTGTTTCTATTATTGTGCCTCCTATTAGTCTTCTGCAATATTATTATTTTTGAAAATAAATGGAAATGTATTACTCTCTGCCTGTTGAAGTTGCAATTGATCTATCGAGAAATCCCTTCCTTCTTATATATTGGAAGAGGGCCTTGCATTATAGAATCTAAATATCACTTTGAGAGAAATAATAAATAGAAATCAAAATGGTCAGAGGCTGTGGGTAAATAAAGTCTGTATGACACTATGAACTGGTGGTCAAAACAGCACTGGTAGTCAGTAAAACACCAGAAAACAAAACAGAAGAAAATGTGTGTATTTTTAAATAGATGCTTTCCCAGTTATACAAGACAGGAAACAAAACAATATGATGGAAAATACAAGCAATAAACTRTGTTATAGTTTAACTTAGTTTTAACTTTTTTACCTAGGAAAAACCCCACATTATTCCAATACTTAAGCTATTACACGGATTTTCTTTTTCCCAGAGGTTAGATAATTCTTTAATTACAACAGGCTGAGAAACTCTGCTCAGGCTATGTTCCAGCTAAAAAAGACGCCACAGAATATCTTTCCATTAAAAAAATGGGGGAAATCAAGGTATTGCTCTTGCAATATTGACTTCCAGACAAACCCTGTTAAAACTTTTTAGCCCTTTACAAGATTTAGAGAACTTACAGAAAAGCTCATCTAAAAAACTTTTGAATTAATAATAATAATAATAATAATAATAATAATAATAATAATCATCATCATCATCATCATCATCATTCAAAAATATATTTTGCATATGTTTCTAATATAATATTATAATAATACTTAAAAATAAAATAATTTCTAAAAAATATCAATCCCTCTCTTCTCAGTAAGAGGCCTGTGTAGTGTATCTAGTTCACCTTAGAGAAGGAATAAGTGTCCTTAGCTGGCTTTTTTTTCTTTAACCCAGCAATTTCACATTTGTGCGTGGTGGTACAGGTTCAGATGCATCTCAAAGACCTTTTCAAGCCTGCTTAGTAACCAGCAATGGTTAAAGTCTCAGTGGAGTACACAGAGCTCTGCTAAATGTGTCTTCTCTTTACCCCAGGATAGCCTGCTTGAAATGAAATATAACAGGCTGACACAGCTGAACATCCAGAGACCATCTTGCTACTCTAGAATATGATTAGTTTATCATCATTCAACCAAGCCAGCTGCTTCAATGCTTCAACACAAACCACTGCCACCTCCACACGCCCCCCCACACCCCAGTTTGCCCAGGAGGCCCAAACTGAGGSAACTTTACTGAAATCAGTGTGAGGCACAAGAAGCTCACACCCTGTGTGTCGTTCAAGGCTTGTCTCTCCATCAGTGTAATAAATACCTCATGAGAAGTGTTCTGGGGCTCTGGTCCAGTACTAACTCAGAAGGCATGACAAATCCTGAGTCACTCACATCACTTCTTTTAGTACATGAGAATTTAGGCATTGTCTTTTCTCCTGCAAGTCTCCCTTTTAAGCATAGCTTGAGTCAAACTATTTTAACTTGTAATATCTGAGACTAGCTTTGCTTTTAATATGCTTCTGCCAAATGTGACCACTATTCTCTGGGTTTCAGTTGTGCTAGTTTTTGCTCATGCAATGAAATAATATTTCATCTTCTTTTCTAAAATATACTGGAATAAGCACCGAAATGTATTGAACAATCCCATGTGGTTAAGGGAAACCATAGTCTTGTTTTACTATGGTTAGAATTTGAAAAAGGGGAAATTGATTTCAGTGCAATAGAACTGCTGCCCAGAGATTTATACTGTGGTCTGATGGACAACTACACACAAACCATGCCATTATGATCCCAGCTAGGCAGGGCATTTGGACTTTTCTCAGCAGGACAGCAAAGGTAATGGATTGGAGGTGTTGCAGGCAGTGAGTAGCACCAGGGTACTCCACTCCCTCATCCTGCCTCAAACAGCTCCGCGTCAGCAGGAGGACGCATCGGGCTGCTCTGTTTGCAGGYACTGAACCCAGGACATGTTTGGAAAACAACAAACTCAGTATTTGCCGAATTTTCAGGAATATTTCTTCTATGACATAAAGTTTGTGACTTTTCCTTTCTCAATAGAAGTCCCCTGCATTGTAGGAAGTTGCAAATAAAGGTTTAGATTTGTTAAATGTAGAAGGTGTAGGGAAGTCTTGGCCATCTGAAGGAAAGAGAAAGGGAGAGGGAAAAGAAAAAGGGAAAAGGAGAGGGATAGGGGGTATTTGGCCAGGGCTGACACAGTGGGGTGAGAGGAAACTCTAATGGAAAATCAATGTTCTCCAGATGTAAAGTGTGTAAGGTCCACTTGATTTTTTGCCTTTACACTTGCTCCTCCATGGTATAAAAAAATCTAGTGCTTTAGTTTGTTTAAGAAACATAACTGACTTAATTTAGGGGCTAACATCTCACTTAAAATAAAAATCTAGTATAATGAAATATGCCATTCAATGTAATGAAATACTCTGTTTAATCTAAAGAACCTTTATTTTACCTTAAAAATATAGAAGGAATATTGGCCTTTGAGATTAAACTGAAAATCTTTCCCTAGAAAATGAAAGAAATGAATTGAGTTAAACAGCTAACTTCTGAAGAACAGTGGATGAAGAAGAGTTGTTGCTGACTCTCATTTGGACTGGGTGACAGCTAGATCCTGTTAAAGCAAATAGTTTGTGATGAGTTAGTTTCAGGGCTGGAAGAACTTCTTTTCTCACACAAACATACTTCCTGAATTTGYTTAAAATTTACAATTGTATTTTTGGTGAGCGAATTAGCATAGAAAAGCACCTCACAAATCTATTTAGTCTTCCAGCCAGRTGTGAGCTGCTTGTGCTATCTCTGCTCCTCTGGGGATTATTTTRAACCCTGACCAGTTCAGAGCCCGGGGTGAGATTCTTCTGTAGTCCCTGGCGGTGCACACAGGTCAGCACCATTTCACTCTTATGGCAGAGAGGGACACAAAAGGTGGATTGTCAGTTTAATAACAGCTTTGTGCTCAGCATTATTGGGACTAGCTAAGTGCTATGGTCAGTGTGACAGTGAAATACAAATTAACCTGGACTAGAGAATGATTTCTGGATGAAGTGGCCAGGAGGAAGCATGCAAACAAGAATGAGATAGAAATCAAGGGGAGCAGTAAGATGACTACTTCACTAGGTCCTGATGAATTCCTGCAAAAATCAACAGGGATTTCACTTACTAATTTGATGGAACTTGAAGAGGACTTGAAGGACTGAATGGTYGTGAAAGCAAAAGTGAGGAAAGGGAGTGGAGGCACACTAATGCTTGATGCTGACAGGGAAATTTGATAAAGATGAAACAACAAGYGCAGAAGTATTTGGAAAGCAGAGTGCTATGCTCTGGCCTTGTGAGAGAACTATGATTATAGGGTGTTTTATCTAGGACAAAATGAGAAGACTGAAGTCACTACATCACTTAGGGAAGGTATAGTTGGTAAATTGTTACCATATGATGAGCAGAGAATGAACAGAGAGAAAGGAGGAGGATTCTGCAGACTGGGAAAACTTGCTTCTCGYACATTTCTATGTGACAGCTTATTCCACCTGTATTTTAGCAAGTTGGTACTGGATATGGAATGGTTACTCATTATTTGCATTGCCTTCAGCTGCATATAGGACAAAGTTTAATTCTAAACTCTACTTTTTCATGGTTGTGCTATTTTTGGGTTTCCAAGGACCTGGAAGTTGCATGCACTTCTGCAGTCACGGCCATTCTTTGCATCTTGGCAGGGAGAACTCTCCGTTCCTGGGTTTCCCAACTATGTCTCTGAGTGCAGGTCCCTGGAGGAGATCTGAACATGCAACCTGGTTTGCTTTCTCTGTGTCTGGGAGGACGAAACATGCAGTTTCACTCTGGCTCTTCCTGACTCCCACCTCTAGGCGTAACACCAAAACAAGGCTATATTGGCTAACACACAAGGTTGAGCCCTTGGTAACATGACTCAAAGCAAAAGGTTGTAAGTAAGATAAACAGATAGCRAAATTCTAGCTCCTGCTTCAACAGCAGCCTCCTTGCTCAGCTGGTTCAGTGTCCCTCACCAGCACGGCTGTGGCCAGTCATAACTACAGAGGCCAGGGATCCAGTTTGAGCTACATCTGCCAGGTGAATCCTGCGGTCTCCAGGGCAATTCCCGTTCCAAAAACTCCCACTTACTTTTCCTTGGAGTTATACTTTTGGTAGAAATGCCTGTGACCTTTTCTCTAGGTTTTGTAACTATTCAGCCACAGGAGGCCTAAACTGGAAATGTAATTCAGAACTCTTTCAGGGATTAGTATCACGGGTGCTCTTGTTCCTAGTTATCAGTCTTTGCAAACCCAATTAAGGCCACTAATAAGCATTGACTACATGTTATACGAGATAGTATTTTTGCATGTTTTCTGGTGCTATGGGTTTTGGTTGTGCTTGCAACTTTCATTAGAGACTACAAAATATCTAACCCAGTAACAGATGATAAGAGATAAATTGACATACACCTTTGTATTAGCTCAGGTTTTAGCATCATGATAGAAAGATTGTTTCTGGGATCCCTCACTGGATGAGTGTTTAATGTTTAAATGCCAATGTAGAAAACTCTGGCAGAATTCAGATTTCCAGTCCTCAATGACCTATGAATTTTTACACCACCCCTGCTGAAGTCTGATGACATGGCTGCCAGTTTTTCATCTGTCAAAGTTGCTATCAACAAACACCAAATTTGTTGGTCTCTAAAATTAAAGTTGTAATGTAACTTTGATGAAGGATTTAGTCAGCGCTTGTTACATTTATCTCAGCTGTTGTGCAAGACACTACAGAAAAACTCTGTCAAAAGACTTCAAAATCAGAGAGAAAATTAGTACCCAAGTTGTTTCATTAATAAATTGCTAAATTCTGTTTTATAATGGACTTAGGGAATTGTCCTGATTTACTGAAATTAAATAAAGATGGAGGAATTGTTGGARTCTTTGATAATACTGCCAGCAAGTGAACTTCTTTGCTGTAGCTGCAAAAAACAAATAACCACTATAGAAATGTGTGTGTCAAGAGTAAAGGAACTGAAAAAAAATTCCATGACTTACTGCCTGCATTAGATTAACAGCTCAACTGTTTTAGGAAAAAAAGGACAAGTTGTTAAAAATAAAACATGAATGTAATGTTCATAATAACTGTAAGTATACTTGTTATCCATAACTTACAGTGCTTCGACTTTGCTGCATTCCCATATCCTGTATCTGTCACTCTCTCCTTTTCCAGTTATATAAAGAAATAAGTTTTGTTACTGACAATTTTCTTTATCTTCAATAAAAGCTTGAAATCAGAAACTCATTTTGCAACAAGATTTTTTAGTTAATGATAAGAAAGCTGAAGATCATTCCAGGGYAAAATATTAGATAAATACATTGTTTTCCTCAAATAAGAAACGTATTGGAAAGAAACACCAGAAATTCTTGGTTGTTCACCTTCCTCAAATATTTCAAAACTGAAAACACCCACATTTTCTTGAGTAGGAACTCATGGAACATTCCTAAGGAGACAAAGATGTATTCTTAACACTGCTAAATCTGTTGTGGTTAAYGTTAGACCTTAGATTAATTAAGTTGATTTCTGTTTTCCCTCATCTTTTATTGATTCCACTTGGACTGYTTGGAATGAGAAGTCTCATCAATACTGGTGTGCAGGTTAGCTATGGACTGTATAGAATAACATACATCTGTGTCACCACAGATGTTACAAGACAGAGAGCAAAATAAACATTTTAAACTAAGGAATGCAAAGGTATTTTTCCTTCAGTAATTCTTGCTCAGAACAACACATTAGCACAACTTYAATACCAAGTCAAATGYAAGGAGCAGAGAAACGATGGTCTCAACAAGRGAAGTACTTCCAGAAATTTGACTACTTAGCATTCCCCTGCAATTTTACTGACTGCTGGTGACACTGGYGGAAGTAATTCAGTAGCAGACCTGGAAACTGAATCCAGTTTCCATCCTTCATGTTACAAATGAGCTTATAAAAGCTTTGAGGATGCCTTAATTTGCAGACCATGCCAAAGCTATCCCTACTACTTTCTTTGTACTATGCAGAGTGAACTCTTCCTGGTCATCTGTGAATGGTCACTTTTAGTGTGTCTGCATTGACATGGTCCGGGTTAGATGCATACTTTTGAAATGAATCTCCTGATCATCSCTTTTTGAGACTCTTTCATCTGCAATGAGTGCATGAACAGGATTGCTTTCAGATCATGTGCTCCAGAGGGCACCCAGTGGACTGCAATGGGTGTTGAATTCAGAGGACCAGGCTCATGGTAAAATCCAGATGATCACAGCTTGGACATCTAATTCTCAGGACCAGCTGCTCCATTCTGTAGAACTTCCTATTCMCCCCCTATTTTTGGATGAAACTTCGACTTTATATCAATCTCCAGGTTTGCCACTATGCACCAGAAGCTGACAGAAGAAGGGGTACATGGAAGAATTAGAAGGCAGGACTAGGTTGTTTTTCCAGGGATTATTTTCCAAACCCTCTGTCTCAGCTGCATGACTGAGTGTCACTATACTGAAAAGGGGGTGACAAATGAGGTCGAGAAATTGTTCTTCTCCCTGGCACTTCTACAGTGTCCACAATGTTGGACAAGGCAGAAGACAAAGATAACAAGATTTATTAAAGGATGCCTGTAGACTTGATTTAACACAGGATCAGACTGTTTGCTGGTCCATCCTCATGTAAAAATTCGCTTTTAATAGACCAAGCCAAACATGCTGTTAGMTGAATGGTCTCTGTAGCCAATAGTAGAGAATGCACACTTTTTCTTCATGATAAAACAGTAATTTTGTGTACTTTAACTAAAAGACTCACGTTAAAATCATTGTCATTAAACCTGTATCAAGATCAGAGACAGAGATCATGGTGTGTAATTAATTTCAGAGTAAGGCCATAAGTCTTCTGCTTTACATTCACTAAACAAGATTGTTTTTGTTGTTTTTCTGYGTTTAAATTACATGTAGAGCTTTATTAATTAATAACAGTATCTCCAAACTAACTCTGACAGATAAATCTGTATTTCTTTCTTTTTCTTATTGTTTTTCTTGGTGGCATGTCATGAGGGTTTGACAAGCTGAAAATAACTACCTCATGCTTTCTTCAGAATCAAAAATTAGAACAATTTAAAAAGCTGAACTCTACTCAAGTTCAGGTGGCAAAGGTGTGAYGAGTTCATGCAAAAGATAAGTCCATATAAAAAATCTGGTTTGGAAAAGTTTTGTGAGAAAAATTAGATCAATAAATACGGGATTAAGGGTTTTCTTGGTGGCACAGATTTACTAGGAGASAGAGGGCACAAGGTGAATTAACATCATTGCCAAAACAGGCTGCTGCAAGGCACTCTGCTGTGCCAGGGGTAGGGAGATGTTCCTCTGCTGACATAACTCTCTTTTAAATGAGTTAGTGCTATCCAAATCTTTTAGGTTTGGTGCAAGCAGCTTTCTTTGGACTGTGCTTCCTCTGCAGGTGTGGAAGCAAGAAAGCCTGAGGCTGCAGCATTTGCTGTGGATCCAGCAGTGTAGCCTTAGACCAGCAACTTGCAGCAAAACCCTCACTGATTTGAGCTTGCTGCTGTTAAAGCTTGCTGATTTGCTTAAGACATTGCATAAACATTAGATCTTTTATAAAAGCCAGATTTGATCTATTTTTGCCCATATTTTCCCGAGTTATGAATTAATCTACTCAAAGTATTCATTTTTTTTTTAACAGAGAAAAGAGGGCAATCACAAGGACTGTCAAGTATTATTCATTTTGAATCTTACACTCAGACTCATTCCAATGCCACTGGAAGCAAAAGGAGGTTTCTCAGATGATTTCAATATTATGGGCCCGTACTAGACTGGGAGATTGGGAGATACTGAGTGCCATTCATTGCCACTGAAATTAAAAGCACATCCAGCTTTTCACAAGCTGTTAGACTGAACTGATTTAAAGTTCAAGCTGGAGATTTTGGAATTAATTTAAAATTGAATCCAACCTCTCAGATTATTATTCTTCGTATTTATGGAATTGATTTAGAATCTCTATTTAGAATTAAATGACTTCTTACTCTATCAAACTGCCATTTCTACATGCCATAATAACATTTGCCCTATCCCAGGAAACTTTTGAACTAAGGGCAAGGAATCTGTGAGAAAAGATAGCATCACATGAGATACATGCTGTGGGAAACTGAGAAAGAGGCAGTAGAAAAGTAATATAAAATGTAGTCAGAAAACTGTCAAAGAAAGAAAAATAATAACAAAACAAAGCTTATTTTAAAGCTTCCTGTTAAAACCTATCATAAAASTTTTGGAGCCATGGACACACATACACACACACAAATGTATATAAATGTGTATATATAYATATATGTATATATAAAAGGATTTTTGGAGTCATGGACTTTTTTTTTAAATATAGCTGACTTACTTTATTTAACATGAAGGTATTTCTTCCCAATGCTACCACATATGTATAGGATTCATTCATTTTGTCTTATGACTCATCTTTTTCAAGTGACAAACATTCTCTGATTTTTTTTTCTTTTGCTAGAGGCTTACTAAAGATACCTGATTTGGAGCAAGTGACTTGCACATACTCTCTAAAAATAAAACAGCTTCCCAAACCTGATCTACTCAAATACACACAATATGTCCACTTGATACATCAGCTGAGCTTCTGCTTCGTTCTTCTACCTCTAAGGTAGATGGTAGGAGTGAGGAGTTAGYAAAATGGGACATCTGTGCCACCCAGAAATAACTGTGGAGATAAGAGTTGTCAATAGCAGAGAAGAGCTGAGAGAGAGGAATACAAAGACATCATTGTCTTCAAAGTGAGCAGGAATAAATTTATGAGAAGATTTGGAAAGCAAAACTACTATTTTTTGTCTTGAATGCATTTAGGATTTGTATATTTAAAACTCGAACACCATAAAATACAAGTGGAGTCATTGTTAGACAGTAAATTTGGTGTTTAACATACTGCAGATGTCCAGGAGTAGAAGTTCCTTTGTTCCCAGACTTATGTGGACAGTGGTCATCTTTAGTTATACTTAGGATGAGTTWTTAATCTGGCTACATTACTGTTAAAAATATATGTATATATACAGAAATAAGTAGGAATTTAGWCCAGTGATGTTGTTGCACAGTCACAAATTTCTATAGCAAAACCTTTTTCTGGATTGAAAAATGTAGCTGAAAAGAAACTATTAGGAATATTCATTTTGATGAAGAACTAATTTTAAAAGACATTTGGGAAAAAAAAAAATTCTTAATTAGTCTTCCTAAACTAAGCCTTTCTTAGTTTTAATGTACAAGATACTTCCCCAAAATTTCTAKAAGTCAAAAATAACAACAAAAAACCCCAAATGTAATCATGAGTACTTTGGGGCAYAAAGTGGATTCAAATGTGAAACACCTGTCTGCCAACTGCTGCCACACCACCATGCCTTGCTCCAGCAGACTGAGATGCTGTCAGTGAAAACATCCTTTGACTTATTCCTCATGCCAAGACCCTAATGCACCTTGAATTCTGTGTTCACTTTCAGGCCCCTCACYAAAAGAAAGACATTGAGGTGCTGGAGCATGTGCAGAGGATAGTGRAGATGGTGAAGGGGCTGGAAGACAAATCCAGAGGAGCAGCTGAGGGAATTGGGGTTGTTTAGCCTGGAGAAAAGGATGCTCGGGGRAGACCTTATTGCTCTCTACAAYTGCCTGAAAGGAAGGTGTGTGAGGTGGGGTCAGCCTCTTCTCCCAGGCAGACAGGGACAGGACAAAGGAAAATGGCCTCAACTTGTACCAGAAGCAGTTCAGGATATTTGGAAAAATTTCTTCACTGAAAGAGTGGTTAAGAATTGGAATAGTCTTTCCAAGAAAGTGGTGGAGTCAGCATCCCTGGAAATGTTAAAAAAAYGAGTAGATGTGGCAAATTGCAATACAGTTTAGTGGGCATGGTGGTATTTAATCAAAGTTTGAACTTGATGACATCTTGGACATCTTTTCCGGCTTTAATGATGCTGTGATAACCAGTCCTCTGACTACTGCATGCAGGACCTTTTTCAAAGCTCCCAAGTGACTTCCTGAGAATGCATCGCTGTCCACTCTTGTCCCTCAAAAAAAGTAAAAAAAAAAAGTGTGGGGGAAGATTCATTCCCACAGAATGACCGGATAATATGATTTTCTGAAGGAGGTCAAAAGGTTGATACATCAAGCACAGTGAAGCTTTACTGTGAACAYTCCCTTTCATGAAATATGCTGTTCCTTAAGTCTGCTTCACTTGTGCTCCAAATGGTGTTAATGTCAACAGACCCTTCTGTGACATATAGAAAAAACCCACTAGGAATGCCTTTGTGAGACACCTCTCATGTTTCTTTCCACAGCTGAGTCTCGCCTTCAAGATAACTCTGATAAATTATTATGTAATTTTAATCATGGAATTTATTAGGGGTTTTTTAATGGAAACAAAAAACCCAAACAAAATAAAYCCAGTTTAAAGTAGGTAAAGAAAACTTTGCTATTTGTTTTCTTCTGAGTGCTCTTCTTTTTCTTGACAAACAAGGGAATGTATTATAAGGGTTATTATTCTCATAAAAAGTATTACATTTTGCATTTACTTAACATTTCTTTGAAAAATCCGTTCCTTTTCCTACAGATATCTTGTGTTTGGAGCTCRTCTTGGCTCAGGGACCAAAATGCAGAAAGCAAAGCCACCTGGCAGAGTCTGAGGCTTTCTTCCTGAGCTCCATTGTCCAGTACGAGGGTGACTACAGAAAATGATGCAAAATCCTGGGTTTCTCCAGCCTCTGAGGGTCATACGTGATGTTTATATTCYGTGGACTTGATGATTATCCTGTTATCCAACCCAATCCAAGGAAGTCCAATCCAATGTATGTTTCTGAAAGAGTGTGAACATTCAGGATAACCTTCRTGGTAACAAGTTCCAGGCTTTTATGTGCGAGTGTTTCCCCCACAAATTAGATTTGCAGATTATTATGCTTATGATTCCATAAATATTTATACCCTCAAGCAAACCGAATAGCRTAGTGACCTCACAAAATAACAGCTCTCCATGTGTTCACATGGAATCCAGTGAAGATTTGTCAGGTTTTGGAAATTTTTGCCTTTCTTAAGGGGCTATTAAAACCCCTTAAATATTCAGGTCATTCTCACAAACTATTGAGCTGCCAAAAGAAATCTTGACTTTTTAAAAGCTGTCAATTATGCCTGGCACTCGATCCATTTTGGCCGTTTTATTGCACTTGTAACATTGTTCTCCCCGGATTATGCTTCTGAGGGAGACCATGATTCAAAGCACTTAACAGGAGTTGAATGGAATCATTCACATGATCAAAGTGACTCATCTGCATATGTTTTTGCAAGCTTAATCCTCAAAACCAGATGCTAATAGTTTACCAGTCATACACAATAGTTAAGTAGCTCCTAGCAGAATGTAAAACAATGCTAAGAAAGGATCTATTATTTTTTATGTTAACAGGCAAAYAGTACTAAACAAACTCTAAAAAAGATTTTGAAAAGCGGTAAAAAACAATACATTATCCTTTAAATATTCTGGTATCTAAAAGGCTGCTTACTAGACCAAATCCAATGAAATGAACTAGGTAGATTAGTTCAGTTCATTGCTTTTAATTAAATACATCCTGAGCTATGCTCTYGACGAATTAGCAAGAACATTTGCAGCTTCTCATTTACACACTTGCTAAAGTAGCAATTGAAGCAACTGTATTCTGACTAAATACTGGRGAAGAATGGTGCATAAGGAGCCAGGTGTAGGTTTTCCAAACCCATAGAATTAATCCCAAGGGAAGCGGAGAGATGATCCAGGTGTATTCTGGAAGTACCATATTTCAAAAGCATGTAATCCACAGTGTAATCCTGAATCCTTCTTAAGGAAAGGCTTTGCTGCAAAAATATTACCCTGACCTTTCTCTTACTGTTGCTATGGAAAAAAATGCTTCCTGGCTTCTGGCAAAGGGCCAGTAATTGTATTTAAATGGGGTGTTGAACAACCATAGTGTGTGCAGTATGCTATTATTTCTTTGTGGGAGGTTTATTATAGGCTTCTGGTATATAATCTAAATTAGATGTCTGAGGAAAAATAATGCTTTTAAGTTTGGAAATTGTATTCTGTCTTTAAAATTCCCTGATTTCTCTGATAGTCTTTTGAAGTTCTTCTGAAGCTGTAAATGTTATCTATATTCCTTAATCAAACCATCCTTTCAACCAGCTGCAGCAGAAYGTCTCTCTTTTATGTTTATGGGAACTTGGATGCAATTATTTTACAGAGATGAACTTGCTATAAACAACCCTATCATTTCTAGACTTTCAAATTTCATTATCTTAAGCACAAATCAACATTGATGCTGCTCCAGTCTGGCTCTGATATGCTGTTTAACATTAACATGGGTGGGTGATCTTTCATTCAATTTCATTATATTAGTGAGTAAATTTAGCGAAGGAAGTTAGCACAGGTTGGGGAATCAAATTTTTCAAGCTATTCACGGTACTTAAATCTTAACAGATTGGTTGACACAGAAAAAAGGAAACAACCATATCATCCTTGTCCTCAACATGTGCCTGGAAGTGAATAAATTCTAGACTAAGGTGCTAGTAATCAAGTCATTATTAGGATCTCATATCTTAGCTCTCCTGTGTATTTTATAAGAATTAATGGGTATTACATATTTGATTATATTTAGCCTTTTATTCCTATCTTTTCAAAACCAGTATTATTTATGTATGTACATAATTATTCATGTGGCTAAACAAGGTGTACTTGACTTAAAAACAAAAGTCAATTGGGCAAACATAAATGGTTCTAGCACAGACTTCCTACTGAAATCAGATGATCTTGACTTTGGCTGGAATAGATGTTGGATAGTTCCAGATAGTGCTGTTTCTCCAGACTCTCCTAMAGTCTGCTCACAAAGATACACTCATGTATCATGAAATGAGTGACTCATGTCCATGAAATGCCATAGAAAAGCAATTTAACTTCTTATAAAGTTGCATATGATCTGAACTTGTCATGTCTTGTTCCTCTCTCTGTGCCTTTTCGCTTACAGTGACTTTTCAGCAAAGGTTATSTTTCTTGACTTTCTCTCAAAAACCACTTTCCTGCTGTTTCTATCCTCAGTGCCTCTGAAAGAGCCACTTCTGCTACAATCTCTGTGAATCAGCTGCGTGATTATGTTCGGGAAAAATATAATATATACACCTGTTATTTTCCACTTTCCCTAACTGTGTTGTACTCAGTCATGTTTAACCATCCTCCACTGCAGGCCTACTAAGAAGTGTTTATCTTTTGTGTGTACTGGGGCTGCTTAAGACATGTCTAATTTGAATTGTAACTTTGCTGATCTTCATAATCAGGAAACAAAAATTTTGGATACTTCTGCTCAGACTCTAGAAGGGGTCATTTTGGCCATAATTATAGACAGGATACATACAATAGGCCAAAGGCAATGCCTAATTTAATGCCATTACGATTTCTGTCTGTCTAATGCCTTGTGAGTGTAGCAATGCAGTATATTGGTATGTAAGTRAATATAAAACTTTTCTACTGAGCATGATCAGAGCTTCATCTAGCTCAGGATTTGTCCCATGACAGTTACCAGTTACAGGCAGCCTGGGCAAGATATAAGAACCTGGAAGCAGGTTGTGACACACTTCCCAGGAATGCTGAATCTTGCAGCTTCAGGTCTCATCACTCACTGCTTTACCCCTTCTTTTTCTTTCTAACTCTAAACTGCAGACTTCCCAGGAGAATGGGATTCTGTATCAGCCTCACATGGTCCGGAAACTCAGTTTATTTTTTAAATTTGATACATTGCACCAGCTTCATTCAAGGACCTTCAGTGCTTGGTTTTGTGGAGAAATGAAAAAAAATCTCGTTATTAATATTCTTCATATTTGTAATTCTGAAGATCTTCAGCAATTTTTCCATCATCTCTCTTCCATTATAAACCATACTGCTCTAATGAAATGCTCCATGCCTTTAACTACACTTACCATTCTCTTACTGTTGCCTTCTAGTTTGTCACACTGAATTTCCTGACCATTACTAGTGATGAGTGTTATGCAAATTAGGAGAAATTACAAAAAAAAGGCAATAAAGGAACTCCAAAAATGTAGAAATTATGGGGAATACACTCATCTTCTAATGCCAATTACTGGCTAACCAATTTAAAAGTCAATGTTAATCTACTTTAYCACTACTGAATAAACTTCACCCATATTAATAACAAGCAAGGGTTGCTGCTTAGTGTATTTCTTTTGATCAGATAGCCTGTACACGTCCTACCCAATCATTTTAATGATTGCTTAAGCTAATGGATATTATTTTGTAATTGATCTAGACTGACACAGAATATGAGGTCACTTTCCAAAGGTGTCTGACTACCAGCAATTTTATATTGTACAGTAACTTGATGACTCATGATTACCTGACACATGGTSTTTTGTTACTTAATGTACCACGGGAATCAATTTGCTGAATAAGAACGTGTGGTTCTACAAACTCCTTTTAACAGTATTCTTCAAAAGGGCTTTAAACTATTCAAAAGGGTCTCAAAGTTTTTTAAGTCTTCAGAAAAACATGCATTTTATTGCTGGCATTTCAAGCCTCAAGGTGTGGCTAATATAACTRTTTTGTCTTTCACCAGATAGGGCATAGAGAAAAACCTGAGGAATGTTGTCAAGCTGTATTTCACTGGTGCTACAAGGTTTCTGTGCATGAGGCATGCCATTGACATCACTCACAATGTATGGTCTGAAGCAGTCAGACTAAGAAAAACTGGAGATAAAAGTAGGAAAGCAGCAGGGGGACTAGGGTGAGTGAAGCAAAACATATCAATCTGTGGAAGAAGCCTGACTGCTTCCAATTGTACTGTCATGATCTTCTGATTTATCCTCCAGGGAGGAAGGATTGCAATTATACTGTACCAACAGGTACAAAAATGGAAGGAAAAATAGATCTTGAGCATAGTTAAAAATTTGTCAGTTTTATGCAAMATCTCCTTTGGGCCCTTCTTAAACCTGTGTTAGACTCAAACCAAAATTCAATCAAGATTTTTTTATATGGTTCACAAACATTAAAAACCATCGAGTGTGTATAGACTTAAAACCCCAAATGCATTTGGGTGAATATGCACTGCTCTGGGCTCAAATATTGGGACCACAAACTCTAGCTGCAACTCAAAGGGTTTGGAGTGAATAAAATAATAAATACATCATAAATGCAGTGTTTGTCAATGCAAAGATCCAATTCTCACATGTGTTGGTAAGCTGTGTATCAGGAATAATGCCAAGAAACAAATATAATTGTATAAATTTTATGCCACTGTTGGAGAAGCCACGCTTTCCGTGTTCTGAGTATCTAATAAATATTCCTTGGAAATCTTCTCTGACCTAGGAAATTATTGCTATTTCACTAAGAAGATATTAAAGTAGAAGCAAGCAAAGTGATTTGCATAAGTAATAATAGCATGTCAATGGTGAGGGTTAGTAAAAAGGCACAAGGAATTCCAGTGCTGTAAGTAACAGTCAGAATCTTTCTCCAGGAAAACTGAAAAGGAAAAAAAATCCTGCCAAAATTAGTCTGTGATCATTTTTAAAGAGTACTGTAATTTCAGTCAAACCTATCAGTCTCTAGTCAAAACGTGGAAAAGTAATTTAAATGGACTTCTAGAAGAAATGAAAACTCATATTTTGCTTAATCTTAAAAATTCATTCCATTCTTTCTGATTAACAAGAAAACACAGGAAAATTATCCTTTCAAAACTAGAGTGAAGGAAACCTCTTTGTAAAAATCATAAAATGCAAATATTTTTAATTTTTAAATGATTGAAATTTCTAGCCAAAAGGATTATTTTTTTTTAATCCAGAATTTTTGAATACATCTATTTGTTCAAAAAATCATGGGGGAATTCCATGGCAATTTTCTGAGCATTTCTACCTTTGGACAAGCCACTACTTCAATTCAGTGCTTTTCCTATACAATATCCAAAAGGTGTCTTTGTGCCTTCCAAGAAGGATGTTTGAATTACACCATTTTCAGCTTTTACATGCGCCTGCTCCTGTGCACGTTTTGAGCCAAACCTCTATCAGCCCTCGGGTCTTTGGTCTATTCTGAAACAAAGACATCATGCAAGACTGGGTGTCCCTTGCAAAATCCCTCTGCATATCTTTCCCATTCATATGCTAAATGGCCAGTGGCTGGTGAGTCTGACCTTAAGACAACCCCATCATGCCAAGGAGGGATCTCAGCCGTGATTTCTACTGATGCTTTCAGCTGCACCTTCCTTGTCTTCATCTGCAGCTTGATTTTCGGGATCAGAATAATAAGGACATGGTCCTATGATTACTTCTTGGCTGTGTGGGGGTTCTTCTGCTCAGGACAGCAGTCCTCAGGCTTGTGGAGACGCATGCAGGTTTCTCAGTGACCGGTGGGTGAACCAGGTAGTGTCAGTCGTGGAGGCTTGAACCCACGCTTATCTGATTTATCTCTAGTGTCACCCTATCAAAATGCTTCACAGAGCTCGATGGTTTCACAATTTTAAAGTCAAACCACTTCCTAAGGCATTTTACTTATTTCGATCCTGTGAGTAGGAGCAGGTGTGAAATACAGATGAGTCCGAAGATTTAAAGGACGAAAGCTGTGCCAGATTCTGATGCTTTTAAAAGGAGTGCCATTGGACCTGAAACTGCTTCAAATAGTAACCAGAATAATGGATGCAGAAATAAGCTATGATCCTTTTGAAAAAGAAGATCCATAAGAGACTGGTTGTGCAAAGAATGCACCTGAGAAGAAAATCTTGCTGAAAACAGTTCTTGTTACATCTACGAAGAATCTGTCATATTTTCTTTGGAACCTTGTGCTGCCATGAATTGGACACACCAAGATATTTCACAGAATGAGTTGTTTAAATCACAACTGCTATCTCTTAGTGTAGTGCAGTCAAAATAAAACCTTCCAAACAGCCCTTTCAACTTCCACTGTCACCACCTGACAATGTGACTTTTTGAAAGGGTTTTTGTTTTAGTAGCTGCTTGAGATGAAAGAAGCATAGTCATATCCACAGATAAAACTCCTGTGATGAATCTCTGTTGCCATTTGGCCAAGAAGGAGTGCTTTTCTTCCCAAGATTTTATTGATTGTTTGTGAACTCATTGATAAAACAGGCTGTGTGCCTTGCTGCAAAATGCTGCCAGCTCTGCGTGCCGTCTGGTTTAACAATGAATCCAATATTAAATGTCCTATTTATGACAGGAGCCTTATGAAAAGCCATGCTTTTAAAATAACAAATGGTACTTTGTACATCACTTTAGTGAGGAGACGTTGTTCATAGAAAACAAAAATTAGAGTTGTAATGCTGTTTATTTTTTAAATCCAGCAAGCATATTTTGTAAATTCATTAGTGGGAAGTCAAAAAAGCAAATAAAGTTAAACCTAAAATCATGGTGAAAAGGCAATCCAGGTTACACAGTCCTGCCTGGAAAGAGAATTATTTATACTTTTATCTGATAACAAAGACAGAGAAACGAAAAGTCTGAAAAGTCATTAAGATTCTAGCTGGAATTAATCAGCAGGATTCCAAACATTCCAAGTATCACCTCGTACTAGCGAGGCTTAGCTATGTGCACTGGAGTACAGCTAATCTGGAAATATCAGCTGAATTCAGAGTTCCCCACAGTTGGGAGCAGGAAAGTGCAGCGAATTGTGATCAGCATTTGTCCTGGTGTTTGCTGTGAGTGATGGAGGCAAGTCAGCGTAAGCACACACTCGCAGATAATCAGTTACCTGACAGGGCTTTGGATGATGAAAAGTCTTTCCTCTGTCTCCAGAGAGCACAATGCTTATTTCAGACGTTTCCTGGAAGACAAAGGGACAGAATAAGAGCCTCTAGATTACACTGGGATGACAGAGATCTGCTAATAAAAATGTAAAGGTCAAAAGGCTCCATCCTCCTCTGGTGTAAAACAGCATAACTTCAGCTATGACATCCACTTACACCTGCTGAGGATCTTGATTACCAAGGTAGTGTCTGTCTTTTTTGCTTTGCATGTCACACAGCACAAAGGCCACGCAGAAGCACAGTTAGGTTCCAGATAAAAGTATTTGCTGTTAACAAACCAAGTATAGCACTCAGGGTATAATTAGTAGGCAGTTTTCTAGCAGTTTACAGGAATAAAAAACAAGAACAAACACCAACAGCCCTCAAGCTCAACTGCAGCAGCAAGGATCACTGCTTGGTTTACAGAACATTTGAAAGGCACTAATAAAAAAACGCTAGCTCATATATTTGGTTCTAAATAGTTTAGATCATCACCACTCCAAGGATGGGTGCAGGGGGGACCTGAAGGTGGACCTGACACGTGCATGAAATATCTGGTAGAAATAAGGTAGCATTCTTGTTGCTGTCTTATTTGATAGTCTTTGGTAATTTATTACATATATAACCAAATGAATCACACTTCTCTCACTTTGTACTTTTATCATTTAAGTAGCTACAAAGACTCCCTGAAGCTGTCTGATATTTAGGCTTTATTTATTTATTTATCAATCAAATGGTTGTAATGGAGAGCATCACTAAAGAGATAGGAAAACAAAAAGTAAAAAGAAGCCCCAAACCAAAATAAACCAAAAATGTGGACTTCCACTATTTTTAATGTGACATTTAAATGCATTTTATCAAATCCCAGCATAGTCCTTTCTTGCTAAATGATCAGAATTCATTCTGGAATAGACAGAAAGTCGATTGTCTTTGCTTAAATCTGTCTCCAGCTGAATTTATGTTGATTGGTACGTGACACAAGGACAAAAGGGTGATTTCACCTTTGCTTGCATTTCGATGGGCTGGAACACCAAACTTGCCTTGTTAAGGTTTGCTAATGTTGTTTCAAGGTGGGGGGTTTTTAATATATATTATTATTTGAAGGATGTAACAAATTAAGTGTTCATTAACTGCAGATGACTGAGGATCATTATTCCTACTTTCATCACAAGCATGTCTGATTAGTGCAGGGCTTTTTGTGTTGGCCTTCCTGCAACCATGTGCCCTCTCCAGCAGCTTGGAATTCACTGGACAGAGTAAAATTGCTGATGGTATCAGTCCTGCACTGCCATCTTCGCAGTGCCTCTGTTTGACAGGAGCCAGTTGCCATGGAAATAATTGTGGTGTCACAAATTCAGTGTTATGATTTCAATAGACGATCATGTAAAGTGGAAGAAAAGGTTTGCAAGTGTAGCTAACACAAACAGCAATGGAAACAATAAAAACATATCCGAGAGGACAACACCATCTGCTAACTGTCTGTAAGGTTTTTCTGAGTAGTCCTTCAGGTAGATTTTTCAGGTCAGATCCCTTTTCTTCAATATTTCCGTTGATGGGAACTCCTTGCTCTCTGCCACATTTTCTATTAATCTGTGGGCAGTCAGATATTCAGTGAAGTGACAGCAGCATTCCACAACAGCAGGTATCTAGGGCTAGACAAAGTGCACCAGACAGCACCTCATTTGTATTCTGCCCCACTTATGGCTGAGACACTGCCTTCATGAGGCACTGGGACACAGCCATGGCCCTTCTGTCAATCAGCACATGCTGAAAAGTCATGTGCATCAGACATGGAGGAAGGTGACAAGGTGTTTTTCTGCCAGCCACTGCACCTGGCACTACTTGCTGGATCAGAGACATCTCATTTCTTTGTCTCTTTATCCTTTTTTTGTTAGATTTGTTGGCACATTTTTTATTTGAGCTATATTCATGGTTAAGCTCTGCAAGGACATTGGTTGTTGCGTACGGAAAAGCTTCTCATCTACAAAGAAACACAAAACACCTGTTAATGCTGTATATCTGTTTATGAAAATCTCCATGTTCTGCAATTAGACTTCATCCATGTTTAAGGTTTCTTACCCAGCTTGAACATATTAAGTTTCTGAGGGCATTTTCAGAGATTTAGCTCTTTAACTATGGTAGGGTAACCAGAAGTCCCAGTTTACCTAGGGAAGATGGAGAATACTGGAAGTTATACATCCGTTTCAGAAACTGAAAATTTACTTTTTGACCCAGATTTTTGCTTGGAGAAACAGGGATTCCCTTGTCTTCACCCTTTGAGATGGTGAATAAGTAATTCCTAGAAAGTTGCAATATACAGAAACTGTGACTCTCTTCTGGGCTCTAATATAGCTCAACATATTTCTGTTGCACTTGCCTGGTTGTAGTCAGGTGTATCCCAATTTCCTGATGACGAATATTTCCTTCCTGAGCCCACCCTGATAGAATATTTGGAGTAGAGTAAGAGCCATAAACTCGTATGAAGGCATAAAGGCATAAAATATATTGTATTTACTGTAGACATATTATAGATTACTACTCAGGAAGTCTGTTAAGGGATATGAAATAGGTCTCTCCACTCTTTATTTAATCATCTGTAGAATGAGGGTATTGATATCTCCCTACATCACAGGCATGTTGTGAGGGTAAATACATTCATGGCTACAAGACACTCACGCTGGTGTCCTGGGACAGCACAGTCACCAGATAGTATTCAGAGGGTGTGGAATTTCTTTCAGTTTTATGAAACTAATTAATTCCTGGTATAGTGCCATTGACTCTAAAGCAGCAAATGTTGTCATTGCATTTTAACAGTTTCAAAACAAGGCTGTGAAGGTTTCTCTTGTGCTGCCCACAATATCTCAAACCTATGGGTTAAATTGCATTTGAAATGTGTCCAGGGTGTCCCCAGCGTATAGCAGCACACTCTATTTTCTGCATGTTTGGGCCAGAGCCATTCTCTCCTGCTTTGTGGATCTGTTTGAAATAATCAACTTTCTCCTTGGGAGCATTTGCATGCAAGAATTAGTTTTCTCATGCGTGGAGGGTGTTTTTCATTTCTGAGAGAAATTCAAGGAAAGAATGAGAAATGTTTTGATTTATGCAAAGCTGTGAATGTTTTTGGAATTAATTTTTAAATCTAGCTACAACCGGCTTACACTGATATAATTTGTTCTAGACCTTGTCTACACAGAAGTGTTAAACTAGTTTTAAAAAAGGTGACTAAGTAACATTAAGATTCTAATCCCAACACTAATCGTGAGCATAATCATAAGAAAATTGATATGGGATACATAGAGATTTACGGAGTAGTAGCACAAACAATGTAAATAAAACTGGGGCAGGGTTRTGTGTAGAAAATAGTCCTTGTCAGACAAACTGGCTATTGGGGGTTTTTATGGCATTAAAAGTATGGTTGTCAAAGGTAAGTGTTGGTACAATAGCTGGGCTGTAATTCAAAACAAGATTTAGGAGTGCTGTTCAAGACAGAAATAGCTGAAAGTTAGGGCCCTGGCTCTGTAAATCACATTTTCAAGGCACAGGTAGGTCTCTATCTTGTATGAGAAAGAGCTAAATTTTTACCAGCAGGAATCCCAAACACCACACACTGATTCAGAAAATGGTAAACAAAATTCTATTGAAAAGTAAACAGCTGAAACTCAAAAGAAGAGATGGAAAAAGAGTGATCTTCTGATTGGCAGTAGCTGGGCAAGGGAAACATTTCAGGGCATCTTGGAGGATTTGGAAAAATGATCTGAGTTCTGGTGATTGCCTGTCCTGAACTCCAGGTTATAAATGACTCATTAGGGATCTGACCAGTTCACTGAGAGTCTATCCCCCTGATGTCCCTCAGACATTTGATGCAGTCCTGCACGACATTCTCATAACAGAATTATCACTACACAAAAATCAGCGAAGTTCTGTTAAATGGATTAAAACATACTCAATTTGGCAAGTGACAGCTTGCCAAAACTACAGCCTTTGTGAGGAGGAGATAAGTTTTTGATTAGCTATTTCTAAGTTTTGATGTTCTCTCTGCTTTTTCATGTCTCACCATTTTTCAGTGGAAGATATATTTTTTTTTTGGCAGAAATTTTGGTTGTTGATCAGAAATGCAGGGGAAATATTTTTATGATAAAAATCCATGTAAGTATAAAAATTAACCAAGCTTTGAAACTTTTATCCATGCAATCTTTTTCTTTCTTTCTTTCTTTCTTTTTTTTTCTTTCTTTCTTTCTTTCTTTCTTTCTTTCTTTCTTTCTTTCTTTCTTTCTTTCTTTTTTCTTTCTTTCTTTTCCTTCCTTCCTTCCTTCCTTCCTTCCCTCCTTCCTTCCTTCCTTCCTTCCTTCCTTCCTTCCTTTCTTCCTTCCTTCCTTCTTCACCCTCATGAATTTGAAATTTCAGGGCTCTTGGTCTATTTCAGGAAAGGAAGAAAAAACATTAAATCCTGAAGATTTTACAATATGGAGAAATCATTTGCCATCCAGCTCTAATTAAAAACTTTCTCTAATTAAATCTTACTTAATTGACAGATCTCAAAAGAAAATAATAATGAATCATCATACCATGGAGCTAGTCCCAATGCAATCTGTTCTTGACCAAATGCTATACAACATCCTTATCTGTAGTCTTGAGAACAGTCACTGCTAGTAAAATTTTGCAGATGACATGTATGGGTGGTATAGTAAATACTGAGGATGATTAATTTCTACAACCTAATTTGGCAATTCCTTGAGCAGTTGTTTTCATTTGAAACACATGAAAAGACACACCTTTAGGAGAGAAGTAGCTAGGTCATGAATGCAAACTGGGGGGCAGGACTTGAAATGCTGAAATACTCAAAGCAGTTGCAGCAGCAAAGCAGCTTAACGTGAGCTCTCTGTGTGGTGCTGCAGCTAGCAGGGCAAAACAGCTTTGGTGYGTGCATAAAGAGAGAATATCAAATAGGCACGTGATGTTCATGTTCCCCTGCAGAGACATTGCAAGGCAGTGGCTGGGCCTTGTGTCCACATTGCAAGAAAAAATTATGTCAAACTATGTGATTCAGAAAGGAGGCACAAAGATGCTCCTGCTGCTGAGAATTTTATTGTATGATGAAAGAGTGCAGTGTTTGAGGAGTTTGCTAATCATTTATCCAAGAGCTGCTAAGTTGGTTATTGATACAACTACAAATCAAAGGATACCAGGCTGTAGTTGGTTCTTAGTCCAACAGAAATAGGAGTGATCAGATTTCACTTTTTGAAGCTGAAGTCAGAAATTCTGGGGTAGGGAAAAAAAATTAACACTGAATGCAAATAAGAACTGCACTGCTATTTCTTGGAGTATAGTAGCTTCTCTAGCTTTTAAAGTCTTTTACGAAAGGCGAGATGTTTGCTAAAATGCATGCCCAACTGCAGAGAGATTCACACAGGTGTTAAKGTGGTGTCTAAACAGTTTTTGGATGTGGTTTCAAAACAATAAAACTACAACAGGATGTCTGTGCACCAGGCAGGATGGGATCCATCAGGGGCTTTCCCCTGCCCCTTTTTTTCCTCTCGAATTTTTTCTTCCTCTTTTGTATCATCTAACTGATTGTTTGGCTGCAGAATAAGGCAGATGAGCTCACTGATCTAGCTGCAAACTAACCCAAAAACAACAAAAAAAAGCAACTCCAGTGACTGAAATGGCGTGTTCAGAGCAGCGAGCCATCTGAGACCAAATGTAGGTACACAGGCCCTTCTAAACTTCCTCCTTTCCTTGATCAAACAGCTCAGAGAAGGTTGCTGGCTGATTTTGTCCCTGCCACCTCAGACAAAATGGAAAAGTTCACAGTCTGTGTCTCACTTAGGCACAAAAAGAACAGGACAACACAGTCCAGACAGCAGCTATAAGAGGATTTACTACTTTCCATTAGGCAATGTGGTGCCCAGAGAGTAACTGGACCATGAAGGGACCTGCATCCCAGAATAGTTCCTTGCTAGAGCTTTCTACCATCTCTAGACAGGGACTTTTTTTTTTTTTATTTTTTCTAAAATGCAGCAATTTGTCTTTATATATTGTGTTGCTGAGGGCAGGGAGAAGAGAGAGGTCTTGCTGCTTTCCTGACCTAAGAAAAGATGATATAGGCTCTGCTAAACAAGCACTTAGAGAGTCAGCCAAGCCCAAGTGCCTGCACTTCAGGCACAGAAGAAAACCTTTAGTTCAGTAGGGAATGTTTGTGCCAGAAAACTTAGATGAATGTGGTATTTATATAGCTAAGTGGGTTTGTTTGTGTTTTTTTTTTATACATCTCTCTCATAAAATTAGAAAGAGAAATTGATAGCTATGATATTATTTTGAATTTTACCCTAAATTAGACAGATCCAAACCAATATGCTGATTTTGGATGCCTGTGTGCTGTAGGCATGAGGGATTAGGACAGAGGTCTGGAATCTGTCTGTTCTAGCACAAGAACTGGGGGGTATCAGGTGAACTGTCAGGTGGCAGGTTCAAAGCAGGGATGGTGGCTCATCATGCAGAGTTTGCCTAAGATGTGGCACTCCTTCCTGCAGGTTACAAATGCCAAAGGTTGACATGGGGGCAGATAGACACTTTTGTGCAATAAAAACACTATGAAGGTAATTTAGTACTAAGAAATCATTTCTGGTTCAGGAAGCCCCATAGCAACAAACTGCTGGATGTTAGAGGAATACTAACACATTCCCAAGGCATACTATAGGAAAACCATATGTTTGGCTCATTCTTATGCTCTTTTTTAGGCATCCCCTACTACCTACTGTCAGAAACAGAATACTGAGCTTGGTGAAACTTCACTCTGACTCATTCTTAAGCTCTAGTAAAAACTATTCCCTGATGGCAGGAATTTATCATTTGAGAAGGAGGTTCTTGGTATCAGACTATCATTTCTGAGTATCATTTTTAATTTGACATTCCATCACAGCTGGTTTGCAACCAGCCACAGCTGTTCAAAATCCTCACATTCTACTACAGATTCCTTGTGACTATTGCATCTAAAAAGCTTCCAAAAGTATATGTGGAATTTACTACAAAAATTTTCTTCCCAAAGGAGTGGCTCTAAGTTCTTGGCTAGATTTTCCTAGACCTTGTGGTGCCCTGCAGTTTGCCTTGTGAGTACAGCACAATTGTCACATGACAGTATTGCACAACTGAACTGGAAAGAGAGAAATACTGGCTCATTCATGTGGTCTGGAATTAAATCCATCAGTGTTATTCAGAGTGATAAGTAGAGCTTACATGTACAGTAAATCAGCCAGCACAGCATGATAAATTATGCTTTCCTCTCTGTCAAAGGATTTTTGAATTACCATTGAAATATTTTTCCATGGTCAAACTCTGGATATGCAAAATAGATATGGAGGCTAAAAACATTCCTTGCCTTACACCCTGAGTTAGGTGACAGTGTGGTTTAAATGCATTAAGGGTTTTGTCTGTTTGGGAATCTTTTATTCTAAAGTAAGGTATTTCTAAAGAACTTGAAGCCCAGATCTCCTCATTCAAGAGTGCATAAAACTAAACAAGAGAAAACAAAACACCCCACAACAAAATCAAGCAGGCATTTCTGGAATAGGAGTATCTACAAAGAGACACATTCTTATGAGAGAGCTATTCTGGTCAAATTTCCCATGCAGACAGACCTTTAATTAATTCACTGTAAAACCATGTGTGGAAACTCTCATTCTGACTGAAGCTCAAATTATAGCAGTTTAATTGGTTTCCTTAAATTGACAGGTGTAAACGATATAAGTAATTTTAATCTGGATACTAGAACATTTCAACATTTCAGCTTTCTTGGCTTCAACATCAATTTTGGGACTTGTCTATGTTTGCAGTTATACAGGTTTAATTTGAGATTTCAACATATTTAGACAAACCAATGCTGGATGTTATGCAGCAAGCTCATATTCTCCTCTGCCCAAATATCACTTGATTGCAGCTACATTTAAACTGAAGGAAAAAAAGGCACTTTTGACAGAAAGAATGTCCATGAAGGCATTTGTATTATTTTAAATAGAGCCGTGCAAGTCTGTATGTAGACTCTCAGTTACACTTGTTCATCTCTTATCTGTGGATAAAATACATGAAGGGCTAAGCTCAGCTGTCTGCTTTTGCTCAGATTTAAGTGATACATATTCAAAACTCCTGTTCCATCACATGTACTGTGGGACAGGAGTGGTTAGCAGGGCACGGACGGCTGAGGGCAGAAACTTCAAACGCTTCAGAGTGCGTGGTGAATGAGCAATGAGTAATTATGCATCTTCCCTGAGCAGAGCAGAATCCAATCTATGGTTATGACAACAACATGCCAGCAGCACATAAACCTTTCCACCTGATTCTCACTCCGCTTTAGATCACTGCACAGGGTAGTCCAGACCACTCAGTGCACCAGATGCTCTCTGTGTTACACACGCAGTAGCTCTTTTTAACATGGAAATCCTAAGCTTGATGTTATTTATAGGTCATCATGATAATTAGTATTTTCCTGCTGAACTGTTTCAAATGTACTCTATAAAACCCATATAGTCAAAGCTTTGCTGTATGCTTCTGATTCTAATGCAGACATGCAGGCTCACGCTCTAATATTCTGCTCACTCCTCTCAAGTGTGAGGATTTTACAAATGAACCTTCTACCCTGATAAGAAAAAAGATACTAGCAATTACAAAGGGTTTTGAGTAGGGGAGTGAGGAATATAAATGAGCAGAAAGGTGCCAAGATATCAAGACTAAACCATCTGACTTGGTGATAGTTGTAAAGTGAATTTTTAATGTGGTGGGTTGTGGGTTTTTTGGTCCTGATTTGAATATGATCTGTTTTTATGGCCTGTGTAGCAAAAACCCCTTTCAAAAAGGTTAAGTCAGACTAAATGAAACACTATTAAAAGAGTCTGTATTGTTCTTCCTTGAAGGTATTTTATCACAAATACTTTTACAATCCTATTGATAGCTAAAAAATTGAGAAAAAGAGAGAAAAAGGAAAAGAGACAGAAGGCAGGAAGAAACAACATTACTTTCTTTTCACACTTGGGTCTTTACTTTTGTTTCTTAATGAATTCTTGCATTTCTGCAGTTGAACTCAGGAGAATGCTGGAATGTTACTTCCCAAAATGAACACAACCTGATATGTGAAGGGCACATCTGCAAATACCACTGTGAATCTGAAAGGTGAAAGCCAAGCGAGAAGCATGAGGGATGGGGAATGAAGGGAAGGAGAGACAAGGCTTGCTAAGTGTAAAAAGGCACAGGCTGCTAAAAGAGGTAGTGGGATGGTGAGTTTATGAAAAGTCAGTCGCATTTTTATACAGAAGGGGTTTTTGAGGCTGTGCAGAGTGTTGGTGCAAGAGCTTCTGGCCTCTTCTGCTTGCTTTCACTTAGAGGCACACATACTGCTTCCCTTGAGAATTTCTTCCAGCTCTGTCTTGCAGCCAGTTCAATTAAAATCCTGCTGAATGGTATTGTTTATTTTTGAGAGTGCCACAATTATCAGCAGGAAATCACAGGAATAAGCAAGTGTCATTAATTGCTGTGATCTTGAGKCTGGACGGTCTGGACACAGACTGCATAACAAAGACAATGTAAGGTGTTTGAGTGTAGTTTTAGTTGTTTTCTCCTTCTGTGATATTATCTATCACACAAGAAAATAACTTTTAAGGTTTTGTTGGTATAGTGTCTGAAAAGCTCACAGTATAGTTGGTGCTTTTCTTTTAATATTCAGACAAAAAAAAATTTGGTGGGTTGTTACATCTTACTCTCTAGTCATGTTCTTACATTGCCAAGAGGCATTAAAATAATCAGTGYACTTCTATATTTGAATTTCTTCATTACATTTCTGATCTACAAATACTTTAGTGGGCAGTCTTTCAGGGAAGGGTAGGTAAATTGACAACTTTTAAGCAAAAATAAGTATCAGCTTACTTAAGCAAGTATTGGATAATAACTGCTAGTTTTCAACTCAGAAGGGGTTGCAATCTATAATATACTTCCAGCATTTAACACTTACTCATCCAAAGACAGTGACAATACCTTTTGACCCATTCATTGAAAATAAATCAGATTTTTATTCTATAAGTGAAGTCTGACACTGRGCAGTCTGAAAAATTCCAAGGCATTGATGTACCTCTGCGTACTAAAACATGGAAATAAATTTTATGATATATGCAGATTCTTTTTCTTTTTGTGTRCGGGAGTATACTATATTCAAAGACTGCCTTCTTCCACAGCCTTGAGAGAGACACTGAGAACCATGACTCGAGTTCAGCAGTGCAAAACTCAGGTGTTTGTCTAAGCACAATACCTAACCTCTAGTTAGGTAGCTCAATACCTAATCATCTACTGAYGGAAAGCAAATAACTCTTCCAATACTGATACATCCCCTGCTATCCTAAGAAATCAGTATGATGTATAAAACCATATCAYAACCCAAGTTATTGCTAACAATTAATTCTAATGCTGACACAAGAGGTTAGCACTGAACAGAATAAAATAATTGTTTGAATCCTTGTCTCAATGTAGAATATTGGTGAGTTTTGAGGTCTAAGGATGAAAGGATGGAAGATGAAATTTCTGCTTACATAGACTTTCATTAGCGTAGTTGTAGTAAATTATCTTAAATTGAGTAACATTTTTCTTTTCTCAAAGATTAGTGTCATGTTGTTGATTCACAACAGTGTTGATTCCAATTTTCCCCCAGTTTTTTAAAAACAATGTATTAAGGATATTTTTTTTTTCTGATTGTTTTAATACTGGAGAGACTATCTGTGTCTACAGCTGTGCTTGGTTGCTTTTTTAAAATAGGCTTTTTCCAGAAATGAATACCTGATTTCTAAAATACAGACAAGCAATACAGTCCTTCCTCCTCCACTCTCACCGTGGTTCTGATGCTGCCTTTATCTATGAATCTTCTTTGTCCTGTGGCAAATCACAGACCAACACTACACCATGACTGTCATTAACCAAATGCCTACCAACAATGCTAAAATCTGGAAACAGACTGTAGTAGTAGCTGTTGCCTACTGTTACACAGCTATCAACAGTCAATTTTTTCCGTAAGACATGCAGCAGTGGGCTTTAGTACATTTCTGGGGTTTTATAGTACAGAAAGGCTGCATGATCAAAATGCAACCCAGTTTGAACGCAGACCATGCAACAGTTCATGGTGAATTCAGTGAATATTTTGTATGCATTATTTATACCATAGAGATCAGCATGTTTTTCAAAGAAGATAAATAAAGAATTGGTCCAGAGAAACTGAGGGAAAAATAGTCAAGCGCTCAGTTATGCTTGATTTTTCTGATAGAGCCACCTGGAACTGTGATTTCTATTGTCTCTCAGTACAGTAAGAATGGCACTGCCAGTACATCATATTGAACTTGATTGTGAAAAATGCCTGATCTTGAAAACCTTTGTCGCAGGGCTGAGCACAAAAAAAAGGCCTCCATAGGAGAGGATAATTCAGGTGCCTTCATGAAAAATACTCCCTCATAGTGATAAGCTCTTCTCAGGAAACCCCCGGGAAGTGGACATTCCTTGGGATGCAACCCTACCTCAGTGGATTCATCTGGAATCTTTTCATTTATAAGCTGCTTGGGAAAACCTTCAGGATGAAGAAAGGACTACTCAAACACAGAAGGGACCAACTAAGTGATCATGGCACCAGGAGTTCAGCAATAGTTTGGATAACACTCTGAGGGACATGGGGGATTCTTGGGTTGTCCTGTGCAGGGTCAGGAGTTGGACTTGGTGATCCTGATGGGTCCCTTCCAACTTAAGATATTCTATGAACTCTGCTGTCAGCAGTGTATTTCACTTTTTACAAGCAGCGTTTCTTTCCCAAAGTGAGAAAGTTCACCGTTTAATCAAGTGTAGCAGTGACCCAGGAACTAATCTGTCACTGATTTTACACTAAATACCCTGTGTTCAATAACACTTTAAATATTCTTTGTTAAGAGTGAATTTAATTTAAATCCCTTCACAATGAAATAAGTGACAAATAAACCTAATTTATAGATTTTTTTTTTCATCTGAGGGAGGATGTCATCTAAGCACGCAATCTTTTTCACATTAAGGTGAGTAAGGAAGGCAGACAGATAAAAAAGCTAAATAAATATCCCCTCATTAATACAGAAGTGTTTCCATCTACATTAGTTAACTGTGAAAATGGCAGCTAGAAGCTACAAAATAGCTTTTACTCATCTGTGTATTGTCTTTGCCGGCATCAAATATACCTCACCTCCCCTTCATCTCATCTTAACATTACTCATTTATGCATGCKCAGCATGTGCAAGTGTGAAAAAATAACTTCTCTTGTAGGAGCTTARGGTGGATAAATCTTTGATGTACACTGGTAAGCTATTCTAATCTTTGCAGGCACTGTATGAGATATAAACTCTTTAATACTCACTCCTCTTAGAAAGCCGCACAATTGATCTTGTGAAGATCTTAGTAAATCTAGGATTTACTGCTAGAATAAATTGATACACATCTTTTTAAAGATACTTATAATAATCAAAATGGCTCCATAATGGGCACAACTGCATTATACYGTGTTAAAAAGCAGCATGTTTGTCATCAAATATTTTAAAATTAGTGGGCAGAATATTTCTGCTTTCTGTTTTGAATTTACCATCAAGCCAATGAACATGGAGCAAGCCCTCAACTGATGAAAACTGACAGACTTTCAGGACTTTGTTACTAATATTTTTTTCAGTTTGGAACTCTATTAGAATTTCAAATAGCCATTAATGATATATTCCACTTATTATTTAACATCTATACAGATGGAGACTTTGAAATTCTAATGCATCTCATTATCTTTTAAGATTCTCCTACATTTTTCTCAATTAGGCAAAAGAAACAAACACCTTTCCTGCTAAAGTGTTTGTACAAGAATGATAGTGAAACAGTGTGCAAGCTTCATTTTGATCAGAGCTACCAAAATGTTATGAGAATATAATGATCAAGATTGTTACTCTTATACAATTTTTTCCCTCCCTAAACTAGACAGTACGTGACTTTAAGGAGTGTAATACATCATCACAAATCGTTACCAACTGGGTAGTGAAATATGACTTAATATGCTGTCTTTTTCAATTACTATATACCCATGTAATGGTGTGTAACAACAATTTTATTACAAGTGAAAGAAGCCTTTAGCCCTTGTATATTAAAACCATTGGTGTCTGTTTCGCTYAGTTGCTGTGTTTAGTGCATGTTACAGGAAATCAAAATGCCTGGGTAGGATCTGCTTCTTTGATCCATACTGGTATGCTGCCTAGCACAATGAGGCCTTTGATTCAGAAATGGGTACAACTATAATAGATAAGCAGTGAAAGATAATAAACAGTAGGAATTGTAATTGTTGGTGTTTGGATTATTAATGCAGAAACTGCCTCACAGATATTAATCCATTTCACTGGTATCCTCTAGTACCAATTGATCCTCTGCCATTCTTTCTTCATTAATTAGGCTAGGGTATATAGCAAATTAGGATGAATTCCAGCTCTGCCCACATTATTTGATTGGTTCCTCCCATTCTCATTCAGTGTTTTATACACTCTTGATGAGGGAGTTGGAATTCATGCATCTGGCCCAGTAGCCTGGATAAATACAGCAGCAACCCTCAAAGGACTATTCTGAATGAGAGAGACAGACAAGTTGGAAAAAAAAACCAAAAAAACCCCAACAAAAAACCCTATCATGGCATAATGGGTTCAGTTTATACAGTAGCTGTATAAGCGTAGATGTCAGGGATTGTTTTTCCCCTTCTGACTTTGCTTTGCTTGTACTCACAAACCTTTCTCGCAGGATGGTTCATTTCCTAAATAATCTCAGTGGCCCAGAACCAATGGTATCCTCAACCAAACCGCACCCTGCTGGTCCCTTTCACGTCAAGACTTTGAGGCGTTCTGGTTCGTTGTCATTTACAGTTTCTCCACGGCACATACAGTATTATTGCCAGTCCAGCCAGACTGTACCTCTTTTGATTTTGCTCGCATTCCTGGCTTGCTCAAGCCGGTCTTATTGAGATCACTGAAGAACATCATTTCCTTATTTAAATAGGATTTGCATTTCTCAGGCTTCTTTAGCAGCCTCTCTTTTGAACATTGCTTTTGAAGATTTGCCCTGACGTTCCTACCAAGCAAGACTACAAAAGAGCATTGTGGGCTCTGAATGTCCTTGCGCTGTTAGCCTGGTGGAGGGCATTATGACATGTGGGGTAAATAAAAGTTAACAGAGATAACAAGGATCTTAATACAGGGAAGCATTAAGATCTCTAGTGCAGCTCTGCTGTAAAATCTCAATGACAGTCCTGGGTTTCTGTCAAGCTAGAGCAGCTGCAGAAAATTGCTGATGGTGTTAGTTCAAATTACAGTAGTGGTAAGTCCAGGCAAACATACACCCAAACAAAGATCAATACATTGTGCTTTTGGACAACTCTCAAGGTGGTTCCATCCCCACGCTCTAAAATGTCCCTTGAATTGAGTTTCCCTTTTTTTATTGGGCTGACTGATATGGCTGGGATCCCAAACACCTTGAAATCAATGTGAATGAGTGAAACTTGACATAAAGGCTTGCTCATTAACTTAAACACTTTCAGAATACCAGGTGCTGAGATGAAGATGCATGGTCAGATTCACACTGCTGCTTCCTTTACTAGATCYACCCAGATAGACATTTATCAGCTGGAGTCCTGGGCCAAAATATTTCAAATTCTGCATGAATTCTGTTCATACAGAATATTGAATTTCAGGAGTTGAATCAATACACAGAAAGTAGGTCACCCCTGTAGCTGAAAGTGATGGGAATTCTGTGCTTAGCTCAGGTCTTGCCTAATTGCCCAAACTAGAAACTAGAACTGTGTCTGATCTATCACATATGTCGTTATCTCTTCAAGCCTTATTCTCCCGTAGAGATAATTCAGGGAATGAAGTCCATAGCTATTAGGCAATTCCTTATTTCCAGGACTACATGACCCACTTTGATCTTGTGGGTTAGTAGGTGGTGGAAGAAGAAATGAGATATTAACTTTATAGCTTCTCAGACAACCTCAGAAATTAAACTATTGTCCTGTATTATCATATATCTCTGTAATTCCTTTGTACTTCTGAACCCCAGGTCACAAACTAGCACACTATGAAGTGTTCAGCAATTTCCATACCATAAATCCTGCTAAGGATGAAAGATTCACTTCTGAGTATTACTGTTCAATTTCAGTAACATCAGGATTAGCTTATTTAGGTAAGCTACTAAATCTGAGGCTCTTTAACCAAAAATTAACCTCRGAGTTTTGGGGAAATCTCTGAGTAACCGCTATTTCCAGCAATACAGGATTATTCTCTCTTTGTGGCAATGCTCTCTCTGCTGAAAATTCTTCCCATTACCACTTCCTTGAATAGCAGTGAACAATAATTGGACCAGATTCAAATCTGAGACAGCATTGAGCATCAGTGATGATTTTTATGGGAAATGTTTTAAATATGGAATTTGAATCCTAATGACAAAGCAAGTTTCTAGTGTTTATCAGAAAGCGATTTTTATTCTATGAAAAAGACAAAAGCCAAAAAGCTGATTTTGAAAATAAAACAATGAACCAAGAAGATTTTAAAACTATGCAAGTTCATATGACTAAAAATAGGAAAATTTCAAGCTGAACACTCTAAGTATTTTGACAACCCAAGACAAAAAAAGTTGTTTAAGACAATAACACTTTCAGGAATTATTTAATTTTATTGAAGCAGGTATTTCTTGGGGATGTTCTTATCTGACAAAAAAAAAAATGGGGACAAACCCAAAACAAGCAAAAGCTTATAAAATATTTAAAATGCCATTTCACCAGCCCTAATCACAACTTGCATAAATACCACAAAAATAACTGCCCTGTGTGGCTTATTCATATGTTGTTGGAAACCCACCTAGCCCTGTAGAGAAACTAGTGTCCAAAAGACATTAAATAACAATCTACCAATTTACCAATCTCAAGCTGATATTATGCACATTGTACCTTCATTTCCAAAAATAAAGGAGTCATGCACTTTCTTCTTTAAAAGGGCACATGGAGATTCCTAATGAAAAGCTGCTGAGAATCTAAAGCAGTTAAAGGCAACTGTGACTAGAGGAAACCAATTTGTATCCATTGGTTTCACAGCAGGCTGTCATCTCGCTGCCTCTATTCATTTGCTTGTTTTCTGGTTCAGTAAGAACTCTGTTCTACTATTATGATTTAATGGCATGGTAATCTTTATAAACCTACTAGATTTTTCTGGAATATATTTAGGAAAATTAAATGTATAGGGGCTGGCAGCATACTCCTTAATTAAGATTTCCCACACGTGCAGGCGAGCGCATGTTTGGAATCCAAACCCATTCACGCTTCTTACTCACAAACAAGGCTCTGGTTGGAGGGAAGAAGCTGATGATAATGCCTTCTAACACCCCACATTCTAATAAAAAAAAAAATAAAATAAATCCAAGCTTGAAGTATTTTAACACAGATTTTCATTCTCAGATGTGTCAGCGACTCTCAGGGTGATAGTGAAGAGTTATGATGCTACAATTATATGGTCTGCAGTGAAATGAGGGGTCAGTCAAAGTCAAGAACTCAAGCTGCAGTAGGAAGAGGTGGGGGGTTGTGGCTGGACTGCTTCTCAGAGCAGTTCCCATATCACGTACAAGGAAATTCTAGAAATGCCACCACCAGTGGATTTTCCAGGGGAAATGCATTGTTTTCTGGAGGCTAAGCGAAGGTGCTGTGACAGAAGGGTATTCTAAGCAACATGGGTGGTACAGTTTCTACTTCTTTCTCTTTCTTCCATTCTGGATAAATACCATGTCAGGACAAAAGGGAGGAAAACGAAAAAGGAGCAGAAATAAAAACGTCACAACTGCCTAGCAAAAGTGTAGAGGAAAGATCTACGACAAACTGTCATGAGAACAATTTACATGAGAGCGAAAACAGTAAAAAAAAATTCTCTATTTCCTTATCCCTTCTTCTCTGACACTGGAAAGCCAAAATTTGCCATAAGAAGCTTCCATTTGAGGGCATTAATCTAGACTAGTAACTACTGGATGTTGTTATTTCTTACTGGGTCTTGTAAGTCTTTAAGTCTGTATTCTTACAGAAAAAAGGAGATCTATTGAGTTCTGAACAAGGCCACTGGCTCCCACACTGCTGGCTGCTTCAGGGGTGTCAGCTCCCTTCCACCTTCCTTCCCAAGGAAGGGCATTAGGTGCTCATGCAGGAATATATAAAGAAACTTTTCTCGCACTTGTTCACACTCTTCCTAAATTGGCAGTCTAGGAGTGAGAAAGAAAGATAGCTAACAACCCTACAAAAACTCCCTAATACTTTTAATCCATAAGTGAAAGCCTACTAGCTTGTGAGAACGTTTTGTCGTGCCTTGCCCACGTCTCCAGAAATCGCTGTTTGTAAAATCAAGCAGATCACTTTGGCTGATTGCACAGTAAGTCAGTGGCACAGCATTACTTACATACCATTCATTGCATGCTTTAAAATGTCAGCCTCATTTTCTCTATGAGACAAACAGCACAATAGTCTCCAAAAATGTCAAGTTTGYCTTGTTTTTCATCCCTCTGAATTCACACTGAATGGACAAACAACCTGGTCATGCACAAACTCCTCCTTCGGAATGTCCTGAAAGTGTCAGGAGCTTTCCCAGAAATAATGTTAAGAGCTGCATGATGTTATTGATCTACTTAGAGAATGCCAAAAGCCATAAACATTAATTAAAAAAGAAAACAACCATAGTCACAGTCCATGATGCCTAAAAGAAGGGAAAATAAAGTCTATTTATTACTCCATATCAGCCATACAAGCACCCAATAAATGTTTGAAGCCCTATAACAATCTTTGATTCCTTTAGTGTTTTGAATGACGTGGACCTGTGGTTGAAAAGCCAACATGAAACCTCTGCAGCTCGTAGGCCCATTTAAGTCAGTTTTTACAGCAGTGAATATCAACAACTGAACATTCAACCTGTGAAAGCAAAAAAAAAAAAAAATTGAAAACCTAAGCAGGTTCCTACTGTATTGACAACATTACAAATGTCTTTTTTCTTGCTATAATTCAATTTACAATTGGCCTTAGGGAGAAAATCAACATGACCAAATTACATCTGGCAAGTCTGAAAAAAAACACTTAATGACATTCTCTGGATAGGTACCAACCCATTCATAGTAGAAAAAGAGAAAATAGTCAAAGAAACAGATGCTGAAATAGTAAATAACTTTGGGGAGACACCATGGCTTGTACTCTGATCTTTGGTCACTCAGGCCAGATTCTGAAGAGACGTTTTGGGGTCTCCCCCTTCTAGATAAGATTTTGCAGCTAAAAAACTTCTCTGGACCACACTTCAGAGAAGCATCCACCCATAGCTTTTCAGAAAAGCAGTGTCCTTCTCTTTCCAGTATGATACTATGGCTTCAATACCAGCAATGATAATTTGTCCCTGAACAAGTTGACATTTTGTGCTTGTAAAACCACCTCAGCTGAGGGTCACTGTATGCTGAGCCACAAAAGGAAACAACTGAAGAGCAACAGGAGCACTGAGTGTTCCATGTCATGGGTAACAACAGAATCTGCTCCAGGAAAAACAGTTCCTCTGTCCTCTCCAAACTGAGAACTATATTTTCCCCTTTACTCTCTACCTGGATGCCGGTGCTGATGCCATCGCTTTGTTAATACAGTTTCATCTGAAAATTAACACTATATTAGAAAATAACTAAACATTTCTTGCAGATACAACTCATTCTCTGTAAAAAGAGGTCAAAACACAGGAGACCTCCACCCATGTTTCTCTGTCCTATTTCTTCTAAGTGTTGGGAGAACTGCTCTGACTGCTACTCTCTAACAGCTCTTCAGTTTTTTTGCTCCCTCATTTACCTTCCAGTCAGTAAATCTATTATTGGTAAAATGCATTGGCCTGGGATAAGCTTGTTCCTGTTATCAACGTTTCTCCTATTCTAAAAAGGATTTAAATGGTGACTAATAGCATTTGTCTTAATCATTTTTGCAATTAACTGTGCAATCCTATCTAGTCAAAAGATACGGAAATAATTAAAGTGGACATTTACATTCTTTTTCATTTTTCTTCTTTTCTTCTTTCCCATTATCTTTGGCAAGACATTCCAGGGCTGTAAATACTTTTTTTCCTGAAAAAAAGTCAGAGGAAAAAAAGCATTTTCAGAAAGCACGTTGGGGAAATTGTGCAGGAGGTTAGAAGCCTCCTTTTGGTTAAGCTGCAGCATCTTGGTGCAATCCAGGGCATCTTTATTAGGCTCAATCTTTATTGTAAATTGGAATAAGATCCAAAGTCTCTCATATAGTCAATTATTAATCCCTGTTAAAGTTTTTTTATTTGTTTGCATTGCCTAAGTGTCTGAGTCACAGGCCAAGATCCTATTCTACTGTGTTCTGTACAGACGTGGGGATTTAGGCATATGCTTTTGGGTGCCTGCCAAATGGTTGCCATTGCCTATAACTTAGAAACAGATAATGTTTTTTGCAAGAATAATGGGAATACTTATTACTTTCAACCAGCCAGCCTCTGCTCCCTCTTTCCACTTGAACTCCACAACCTACATAAGAGTGGAGGTAAATGGCTGACTGGAATGCACCAGGGCCAGCAACTCAGCCCTGCAGCTGAGAAAGCTCAGGTACTGCAAGGGCAAGGAGAGGGCCACCATGAGCCTGCTCACCCAGGTGGGAATGAGAAACYACCCGAGTCTGGGTGGTCTTTGTTTCATCTTTTCCCACTGTGCAGCTGCAGTGTCCCCAAAGATGATTGTTTCCCTTCAYGTAGGACATTGGATGGAAAGCCGGCTTATGCCTAAACCTTGATCAGCTGCAGGATAGTTTAGCCCTGCAAGGGCAATCCGTGGGTGTGTTCTCAAAGAGTGGTTATAGCCTCTGACATGAGCCTCCCAGAGGTTCACCCACACTGCAGAGGTAAGAAATGGGTCTGCAGCAGGGTTCAGGGAATGAGACTGATTTGAACTCATTCAGGCAACAGTCCAGTCTACCCTTCTCTCYACTTATTATGGAAAGGAGCCTAGGGAGATTGACCTCATTGGACTAACATTAGCCTTTGTGTATCTCTTCCTAAAGCTTTACTATGCAGGTTACCTTAAGCTAATGGATATTTTTCCWCTCTATTTACTGCGACACTTACAGAATTAACAGTTCCTCCTCTCCCACTTTTGCTGCAGTCCCTTGCAGGAGGAAAAGCTGTGTCTGTGAGCACATCACCAGTCAAAAAGGGTTGTGTTTTCTCAGCACATTAACACACTTCTTGAAGAGGCTGTCTCCCACACATTCTGTTTTTGGGAATGGATAGATTAAATAAAAACAAATTWAAAAAATTTTAAAAAATCTTCTCCCACCTTTCTTCTGGAGGTGTGAAGGTCTTTGCATGCTTAGTTAGGGCAACCCTACTGTTTATCTCCTTGACAATAATTTGTACAAATATATTTAAAATCAAACCAAAAAAACCCTTTTGTAAATCTCCTTTTTGTCCTATTAGAAAAGCTCATCTTCTCAATCCAATCAATGTCGGCAGCAAATCCATAAAAAGTAACAATATATAAAACATGTCATAGATTTGGCTCCAACAGTTTAATTAATTTAGTCCATTTGGGAGTAGATGACAAGGCTTTTTCTTCAGAAACCTTCATTGATTCCTTTTAAATAGTGCTGACACAAGTGGAAGTAACTCAAATTAATGACAGACAAAGTTCTACTTTGGGTCGAGATTCCTTAAACAGTTCAGACTATGATCAGTATTAATACACCCAAATGTAACACTTGTGGTATATATAAACAGAATTGAGAGGGGGTTTTTAGTGAGAAATTAAAATAATGAGGGAGAGCTTCCATTCTTTCCTTCCACTTCTCTCGATGTTCATGTGATCGATTGTCTGACCCATTCTCTGTGTAATACAAGAAAAACCGACAACTTTCCCAAAGATGTAGAAGAGGAATCTGTGAAGAGGAGATCAAAACTTGGAGGATACATAAATAGCCTAAATTATTTATTAGAAASTGCTCTGTGCCTGGAATTCAGAGAGATAAATTCTTTCAGAGAAAATAAGAATGCTACTTCTTTTGATTATGATCATAATTAATAGTTATTTGCATTATGGTAACAAAGTGGTTTTATTCGTGTACGCACAAAACCCGGCATTGCCCCAAATCTAAAGCCTCTGTTCATAATTATACCAAATTAATATTTTTGTTGACACGGAATTATTTCAGTCATCTCCCAAGGATGAAAATGTAAACAGCTCCTCAACTGAAGTTTGACACAAAACATTAGTAGGTGGGAGTAAGCCTGACTTCACTGCACCTGGTTTGATACTCCCATTCATCACCAGCACCCAACAAGAAGTGCCTTGCCTGATGCTTCTGCCCAGACTGGCAGAACTGAACACTTTGGCAGCATTGACACTCAGCTGACTGCCTGGTTAAGCTTCAGAGGGGACTCTCCATGGAGATGAACAGGACAGGTCAGTTCTTCCTTGGAGCCTTGGCAGTCCCATATGCAGACCCAGGAGGAGCGTGGCTGAGGAGGTACCACCACACAGAAGTCAACTGCAACAGCAGTGATTTGGAAGAGGCTTGAAAAAATTACTTTGTAGTTTTAGGGATAGTTTTATAAATAGATTTCTTAAGAAAACTACAGTATCTTAATTATTTGATGTTTTTTAAAAGCCTGAAGATGCTGTCAGGAGCTGAGCTTGAGCTGGTGGAGAAAATGGACTAGCTGACCTCTCAAGGTCCCTGAAATACTATTTCTGATTCACAAACAGAGAAAAAATGAATTCTGCCTGTGGAAGGAAAGCTTAAATTGCAAAGAAATTTACATAGGAGGGAGAGGATTTAAAGCTTTGCAGAAGGATTAAAGTTTGCTATGAACTCCAGAATAAAAGTGGTACTGTTAAGTGAAAACCTTTATACAGTTAAACAGCACCCTCATCCTTCAGAGAAATACCACTTGCAGATAAGGGACACGGACTTCCGGATCAGAGCAAAGGTCACTTTCATGGTGAGTTTGAATGAAGATTTAGACTTGCCTTTGGATTTTTACTTGTTATTGTACTTACCTGCTTCTCCACTTTCAGGGGGGATAATTTTTTTACAAGACTATTGCATTAAGAAAACATGCTTGAAAAGGTGAAGGCAGCCCAGTGATAGTGCACAGAGCAATAGGAAGCACTCAGAATTTGAAGTGAGTCAAAGGAATCTGAGCTGTGCACTAAGGAGAATAACATATCACCGAGATAAATTCCCTTGCTCACGCCAGGTAGCACAATCATCCTTCATTACACACTCCAGCCCAAGTTTGCAAAAGGTGTAGCAATTCCAGTTGCCTGCATTTCTGTCACTTTGGGCTGACCTACATTCCAAGGAATAAGGAGGTGGGAGTGAGGAGTGAATATCCAGACCTTGGAGTAAACCTCCTGGGATCAAACTTTTGAAAGTCTGGTGCAGAGCTATTTTGGGTTGAGCAACATAAAGCTGAGACATTAAAGAATGCTGCCACCAGGTAATTAAAGTTACATCTTTTTAGCTGACCTAGAAGTCGGTCTCAGACTGACTTCATCTGTTGTGAAAGAAAAATAAAACCAAAGTCTATATGAGAACAGATGACCCTGCAGGTTATCTCAAGTGAGCCACACCRGGATCTGAGGCAACAGCACAAGTGAAAATAAGTTGTGTACCAAATACTTGTGTCATCTTTGTCTTCCCAGTTCAAGTTACTTTTATTTTCATTTATTAACTCGTATATAGCCATGTTTATTGGGAAAGCCTTCAACATGACACTGGAGCAAGGCTAAATTGCATCCATAATAAGATACCTTTCTCTGTGAGGCACTTGTCAGATGAATCATGTTGTCCCTAGTTCAAAACCGTAAAAGATGGATCTGTCTTATTGTTGCCACAATTCAAAATGCAGACTTGTCCTCAAATTATGCTAAAGCTTTAAGGCTTTCCACAAAAGATCCATAGCATAATCTGAATATTCAAGTACTGGTAAACCTCTCTTGAATCTTTGCTGCATAGGAAATGTTAGGATCAGGGAATGTAGCCAACAATGCCAGCCATCTCACACTCTCTTAAAGGGCTTCAGCAAGTCGTGAGAATTCATGAGGAAAGCTGTTTAAAAATATATATGCTCTCTCTCATGCAAAAATTTTACTTTTTCATCACCTGCCTTCCTCCCACCCCCCAATTTTTAAATATTTGTTTTCCCATGCCCCAAAGAAAGATGTTGCTCATAAGATATGTAACATTTCGTTTAACAAAACCACAGATTGTTGCCAGGATAATCTGTGACTTCATTCCTTAAATAAAATAACAAACCAAACCAAACCAAACCGCTGTGTTGGAATATGAATTTGTTTGATAAAATAGGTTTGGTCATGGTAAACAGAGAATAGAACCGAAGCTGAGTCTTCCCTTCCCCTTCTTCAGCTATTGCCTTGATTGGGGAACTTCACACTCTCCTGTACTTCTTTAAAAGAAAGGATAAAAATAGCCCTAATGAGCAGCTCTGTAACTACAAACAGCAAGTATTTCAGTCAGAAAGAAATGTCACTGTTAAGCTTTCAGTGGCAGTTATTTATAACAGCAATTTTAAACATATAGTGTAAAAATGATGAAAGCTAGCTTGACAGGGGTGCTTTTAAATCTGTAAGATTTATGGAAATATAAAATAAATATTTAGCATGTTGATTTTACATGTAGGAAGGAGTAAAATGCATGCCATTACCAACATCTACCCTCCCTCACCCAGTGCTGTCTTCAAGGCAGTGAAAGATACCTCACTGTTGTATGTATTCTGTTATTCCTTTGTGCCTGGAGACACTCATATGCATCATTATTTAGGAATAAATAAAAAAAAACCCTGGTGCATTCCTGTGTGGCATAGAAGAGTTCAGATGGAATTGAAAGCCTGTTCTCATCACCAGGTACATTGTGTAACGGGAGATGGTTTCAAATATTAAATAATGCTGGAGACAAGGGAACAAATATTCCCTGTGAATAGGTATGGAGTTAATTGAAGGCTGCCCTATTGTTCTACCACTGTAATCCAAAACACACCTGCAAGGGCTTCCTTCCTCTTTTGATTCACATACACAACCATTTTGGGGGAAGGGGAGTAAGGGGAATGAAAGAAAAAGAAGGAAGTAAAATGAAGGGAAGGGAGAGAAGATGAGAATAAGAAGAACTTGTTTTTTCCCTATAATCCAAAAAGAGTTAATCAAAGTAAAATATATGTTGTAATATCGGGGGGTGGGGGGAGGAGGGGAAACGAGCTTAAGAGATTAAGTGTATAAATGGAATGGAATTTAGCCACATGCCATTACAGTCAGTAATAGAGATTTTTTTTTCCTCCCCCAAACAAATATCACAAATAGAACCAAACAGTAAGGGATAATTTGGGGTGGTAGTTCTGAAGTCCTCTATTCAATGTCAAGAGAATGCATGAACAGTGATGCATGCTATCTGGCTGAGAAAAGGGAATTCTAAAGTAGGCTCCGTTCTTCATGGCCAGACAATTTCTTTTTTGTGTTCTGCCAGAACTCTAATTGTAAAGCCCCTTTCAATTGCACCAATCAGCCATGTCTTTCAAGTTGGCTCCCCCCATTCTATTATTCAGCTGACAAGCAGTTATAAAAAGAGAGATTTTTCCACATAGGCAGAAGCTATATGAAGATAAGTGACGCCAGCTACATTTAAATACCAGATTCTTTCATAAAATTTTAGGTTGCTGTCATTCACTTCTTATTTTATCAGCTGGCAACTGGAAACACTTTCTCCCCTTAAACAATAATAAAAGGAGATAAGCTAGTGAAATACCTCTGAGTAGGAGTACAGACAAAACAGAATGTTGTAAGAAAGGGACTGATTTTAACCAGCCCAGAATAAAAGGACTGTAGAATATTTCATGCCATGGGAAAAAGTGACTGCCCAATCCTAGACAAAAAGATATCACATGTTTTCCTGATTGATAAAAAAGCTGAGGTTTCTGAGACTGATATTGCAGCCAAGTAATGCCCACATCTGAAAAAGAAAAGTGGAGGGGAAAAAAAATGTTGGGTGTTACATGTTTATTTCGGTTGGGTGAAGTCAGATCATACCTTTGCTACAAATGTGTCTGAATTTTCTGAAGCCAGATTCTTCCCTTATTTCAAGTTAGTAAATGACTCATTTGATTTCAATGGTCTTATCTGAGATAGGGTCCAGCAAAGAGCAAGAAAGCAAGCAGAAGCTGCCAGTGTGATTTACAACTTTGTGTGTGTAATATTCTTGCACATGGTATTCCTGGATTATGGACTGTTCAGAGAGGTTTGCAGGACAGAACTCCATGAGAATAAAAAAGGAAAATTAGGCTAGATATCATCTCCCATTTTCAAGCTTCCAAGGTAAGATCTGATGTTTCAGACAGCCTTTGGATATTCAAAAATATGAGACTGGCTGTTCTGCTGACATGAGAGAAAACACACTGGGTTTTCTCCATTAGTTTAATGGAGAAGAAAAGAAGTTAAACGGGAGTGACTGAAGAAATTCCATAAATAAGAAGTAGCAGCAGAGTACATCACAAAGTGTTTTCAGGAACAGAATTAATAAAATATAAGGAAATGGAACTATTGGACCTTTGCATGCGAAACAAGAAATGCACTGAAAGAAGACAAAAGGTCTWCTCCAGTCTGGCAAGAGACCAAAATTCAGTCAGACCATTAGAAGAGACACATCCTAGACAGTGGAGACACCATCAAGATACAGCTGTCATATGCACAGTCATAGTATGCAAATCAAAGGAGTAGAGACAGTTGTGRAGTGATGAGGTATCATGGAAAACAAGAGAATGAATAAAAACAAAATTCCTAATAGTGACCAAGTTGAGGAGCTAATGAAGGCCATGCCCTAAAAACTTTGGACACTATTTTCACAAAAATCAGCTGAACAAAAGGGGCAGAAAAATCAAAAAGGTTCAAGAAAATTAGGTTTTCAGTACACTGGAAAAGTATCAGTGGTAATATTCTCCAAACATAATGCCTTTTTTGTCTACCAAGAATATACAATCCCAGTATGCATCTCATCAAAGAAAAAGCTAAACCAGCCAAAATCCTTGAAAATCCAAATGGAGCAAAAGGTTTACATTCCTGCATTTACAGAATTGGTTTTCTGAGTGATGGTGAAGCTGAAGAGAAATGAATGATTTATCCAAGACTATAAAGTGGGTCAGTACAGACTCGAGTGCGAGGTTCCTGGTGTGTCCTTTAACTATTAGACTTTAATTCTTTRACAAAGCTGTCACTACAAAATTAGCCAGAATAGTCCTGGTTTCTACCTTTTATTAAAAGTTGGTTTCAAATGCCTTCTGCAACTGTCCCCCCTTCACTTTATCCAAGCAGAATATGTGTCTATCACATAAACTGTTATTGGATCAGACAGAGAGATAGAAAATTGTATTCTGTGGGTAAAGAATTCAAGTCAGATACATTAGAAATTTAGGAAACAACCAGTCATGATTGATTGACTGGTTATTCATGTGAGCCCACTAGGAAATACAGCATCACTTTATCAGCATGCTCTCATTTCAGGAGTGCTATGGCTCTTGGTTTAAGTAAGCTATTTTTCCTCAAGAGTATTTTTCTTTTTTTACACAGAACTTTCTTGTACTGAGGCTGAGCCCCGGCAGAAATTAGCCTGAAAGACTCCATGGCTGTATTTTGCTTCTCAGAATTTCCCACAGGGCTGTGTATGTGTTTTCTAGTTTCCACACCATTTTAAAGTAGTTAGGGCAACTGTTTATGTCTATGAATCAGTGAAGATCCAGGTATCTACTGGACATGTGATTTCATCAAATGGAGAACCACCTGAAAAGCAGTTGGTTCAGCACATCAGTCTCACCTTGACTAGAGAACCAACTGACGGAACCTGTGGTGACACAAAACACGAGCCTAGAAAGAGCAAAAAGCCTACAGGTAAGAGGGTGTCTTTTTTCAAGGCTTTTCTTTACTTGTCCATCCCACTCAACACAGCAGCATCAGCTTAATGCTTGCCATTTTTCTTAAAGTTTTCCAACATGGTGAAGCATCTTTATTTGCACTCATACTTTTATGTACTTGTGATGGTTCAACATTCATTGCATGCTGCGCCACATCCTGAAAGGTCCTTAACAGGATTGCTGAAATAAAAAGGTACTGCAATAGATTGAATCTTGTCAGTAAACCAGTTTGGATATACAGGAGTTCTTATGTCCATTAACAGATCATAGAAAAATAAAATGGTTTGGGTTGGAAGGGACCTTAAAGATCATCTAGTTCCAACCACCCTGCCATGGACAGGGAATTTTCCACTATACCAGGTTACTCAGAGACCCATCGCAACTGGCCTTGAACACCTCCAGGGATGGGGAGTCCACAACCTCTCTGGACAGCCTGTTTCAGTGCCTCACCAACCTCACAGTAAAGAATTCTTTCCTTTTATCTAATATAAACATACCCTCTGTCAGCTTAAGGCCGTTACCCCTTGTCCTATCATTACACATCCTTGTGAAAAGTTCCTCTCCAGCATTCCTGTAAGCCCCCTTTAGGTACCAAAAGGTCCTATAAGTACTCCCTGGAGCCTTCTCTTCTCCAGGCTGAACAGTCCCAGTTCTGTCAATCTGTCTTCATAGGAGAGGTGCTCCAGCTCTTTGATCATCTTCATGGYCTCCTCTGGCCTTGTTCCAAGAGGTCCATATCTTTCTTGTGTCGGGGCTCCCAGAGCTGGATGCAGTGGTCCAGGTGGGKGTCTCACAAAAGCAGAGCAGAGGGGCAGAATCACCTCCCTCACCCTGCTGCTCACGCTGCTTTTGACGCAGCCCAGAACACATTTGGCTTTCTGGGCTGCAAGTGCACACTGCCGAGTTATATTGATCTTTTCACCCACAAACATCCCCAAGTCTTTCTCTCTAGGTCTAGTCTCAATCCATTCTCTGCCCAGCCTGCGTTCGTGCTTGGGATTGCCCTGACTCAGGTGCAGAACCTTTCACTTGGCCTTATTGAAGTTCATGATGTTCACACGAGTCCACCTCTCAAGCCTGTCAAGGTCAGATGAAGAGCACGAAGATTTTTTTTTATTTGTGAATGAAAACCACTAGGAAGAGGGAGGAAAATCTGTCATTTAAAGGAAAGTAGACCAGTAATCAGAATATAAATCTCACAAGATGGAAAACTTCTTAATGAATTTGTTTGCACACCATTAAAATCAAATTTTTGTTTGCTTAGCTGTGGTTTTCTAGTCTTGTCTTGCTAACAAGAACACAGCAAAGGGAGACACAGCACTGTCAATATTCCTGGGATTCATATCCTAGCTCATCCTATTTCTGCCTCTGTGTGTGACAGGTGAGAGAGGCTCTGGAGCATGGTTCTTGCCACTTTTGCGGATGAGCCCCCTCAGTGCAACTTCACACCAGTCTGGAGCCAGCGGGGCCATGTGACCACATTGCAGAGCCAGGGAGACACACTGCCCTTCACCATGAATAAACTCATACCTCATCCGAGAGGCTTCTCTCACAGCTTGGGAACAACAGCTACAACAGCTCCCAAAAGCATTTTCACTTGTTAGTGGAAAAAGGAATTCGTAGAAGAGGGTAGAAGAGCAAACCTGACAAGTTTTAACTGCATTTCACTACTGCTGTCAGACAAAAAAGAGGTATGTTATAGTTGGAGAGGGACCAGAAAGCTTAAGAGAATAAGATACAAGCCATCCATCAGTAGCAGATATGGAATAACCCATCCACAACAGAAGTGATCAGTATAATTGGATTTGTTGTCTGAATGATATGAAAATACTTCCCCAGATACATTTAATCATGCGGATTTTTTTGCTGTTCATAAAAACATGCAATATTTCTACAGTCCTGCTTACAATCTGCCGTTGGCTGCAGCCATGACTTCCACAAGGAAATCACGAGCTGTGTGAGAAAGCATTGCTGTTAACTGCTTCTGAATGCCATTGGGTACCCTTTGCTTACACTTTCAAAAAAACCCCAGATGGGTAAAAGGTCAAGATCTGCCTTTTTACACGTACTTTGTGTACATTATAGTGTTTCCTCATCCATTTCCTCTGACAGATTTTAAAGTTCTTTCTTGACAGGCAAATCGGTATTTTCCTACAATCTGAACAAAATTAGATTCACATGACGGCCTTCTTAATGCTAACAAGTACCCTAACCGTGCTAATGCATTTCAACGGAGCTCACGTGACTATTTTGTAGCCCAGAAGCATTAATACAGGGACACAGATAGCATTATTTACTATGTCCTGGGCCCTTTTTCTTCTTCACAGCCTATAAATACTGTGCCTGTCAAATCCTGACAGTGTGGCAACAGGGTATCAGGATTTCTCTACAATGAGCAATTGAATGTCATTTGAAAGTGGTGTATTTTAATTAGCACTATTCTAGACACCACCAGCCATCCTAAAACTGCACAAAGTTGTGGACAAATTGTATTTTGTCAGTATTCAAGGAAAAAAAGTTTTGCAGGAAAATTGTACTCTACCTAAAAATTAACATTTTCTTAATTTTTTAAAGTATTAATTTATCACCAGTACTCAGAAATATTTCTCTGTCATGTCTACAACTTTCTCTTTTTTTTTTTTTTTTTTGGCAAAACTGTGCTAGGTAGTCATGCTTGTCCTTAGTGTTAATGTAACCATCTTTGTCTACACACAGTGCTATAAACTGTTTATAAACATAGCTAGGGAACCAATGGGAGCCTTTTCCATTTAGGTCACCGCTTTGGAGTTAAACCAATGCTATGAACTTTTGAAATTCCCAGCCTCAGAGTGGCACTGGGCATGATTWAATGAGCATTCACAGTAATAATGGCATCTGATCTATGCAAACAAATAATGCTTAATAAAACAATTACATCATGCATGAGAAACAGCTGTGGCAGCAAATACTCTGTGGTTACTTGTGCAATAAGGAAGGTTTGAAAAAGAAGAATTAGGCACAAAATGTTCAGTATGTCTTGGTTATTTCTTCCCTTTTCCATAGCATAATGTGAATGCTGTAAAGCTAAAATAATTTCACAATAGAACCTGGTACATTTCTGTTTGTGGATGACTTTTAAAAAAAGGAAGAAGTAGTGAATCTGTACTGTACCAGAGTAATGCAGTACTGACTATTATTTTTGTGTGTGTGAGCACATACATATCTGTATGAACAGCAGATGCTATGGTTATGAATGCTTTCAGCTGATCTATTTTCTTTCGATAAAATCCTAAGACAAACACATGGAAACATATAAACAGTGTGAAAAGAAAAATTGCACGGCCATACAGACTTAAGCCAACACTCATTGAAGAGGCTGTTTGGAAGCACTTTATCCCAAGGCAGAGGAGCAGCAGACCCAGCACTGGATTCCTGGGCTGCCAGGAGCAAACAGTGTGAGGCTCCCCAGTAAAAAATAGAGGAGCTATTAGAGGGCTTTCAGCTCTACAGCACTACACATGAACACTTGCAGCACTGACTGCAAACAGGTCACCTAACCCCTGGGAGGGAGAACACATTTCGGTCTGGGAGAGCCAGGACAGGTTTTAAATGTGCTGTATCAACAAACCACACAACTGGTACSCAGGAAGACACAGGGTATTTTCAGAGTCCAAGGAGTGTTTTTATTTTGKTATCATGTTAATACAGGGTGAGAATTGCTTTGGTATCTCAAAGTTTGACTTCGAGAGACCTTGAACTTTTGGGAGCATAAAGCAATCCTAATTAAAAAGAAAAAATACGGTTCATCAAATTAAATATATTCCTCCACCGCTAAGCAGAGTGTATGAACTGCAAACCTTTTCACGTGAAGGAGAGAAATAGGGTAGGAGTATCCAACCCATTTTAGCTATCTTCTCAACACTACCAATGACACTGATTATATTGACTAGACTCCCAAGGTGACTACTTCAGATAAATATTACACTTTGTGCCTTCACCTCTTGACAACCAGAGTTGTCATTTGTTTACAGTTGTGATCGAAGTAGTATGATAATGTTGCATGCTGCGAGGGACATGTTATAATGAAGGACTATTAAAAAAGAAACGTTAAAAAAAAAGTTTTAAAGAAAGGAAGTTCCCGCTCAAATAGATGTAGTATTTGAATTAAAAGGAGTTTCCTTTCAAAATTTTTTAAAAAGAAAAATGCATTTTCTATGAATATATATTTATACTCCAAAGATAGGAATATAGTGTAGTGCCGATTAAATAAACTTTTTGGTGTGTTGAACCGAACCAACATGTGTTATATGCTCAACTCTGGACACCACCAGTTTCTGGTGACAAAGTCCTTCATGGAAGCTGCTGTTTTGATGTCTGTGCCCACGCTCTCTCCTGCAGCCTTACCCTGAGTGACCCACATTTCCTATAGCATCCCACACACGTGGTCTCCTGGGCCCATCAGGAAACAGTAAGATTTCCCTTGATTCTGTTTTCACCTAGACTTGCCCACTCCCTCCTCTCGTTTTTCCTATGCCCCAGACTAGGAAAACTCTTGTCTTGACTTAATCTAGACCATGATGTGCAAAGCCACCTTTTCCATTTCTCACTTTCTGTAAGAACTAGTGTTCCTTCCTCTCAATGTGGATTAGTTTACACCTTTTCTTCTGTTGTCCTATTTTTTCTGTCTGTAACCCTCTTTGTCTTTCCAAACAACCAACAACAGTAGCAAGGAAAGATCAAAGAGGTATTTGTGGTGTCAGAGACATTGATGAGCCTCTGCTATATATTCAAGATCTCCTTTTTTTTTTCCTTCGGGGATACCGGGGAAGCAGAGTAACATAAGGCATGCAAGCATTCCTTTTGACATCATTTTTTCTATGGTGAAGAAAGAAAACATTCATTGCTTTCTCACTCTGTGGCAGTAATATGGGGCAATGTGCAGGGCTCATTCCTTCCTCTTGGACAACCTGTACTTTGCTTGGCAACACAATGGTAAAGRGAAGTCTGTGCTTGAATTAAGAAATTAGAAATGTGGTAATTTAATGAAGTATTTCATTCAGGAAGAATGTTTCAACAACCAAAGCAATCATGGAAATTAAAGTTTTGAAGATATTTCACAGAGCAACTACCAGTGACTGGTAGGGTCTCCAAAAACTGCTGTTGCTTTCAGTTAATGGTTGCCATTTGGTTTTTTTTCCTTCCCTCATAGAGTCAGCAGAAGTACCCTGTAGCTGCATCAGTACAGTAGTGGCATATATAAAGCATGGAAAAATTAGATGATGGAGAAGGGGAGGCTTRGCTTGAAATCATTTGGTAAATGAGATATCAAGGAAGAAGAACAAAAAAATTCATGTTTCTTTGGSCTGTGCTTTGAATAGTATATATACACTCAAACTATTCATGCTCAATTGTAATGCAAATTTCCTTAGTACACACAACTTCTATGACTCAATTCCTCAACACATAGTGAGAGGAAACAAAAAAAGTGTAATTACATCATAGGGTGTAGTTTATCAGTGCTTAAGTGTAGAAGCTTTATTATAAGTATTAGTATGTACTGGGTTATGCAGTTCTGTATGGAATAAAGTCTGCCCATGAACTCGCAAAGACAAACTAGGACTAATTSAAATTTTGGTTAAATATTGGGCAAAATTTAAGTTTAAATGAGTTCACCAAGGCCAACACCTAGGAATRAACCAAGAAGAAAGACCAGCTGACAGAGAGCTATGGGCAAAAAGGGAACAATTTTTATGCATTCTATGGCTGAGGAAAACTTTTCATGCCACACAAAGAGAGAATATATTACAGTTCCTTGAGGTATAACCTTTCTAAAACTTCTTGTGGAGAAAACAGAGGGAAAATGTCACTCTTCCTGGGAGCAGAATAATTTACTGTGGTTCTCCAACTTTGCTTGCAAAAGGCTCATGAGTCCCTTRGAGTTCATTAGCCCAGTATTGGGGACCACTAGTCTAACCAAAGCAAGGTCTGACTGGAAGGAGTTTAATGCCTGCTTCTGTAAAGCATCATATTAATAAAGACAATTTAAAAATAATTTTRTTTCACAGACAAATAAGTGGGTTTTTTTAAATTACATTTTAAAGCCGTATTTAAAATATATAAACACTCTTCCCTTTTAAATATTTCTTTGAAAGAGTTTATTTTTTCTTGATTTGTTTTCTGGAAATTACAAAAATGAGTTTGATATTGATCAAAGGTTAGATTAAAAAGGCTACTTCTCACAAGTGTCTGTGAAGCCGCAAAAAATATCTTTCCCTTAAAAACACTTCAAGTGATTTAATTCTATGATTCAAACTATGCATGAGTGAAAAACAAAAAATGCACCAAAGCATTCAATATCTTCCATATTTCCTTCCATAGGAAGCCTGTCATTGGAGTATAAATAAATTAAATACTCGTTTGATAARCACAACAAGAACAGTTTAAAATTCGTTAATGCTTAGTGTCTGGAGAGATGACATAAAGGCACTTTCCAAAGATTCACATTACCAGAGCTCTTCCAAACTGGCACATCCTGCTTAGGACAAGGAAATGTTAAGATGAAATCACTGCTTAGTTTTGAAAAAAACCTTGTACGTATGGGAGGGGCTCGGCGGGGGAGGTGGTGGGGAGAATATAAGTATGATGTTACCTTTTGTCATACTGATGAGAGAATCTTCAATGTGATCACTTCATATGGAAAAAGGAAGAGAGCTTAATTCAAACCTTTAAATTTTAATTTAGTCCCCCTTTTTTTTTGTATGCAAGAAAAGAAAAAAAATTACCTTTCACTCTCCAAAATGTAAAGTCAGCATAAATTCACTGAGATTTCAAGATAAGATTCTCTCAGGCTTTGTCTAGAAAAAATAAAAGGATTTTCTAAAACTCCCCTGCAAAATCAAATGCTTTAAACTTTCTTAGCTTTCTTCATGCTAAAAGATATTCCTAGTTTTCACTTGTGAAATGAAGGCAAATCTCAGCTAAAGGGCATGAAAGTACAAAAAACTTGCTAGACTCCCGTGTCTTTTTGATTTCTGTCCAAGAATTTTTTTCATTTTTGCTTTTCTCAAAAAAACAATCACACAAACAGATCCTAGAAGAGGTGGACAACACATCTCCACCAAATACACCAAACTCTGCCTGATTTTATGTATTCTGCATTTTGAGATAAAGTTTAAATGTTGACTTASAGCTTCAGGGCAATCTTGTTAATCTAAATTTCCATTTTATCTTAGCCATGAGGCACATGCAAAGAATTCAAACTTCTGAAAGTAAAATATTGTCTAAATATCTCTGTCTTCAATTTCATCCYGGTTGGTGGAGCATTTCCAATAGTTCTCCGTGATCTTTTGGTAATTGGATGGAAGTTCATAGTACTCTTCAGATAAAGGGGCAAAGCCACTGCCTTKATGACTTTCCCCACTAGCAGAGAATTTCTTCAGGGAGGTGGCTGTTGTGGACCTGTGCCACGGCTATGCAAACGTGCTAAACCTGTCAAGTCTGTTCAAAGGACAAGCATTTAAATGAAGCTGCATTTACCCCCTTGGTTATTATCACCACATTCCTCAGCCACTTCCAGAAAACTTTGTTCTTGTTCAGATTAAAAAGTGCCATTCTGAAAGCAATACTCCCTTGGACATTATGCTGCACATACAGTTTCATTTTTCAATGTCTCCTGACAATTCTCATGATYTTCATGTTTGTGACTAGAACAAGGCTGTGAAGAGTACAGCAAGAGTTGGTTATACAATTAAAGTCAGAATTGTGACATTTAAGGTGAAGGCAAAATTTAGAGGATGATGTACTCCAGTTGAAAGAACAATAATTTCTACTCTGGATTCTAAAAGAGAAATATTACATGCTACTGGTAAAGTACTATATTAGTTAAAACAAATCTAGTGCATCAAATAGTAAACACAGACCTGGAGAACAGTAAATGGCGTACAGATATCTAAAAAACACAGAGAGAAATTAATTAGACAAGACTAAAACAAGAAAAAAAACTGCAGAGTAGAAAAACCTTTTGAAAAGCAGATTAGAGACCTTGACAAAGTGGAAGTAGAGTAAACCACAACAGTTCTTGAGTTTACCAAGAACTAATCTGATTGCTTTCTAATAGACATCAATATAAGGAACACTTTTCACCCCTCTCTGAGCAGGGCCTCACTCTGCCTAGCACTGGCACTCCTCTGATCAATTAGTAAAGCATTTCAACTCACTTACCTGGCACTTAACTCCTTTTCTAGAGTACCTGGGAAAAAAATGAATCTGTGAACTTAGCAAACTGAGTCAGCTGGTTCTTCAGCCAGATGCATCAGAGATGAAGCAGCAAGAATTTGCAACTGCAAAAGGAAAGCAAAGCAGGATGCCAGTATTCCATTGCCACAAACCTGAGATAAAACAGCTGATTTCATAGTGGGGGGGAAAGCAGAATAGATCTAATCTCACTAGGTTTCCATAAAACATTTGATATGCAAAACCAGTTCAAAAGAAAAATAGCACAAGTTAACAGGCAGATAATGAATATGAAAGTGAGCAGACAGCAAAGGTTGCAATTTAGCTGGCTGGGCTGGTTTCAAAAGCACACACAGGCAGGGGAAGAAGGTATCTTTTCATCACTGCGAGCACAGCTCTTCAGGCTGTTCTTACAGTGGTGTTTTTCACTTTGACCAAGGCAGGTCTCCAGGTGACAACGGAGGAACTGCTCATATGGGCAATTGGCAAACCAGGAAGATGTGGAGCATTGCTCTTAGACAGGACAATGTTTCTGTAGCAATGTACAGGAATTGGGGAAAAGAGTAGGTGTTCTGGGAGTCCCTGAGAGAGACTATTTGTCTTTAAATGAATGGGCTAAAAGGGGCTGGACTACCTTACAGTTCCTTTTCCATAATGCCATGTCTATGCAGTACAAAAGATATTGATAATCTGATTTGAGCCATTTACCTCAAGAGAACTCAACCTTAATAAACTTGGAGTACATTAGTTTATCTGTTCTATTGATTTTTTTCTTTACCTCCTGTACGATTCCTTGCATGTCTGTTGAGCATCATGTGATGTTTAACTCATATTGCTGAAAATCTGTGGGCAGAGGGAAGAAACAAAGTCACAGAAAAAAACAAAAGAATGATCAGTGAGCTGAGAGGTCTCTCTGCACTATAGCTTTACAGTATAACCATATTACTTAAGAGCAAGTCCAGTATGACTGAGCAGAATTCTTCCACAACACTGAAGTTTGTTAGCTCATAGCAGAGAAAAATTTTCTTCTCAAATGATCATCCAGATTTAGAAAGACATGTTAGAGTTTTTTACATTATCTGTGTTTGACACCAGTAGCATCATTTCAAAGTATGTACTTATTCTTGAGAGCACAAACACATGCCCCACTGGGAGTTCATCTCTATTTCTGTCAGTGCTCCTCTGGACATTCAGGCCAAGGCTTTGGGGAGGCCCTTAGCCTTTGTTTGCACCAACACTGATTATGAACATATGCATCCAAAGATCCTTTGCTTGAAGAAAGTATCTGTATGAATCCTCCTGCAGAGCTCAAGTGCTGAGCAGCAATGCTGGAGGTGTTAAGTGATTTTAACCTTCTGGTTGCCAAAATAATGGTTTGCTATATGAAGCCACAGTGTTGCCATGGGCCTTAAAAAAAAATTCTGTTGTGGCACTTGAGTTGCAGAGCAGAGATATGAACCCAACTGTGCCACTGGCAAAAAGATCAATGGCATGGAAATAAGGATCAACAGGAGAAATATTTGAAAAACGTGTCARTACATAACACAAAGAATCCATTTTCTTACCAAAAGCTGAACTTCACAAATAGAACCTGTGTGGAAACAACCTGCATATGTAGCCTGATTCAAAAATCTCAAACTAGACAGACACTGACAATTGGCCTGAAGGATTCCATGGTTCTATGTTGCTTCTCAGCACTTCCCAGAGGGCTGTATATGTGATTCTATGATCAGTCCTGACATTCAGTCAGGAGAAAGTTGTCATGCAAGATACACTATAATTCAGACCTTAAGTTCCTTGTTCAGTCTTTTTTTAAGGAGATATCAGATTTTCATATCCAAAGGTCTATCTTTAAATGCAGTAAAATCCTTTTTTAGCAAGCCAAGGATCATAAATATTCAAAAGCCTCAGTTTGAACATTACACATAATTGACGTTACAGAAATCTGTTTCCTCTGGCATGACATCAGAGATTGTCAGATTGAGAAATCAAGAGGATGAGCTTCACAATTGCCAACTTTTGCTGCTAATCTGTGTTGAAATTTTTTTCTTAACAAATCCCAGCAACACCAACCCTGCCCCCAATCCCACCACAAACTCTAGGAAGTGAAAGAAAGGCTGTTGTCCCACATCTGTCTACTATCTAACAACAGGCAGCTATTAAAGTTTTTTTTTCATAGCTTCTAAACCTGTTTCTTACATTCTGCTTTAGGGTCATCAGTTAGACAACAAGTGTTAGGCCACAGGCATATTGCCAGTTCTATATAGCAGCATACAATTGGATCATTTCACCCTTTAGCCTCCAGGAAAAGAAAATTAAGGGAAGTTAGATGTTCTTCTCTTTTGAGTCAGCTTAGAGACATTCGTCATCACTGTTTCATCTGTGTTTATGATTAGTGAGGCAASAGAGCCTTTCCATTGAAAACCCACAGAAGCTGAACCATCAGTCTCTGTAGTTTCCAAGAGTGGCACCTGCAATACCCAGACTGCAGCTGAAGACGTGCACACCAAAGAGTACAAGCGTGTGCTGTGGCTCACAGTCAGCAATCTGCCTGCACAACCCACAGCTACAATCAGTTCCCCAAAAAATGGAGGCTTCCTTCCTACTGTTAAACCATACTTGAAGAAATGACAGAACCATGCAGGGTCTGCCACCCTGGTGCCCAGCCCTGCAGCTCACCACCCCSCCAGAAATCCAAGTGTTTTCTTCACCCCTTCCTCATAGTTTCACACCAGCCTCTGGGCAGTGCAGTATTTCCACCACCGGTCACACCATGGTGTTAACCCTGCTGCCCCTTTTCCCAGCATGACCCCGCTCTGCCCAGTCTCCCATAGGAATAAAAGGAARAGACGCTTTTTCCTGACCTCCCTGCATCCCAGAGAGGCAGAGGAGAGCCCACTGCAGCAAGAGTCAGAGCATCCCACGGGAAATGCATTGGTTTGCTCTGGGATCTTCCCCTCCTGAGAGCTGGGAGAGGAAGTCAGATAAAGAGCTTTGACTGAGAGATACAGAAAGTTATGAATATATATATTTTAAAAAATCCAAAAAAATCAACGACTTTTCCAAGAAGCATCTGGTTACTCCTGAGCAGAACCCAAATACTATAACCTTCTGTATATATATCCATGTAAATGCTCTTTGAATCCCAAAACCTTGGCAATGTTCTACATATTACARGCACAACTTGGCTACGAAAAATTTTGCAAACCACTGAGAGAGAGCAAGTTTCCTCTGTAAAGGTGAGCCAATACAGCCCGACCARACATGGCTGGAGGAAGCAAATCCTGCAAATCAGAAGACCTTTGCCAGTCCTGTGTGCTTGAACTTACTGCAATATGTTATAGAGCCACACCAAGTACTTACTCTCAGTGACTTGAGCTCTCCCAGCTCCAGAACAAGCAAACAATGGCTTAGTTGCTGTCCCTTAAGCCTGATCAGGCAGCCACACTTGGACCACCACACTGCTAAGTGGGATAACAAGGGCAAATAACACAGAACATTTCAACCTCTGAGTTGAGAGACAATAAATAATTGTGCTCTGAAAGTAGCATTGATTTTCCTATAAACTAAATACAATTGATGAAAAAAAAAAAACTAGCTATATATGTTTATTTTAACTAATATACTCCATACATATAAAACTTTTCCTTGCATCTGTAGTATTTATTYGACACATTTCTTTTAAGCATCTCCAAAATGCTCAGAATAAGAAGAAAGTCCTCCTAAAGCCTCTAAAACCTGATAAAAGTCAAACATTCTTTCTACATCATAATATGTTATAGCCCCACAACTTGCATTAAAGCAATAAAAGCCCACAGGATCCAAAGCTACCAGCAGGAATTCTTGCACCTACTACACTGTGCAGCCTCCCCTGTATACAGTACAGCAGCTGCATAAGGAAACTCAGCAAAGCTGCCCAGCAGGAGCACCAGGCATGAAAAATACCTTGCCAAATGTTGCTGAAACAGGAAATAAACACAAAACAACAACAAAAAGCAAACAAAAGTCCTCACAAACAGAAATATTTTTTACCTCCTGTAATAGGATTTTGGCCCCATCTCCAGCTCCAGATTATCAATATTACTTTAACTAACAAGCCTTAAAATTACCTAAATTTTCACAAAACAAACCAAAAGCTTTGAGTAGTTAAAAAAAAAAAATTCTCCCATATACATCAGCACTAAGCAAGAACAAATTCAAAGGACAACAGACATCACCCTTCGCTTAGGCAAAACCATCTACAACACCTAGATCCCCTCCCTGGCCTCCAAACCCCCCAGCCTGCTGCCAGTGGTTATTTAAATCTTTCAGCTGGGGGCTCTGCCTTCAAAGAGATTCTTCACACCTGCATGCTGCCTCCTACGTTATTAAGAGGTCACACTAATTTTCATTGATGACTTACTCAACAAGGGCAAAGATATCAGAATATGGCCTAAAGCAAACACACAGTACTGAGTACTTAATCCTCATCTTGTTTACTAGTGCTTATTGTGATGATTTCTGTTACATATTCATGAAATATGAGGCAATAATAGTACACACATTGTACTAACCAGTAAATAAAGATGCAAAATGAAAACATCTTTACTGGAAACAAAAAAAGACAAAAAAACAACCAACCCMCAAAAAACAACAATAAAGACAGCTGAAAAATCTTTGTCCTTGTTGGCACATTAGCAGTGACAAATTTCAAAGCATCAAGAATTACTTAAATTCCCAGCTGTTACAGCAGAAAAGCACATGAGACCAGCAGAAGATTAATAAAAGTTAGAATAGGACTGCACAAAAGAGAAAATGCAAAGTCAGAATGGGATATGTGCCAATAAGAACAAAATTAGAGTAATTATTTGGATAGGTTACAGGCCAGAGATAAAACCATGATAAATTCTCAGAAAATCAGATTACTGAGAAAGCTATTTGAAATTAAAAAGCAACATAAATCAAAACTGGGTGACTGACATTTGGATAATATTATTTGACTGATTAAATTAACTTTTAGTTAGTAGAATAGCGTGATAAGAAAAAGAGATGTCATAACTATAAAGTATTTCTACAGCCATAAACAGAASAACTGATGAGCCTGATGTGAATTTCTTCCTTTACTTGATCTGTTTATTATCACTTTAACGCCTTTCTTTATATTATTATTTAGGAAACTGTTCTGAAATCATTCCAGTTTTCATGGTAAATGCGCTCGTAACTAGGTCATTGTTGAAATTATTTGCCTAAGACAATTCAGCTGAATATTGAATTAATTTACACTAAAACTGCTTTGCATGAGATACCAGTATATTCCCATTCATATTTCATAGCAGTCAGACTTGCAAGAAATGTGGCTTTTAAATTAATTATAAAGAACATGAACAATCAACAATTTTTTCTCTAATAAATATAAATATTTGCATCCCAAACCATTTTCATTTTCTCATATTAAAACAGTATCACATAACTTATCAAATCAACCAATGCCAACAACACACTTCAGATTCTGAATATGAAATAACCATAACTGGTTTTGAGCCTTCAGTAGACAATGAATTGGCAAATTATTTTCAAAGAATAAATAGTTTAAAACTAATTGTAGAGTGTTCAGAGATAATTCACAAATATAAAAAAGAAACCTAATTTGTCATTATCAATTTTTTCCTCTAACTTTTTCTGTCAGCTTTAGTTAATTCGAAGCAGTAATGAGCAAGAACGAGATTTGTAATATTGTCTTTCTCCTGTGCAAATCAGACAGATGCCAAAATGTTATAGCTTTCCGTTCACCTCTGATCCAGCTCTTTGATGTTATGGCAAAAGGTCAGAATAATTCTGACTGTTAATGACCTCTGGGATATAAAACAGACATAACTTGAGCAATCTCTTGGTCTAATCTGGAGAGGACAGGTACCTAAGTGACAGCAAGGGGCCAGCAACTGACCCCACTGGTAGGCAGCCTGACAAGAAGGCTCATGCTTCAGTTAAGAAAAAGGTTCATAGTGGGAGATTTTCCTAAAATCATCACAAAATTCTCTACGAGATAGTTCATCCGACCTAATACTTCTGTGCTTATCATGGGTGCATGATGGGTTCTTTATTGTCAAATAATTTTTGTTCTGTTGCAGATAATGAAAGAGCATGCTTCTGCCCCAAGGGAATTCTGGTCTTTGGATTAAACTGGTGAGSTCCAGTACAGGCTGGAGGCCACAGGAGAAATCCTTGTGGGCAAAGAGGAAGGCCAGGGTCTGCTCCTCGCAGTCGGGCAAGCAGAGGGACCATGGTGCTGGTCACACATCTCCAGGCTGGCAGGCTGGGCAGGACAGGTCAGGCCACATCTGCTTTCCCCTATGCACCCATTCCAGGCTGCTGCCCTGGTCTGATCTAGGTGTTTATCTGTCTATCTGCAAATATATCATTAATAAAAAGGAGATAAGTGGATGATGGTTATGACCATTAGCACAGGTTGGGGTTTTTTTGCAATACGTGACTGCGTGGCTCCTCCTTCACAGCCATTCTCAACACAACAGCATTTGTGGTGCTAAGGAGCAAACCACTGCGGGCATTCTTCCTTTTAGGGAAAGGGTGATGGGTACAAAGTTGAAGACAACTCTTCATCAGGCTGATGCACAGTATTCAGCTATCTCATACTGAGTCACTATTCCTGCAAGGAGTGAAGGCTCAAAGGATTACATAGTAGAAGGAGTAAAACAGCTCCGAATATAAAAGTATTTTAGGTTTTACAGGAAACATTTTCATTGACTAGATATTAATGTTTACATGCAGTAATTGGGAAAAAAAAAATCCTTCTCCATTCATGTTGGTTTTTTCTTCATGAAATGGTTCTTTAGGAATCTCATTAAATCATATGAACTGCTGCACCAAGTTGTTATGGTAACTGGAATTTTGAAAGTAAATTAATTTTGCCATAAGGTGTTACTAAGACCACGTAAAGATGGCCTGGAATAATAATAACTCCTTATTGTTTGGAGAGTATATGCTATCTCAAACTTTAACACTGGGTTTTACTTAAACCAACACATGTTATTAGTATATCAACAGTCTTTAGAACAAATGCAAAATAAATTATTTCATTTTAGCTATGAATTCTTGAATTAGACTTTCTGTCTAGCAGTATCATCCTTTAATAGCAGGAATTCTATAATGTTGAAGTAGTTTGTAGTGTGTCTAGTAAAAGCAAATGGTCAATTTTCCAAACTGGCATCAATCTAGAGCAAATCTGCTGATTTCACCGTTAGTGCAAATAAGAAAAACAAAATAAAACAAAACAAAACAACAAGTTTTGATTTTTAAAGCTGGATTTTATCCTGTGCTGTAAAACAGTTGTCCAGTCCTTGGTCTATTCCAGAGTGGTGTCTGCTGTATTTGCCTACTGACATTGGATTTGCACCTCCCTTACTCGGGTAGTAGAATACTTTCTCCAAGAAATACTTTCCCAGGAACTGCTGGAATAAAATGAGGACAGAAATGTAATCCCAGCTAATAATGCAGTTAATGTAACAGGCTTTTTGTAATTTTAATTTCGTGGGATGTTGGAGCTTGCCCAGAGACAGTAGCTCTCTTCAGAAGTAAGYGATGGTTCTGACCACAGCATGCAGGATGTGGATGTGCTACCAGAAAGGACACAGCTTGTCTCTCAGATCCAGGCTGATGTCCCAGCTCTGCAGTGTGGTCTCACAAACCTTCTCTCTGTCAAAAAGAATCCTGGTTTGATGCTTTTATGCTCCCTACCTCTTATTTCTGCCATTTAATAATGACAGAACATGGCAACAATGGGATCATGAAACAGATTCTGCGAAATTTAAAATACTTTATTTTTTTTAAATGCGACTGATATTTTGATTAGCCTGCTGTGTTTGTGGGGGGGATTACAGAAAGAAGTGGCCTGATCCCAAAGGCCAGAGAAGTGTCTTGAGAGCCTCATCTTTCTGTGAGTAAATGAGAGAAGCAGGTACCTCTAAACTGCAATCATGAATGCTACGTTATACAACTGCTACTTCAGTCAAGTGCTCTGAATCATCAAAAGTGCCAATTTCCTTTCAATAAACATACAAAGACACGCCCAAAACTTCTAGAGAGCAAGCCTCCCTTCATCCTCTCTGCTTATCATTTCCTTTTTGAGGTGTATAGCACTCCTAGGAGTGTTACAGGGACAAATACTTTAGACATTTTGAGTTGCTGAGATATTGTGATAGTGAAGAGAAAGTGTACTAGGGCATGTTTTTTTGTTCTGCAAATGGCTGAGGTAGACAATGGAGAGAATGCTTCCAATCACTGAAGATTCAGGTTGTTCCGTAATTAGGAAAAAGGATGGCATTGTGCCTTCTCCACCCTGGAATAATCTAATATTCCCACTAGCTTCCTCAGATGTACTATGCCTAATTTTTTCCTCTCAGGTTTTAATAATTTTAAATTCAGTCCCACAGACTGATTAATTTAGCTTCTGTATTTTTTCATTCCTTTGTGTCTTCTGAAGTATTGGAGTTTTGCCACAGCTGGAAACAGGCTGTAGTTGGATATCCTGGTGCTCTGATTGACATTAGGTCCCCTCAGATTGTGGGATTAAGGCAATCACCACTTTGGGTGGAAGGAAAGAATGTCTTCCTTAGGTTAGATAAGTGGAGACTGTTGCTTTTCTCTTTCGGCCTCCTTTGTAGCAGGGATATGACTTCCTTCTTAGCATCACCTGGAAGATTTCTTTAGTAAAACAGATACTGGTAAAGCTCTTAATCCTGCCTCATCTCCTTCTCTAGTTGGGAATTTAGTCTTTTAATTCAAAGATAGTGTTTCCTATAGGCTGATGGTGAATATATGGTCTGTGATGTTAGTGCTGTGTTGTGCAGAAGAGGAACCTTCTAGAGTTGACATTGACTGAAGTTAGTTCTTCCCATTTCAGGGAAGTGGAGCAGAGACCTGCAAGGCACTATCCAGACCAATTCTTATATGTCCCATATGGTGACAGAAGAATGTTTAATATCACTTCAAGTTAGTATTTTATCATTGGAAATGCTTATGAATTATGATCTTTCAGCTAAAATGTTAACATAGATGTTCTGAATATTTTTAATTGAAGCTTTGACATTGAGGGGTTCAGGTCAATGTCAAGGTTTACATGCTTATTATAAATTGCTAGAAACTGAAACTGGAAATAACCTGAAATTAATACTCTGTCATAAGGAAACTCTTAACTTCATGCTATTGTAGGGAGTAAGCCTGCATAAATGATCAGCTTGATGTTTAATATCATATCAATCAATGAATGTTCAGTAAAGAAGTTTATGCACTTGAGAAGGAAGTGTGACAGCAAGTAAACATTGTTCCAACAGAAACGGCTCCAGGTCTGGTCCAATTCTCATTAAAATCAGTGGAAACTTTCCAAATGGGAGTAGGATGAGTCTGCAGGAGAATAAATCCAGACTGAAGTCAATGGCCCTACTTTGGATTCACACAGGTAAAAGTGAGACTGGACCTTTATTCCCAGTGTTTAACAGCTGCAGTACAAAGTCACCGATGTTCCACCCTAGGTGGAGTTTTGCCCATCAGAGTGATTCACAGATATCCCACTTAGTCACTGRGGGACCTCATCATCAGTGCAAACTCACTTCCCCCAGTGTTTGCTTAGGCAGTCAGCGTGGCAGTGACTAATTTCCTTTGTGAGTCCAGGTCTCACTGCTGTCAGGAGGAGACTGTGGAAAAGCAGCAAAATTATAGAAGTTACCTTTTGCACACATAATGAGTAATAAATGCAAAAGATTGAACTCCGCAGAAAGTGGTTACTTGGGGAAGCTCCGGTGAGTCCCACTTGACCATCGTAAGAACAATCTATCAAATAATAACCCAATAAAGCTCTATGGGAGAAAATTTATTACGTGTTTTAAGCAGGAAGTAATAAAGCAAACAATATAATTTGAGTAGATAAGCAAAGAACAGCCTCAGTCTAACCACAGCACTTTAGTAAATCCCATTAGACAACTATTTTCACCTTGAAGCAAGTGAGTATTTTAAAAGCACTCAAGTTTTATTGAAAGTGAGCAGGACTTGGGCTTTTAGATTACTCAGGATTTCTCAGAAATTCCACCCACCAGGCTTACCTTGGAAAAGATTTAAAGTTTTGCATGAAGTCCTATAAATCAAGGGAAATTCGGAGTAATGTAGAAATTCAGCACACACCAAGAGAAATTGTATTAGGTGTCCCCAAACAAAGAGAGTTAGAGGAAAGGCTTAAAGTATAAATGCTCTCAAAAACTTCTTTAGACATATATTTAGCTTTATGTTGCAATTAAACTCATGAAACTTAGCTCTGTGCCTGTAAACAGCATGTTCAGCACTCAAACATGACAGCAGAAAAGCAAGTCAGTGCACTGTTTTGATTTTCTCTGGTGTTCTTGGAAGCAAGCTGTTTCAGACGCAGCATCATTTTTCCCCCAGTTTCATTTCAGCTCCAGAAATGTAATGGACTGCCTACGTATGCAATCTTGTTTCTATGGCTTCTCCTTAACATTAACAGAGGGAGGGTTAATTGCACACCTCCATATTTTCCATTTGCTACAGAAGCAAATGGTTAGATGGTGATAGCAGAGTGCCCTATGCTCCTGGGAGAGGTTCCACAAATAAGTACCCACATGTATGTTGGATGAGTTCATGCTGAAGTCAAATATGTAAGGAAGTATATAATTATATCATAAGAACTACCACAGGGAAGTTATCATTCTTGGAATTTCGCTCTATTCCATGTATTTTACATAGCAGGCATAATACTGTGCTTTGCTCATATACTTAATAGTTTACTAGAAATCCCAAAAATCTCTCTTAGTGGAGTGGAAAACCTCAGAAATCTGAAAGTTCCACTGTGAGAATCAGCATAAGGAGCTTGTGTAAATAATACACACAAGTTCATATACATTCAAATGTTGAATTTAACAGGCATTAATATAATCTAATCTACTAATAGTGAACATTYACTGTTAACTTACTCTTACGTTGTTTAGCTATTGAAATATTTCCCTCTGGGTTGGGTGTAATTGCTTTTTTAAGACTTAGTATTATCCAGCACATTTATACACTACCTGTTCAACAGTGATGTTGGAATTTCTGTAAGTTTTCATTAAAACAACACCTGGATATGGCCTTGCACATGGTTTTATCTTGGGATAATACTTTCAGTCATAATTGCCTTTTTATGGTTGGGTGGTTTATGTTCCTTCAGTGTCTACTGAACACGTGTCCACGAGATTCATACTTTGCCAATTTTTGTAAGTTCCTGTCTTATGTTCATAAATGTGGTATGCATGAATCACCAAAGATTACAAGCTACAATGAGGGTTTCCTTATTCAGGACATGCATCTCCTCCCAAGGACATGAATGCTTCAAGAAAAACAGTTTGAACCTGAGACAGACACTGAGTAATATTGTATTGGTTGTAGGAGGTCTCAGCCTCTGCGTGCCACACTTYGTGGTTGTTTATTCCACGTATATAATCCTTCAAATAGAGAATTTATTAGAATTAGACTATAAGTAATTTAGRTGCAAGAAAAATGCTTGAGTGCTGTAAAGCTCAGGCTGTATGAGCAAAAAAAAAGCTGTCTTAGATGCCAGGCATTTATTATACACCATACACAGGGATGTCAAGCTCTTCCACAGGGATTCGCAGCTGCTAGCACAGTGAGCCAGCCTGTTTGAAGTCCTGAAGACAGAATGTATTTGGGAATACATTTCCTGCTTGGACCTAGTGCTTATCTGATAGTTGCAGCTGGCTGTCTTTAAGATACTGGGGATCAGTGTCATGTCAGGGCTGAGACAGCATTTCTTTTAGTAGTGCACTCGCAGAAGTTGTGCACAGTAGTGCACTTTGCCTGAGTTGCAAAAGTGGCAAGAATACTTTCCCAAAGAACGCAAAACCCTTAGTTGAGTCTCTAATTTAAGGGATTAAATGAACATCATCTCTTTTGAGGGGCTGGGTCATTTTAGGGACCTGAGAGATCAGGAAGAAGGGAGTCTGACTTCACCCTGGCAGCCGATGTCTGCAGGATACTCTGGAAGCTCACACTCCCTCGATGCACACCACTGTTTTTCCACAAACATTAGCACCTGGAGATTCCTTCCTCTCCTGTGTATGGAATTCTGGATTTCTCCTTAGAGGGCACTTCAGGAGGTATCTGAGCTATAGTTCCTGTAATGGCTGAGCTCATTTAGACCTCTGCAAATGGCTTCAAATTTGCTGGCTCATAGGTAACAGTGAGAGTAGAGCCACAGCAGCAGTAGGTAACTGTGCGGGTTGTGAAAACAATCCAGGAAGAAAAGCAGATACTAAGGAAGTTAGTCTATTCTAAACAAAGGTTTATTAGTACCTGACCCACTATTGTAAAGGTTCCAGCAGGGCTGTCCACAGCTGAGGTCAATCCCAGACACCCTCATGTGCTCTGGGGCACCTCCTGATCTTCCAGGTATTACCCCTACAGTTAAGCCTAACCCGACACTCCTGTCAGAAGGACAGTAACATCCCCTTACGAGACTTGAATATGATTCTGTCATTAGGTGGATAAAAAAGCAAAATTGGAAGACCATAATCCAAAACAGGAAGCAAAACACCAGGGGACCAGAAGGATCACAATCATAAATATGTGCAGATGTGGACAGGGAGACAGCACTTCAGAGAGCGTGACAGGGCCCACAATCTTTTGGTAAAACTGAAGAACAAAGAACATAGGACCTGCCACATTAGCTGAAATAACAGATGCCCAATTTGGCTCATCTGGAGGAAGATGGAAAGTTCTTGATAATAGAAGAAAAATAGATGATATAACTAGAAATACTTTTTTTTTACTTTGTTTTCATTTTTTTGTCTATTTGACATAATTTACAAGGGAATTATAGCTTTGTATAAAAAATTATATCAGAAATCCTATCTTATTACCAGCAGGTACAAACAATGTAAATAGGGAGAGTAGACTACCAAAGACACTTCAACTCACTTCCTCAACCTGGAAAAGATATACTAAATCACAACGGATTTACATCATCTATGGAGTCAGCCCTTTGGAAGGGAAGAAACTAACAGGGTAATTAATGGCCCCAGCTGTGGGTTCTATGTATTAATTGATGAAACCTTTCACACCACAAGAGTTTTTCATTTTGGATGCACTCATACTGGTGCTCTTTAATTAATTAGAAAATGGAGAGATGGGATCTTCTGGCTTGTTATCAGCAGAATTAATTCACAAAGCCATCTTTTTTGTTTTTTTTCCTTAGGCCCCCACTCCGGAAAAAATTTGTTTCTATGACTGGTGGAACTACAGGTGGAGTTTTTGATGCTACAGAATGCTTCTAATATACATCAGAAAACAAACTTGTATAAAATGCAAGGTCATATGTGTTAGCAATTGGAAGTGCAAGGTCATATGCATTAGTAATTCAAAATGTTTCAGCATTTTCAGTTGCTAAATAATTACTTACCTTGGAAGAATTTGTGAATTGTTGGAAGCCATTGCTTGATTGGATAATTGACTATTACTGTTTAATTTTAATGTAGTCACACTGGAAGTAATCAAATACACTTCAGGCAGGGGGGTGGAAGGAAGGCAGGGAAAAAAGCGTAAGAGAAGAAAACCCCACTACAAACGTTTTAGTTTTAATATTCCACACAAGACTACTGCCTATGGGAGCTAAAAATAGTACATGGTCATATTATTAAGAATTGTATCACAATGTGTTGGTACTGAGGACTATRCTTAAACCTTGCCTGTACAACTTTAACTTGTCATTTTGTGACTTTGGAGTATCTTTCTTTTACATATGTATGGGATTGACGTGAATGTGGAAGGTTAAAGTTATTTTCATCCCCATGCCTGTTCAGTCCAATGAAATAAATAAAAAACAATGCAATGCAATTACATCTTTCCCCTATGTGCCTGGCTTTTGAGAAGCCTGTCAGGCAGGCTGTGAAATAACATATCCATGGAAAATCTGAGCCCCTGGGGACATCCCCCTAAGCAATCAGCAGGGATAGTGAGGAAGGGTAAACAAAGATCGTCCTCTCCCTGCTTTATAACTTAACCATTCCTAAGCTTATAGGAACTTGTGTTCAAAACACATAAGGAAGTTTTTTAGGTAATGGAAATGTCTTCTCCTCTATTTACCACTGGGCAATGAAGAAAGGCAAGGTAAGCCTGTAGTGCAAGCAGAAATGGAAACCAAACCCTAGTATAGTCCTCTATTCACAAATTCTTCTTCACTTATCTAAATATTTATTTACACAAGTAAATAACCAGGATTTTTTTTTTCTTTCTAGTGTGAGTTGTACTCTTTTTATGTTACTTTGCTTAAATAAAATGACAGAGTCCTCCATATCTTAAGAAAAATCTAAAATAATACGTTGGGGTCTGTTTGATATTGAAATTTACCTAATATTTTGCTGATTGGTCTTTGCATCTATAATACCAACCACGCCAAAAATTTTGGTTTGTCTTTTTATATAACAAGTTTTATAAAACAGTTTGTGCTTTCTGCTAAGCATAACATGTCACAGTAATTTAACCTAGTACTAATAAAGGGGTTTATATATGTATACACCTATCTTTTTTTATATATATATGTAACAAATAACTGATATTTTCCCATTACCATTCAAAACTTTGGACCTTGATGGGATTGTTCCCCTTCCTTAAAAGCATCTTTTAACAAGATGGTAGAAGGAATTTGTAAAGGAATGAAGGTAAAAGATATTCAGAATAAAGCTCTATTATATGCAAGTGGTGTACTTCTGTTGATAAAAGACCTTGAAGAATCTACGACTTTATCAAAGTTGGGGAAGAATTCAGTTGTATTTTATGATGATTTGTTAATCAACCATAATCAATAGTGTTTCCTTTTTAATTTACTTTTTGTTAGCTGTCTTATCCTGAGAAATGGGAATGTCAGCTAAAAAATAAATGAAGTCATGAAAATAAAATTAAAGTTAACTTGATGGTTTCAAATGAATATGGCATCATGATAAAAATGCAGAAAGACCTGAAGGAATGTTTTGAACTTTTGTGAAAGAATAAACTGAGTCTTACAAATCAGCTGAGTTGAGAGGTTTTTTGGCCAGGATGTTATTAATTCATTGCAGTGTGTGAATAAGAATTAAACAACAACTACCAAAAGGAGCCAAAACCTCGATGACCAACAGCATTTATGTAATCATTAGTACAGTAGGTATTSTCCACAGGAGCAAGAAATATGGTTCAATAGGAGGAGAATTTTATAGTTATTTAATGTACAAAAAGATTACAGACTGTTCACAACAATGAAAGGGGAAAAACATATTAAGGAACAGAAAAGTGATGAAAGTATCCTTGTGTTGCAAACAGCAGTTTTGTGCTGAGATCAGTTAGACTGAGTTTGCAGTTCCATTGTGTTTTCTAATCTATTATTTATTTGGGATTCATTTTGCACTGTTCAGTTCTTCTACCCCTTGGGCTTCCCCCATCTAAATTAGATCTCTGTGACATGTCATCTGTTTAAAACCTCCACTGCAACATGGAAAGAAGGGGTTTTTTTTCCCATGACAGAAATTAAAATAATACCATTTAAGGAAAGTGAAATTATTGTCCCTTCCAGGCCTCTTCATAACTATATAAGAAAATGGATCTTTTCAAATCTTGGAGTTGAATTTATATTTCAGAACTGTACAAGATTTGGACTTGAATTCACTATTCAGAATGCCCCACATTCAGATAGTTCAGATATGACTTACCATTCTGTTTAAATTTAAGTCTGGGAGACAGCTGAAATAAATTCTTAGTCCAGATTCCTGACTGGCTGCTAACTGGAATGTCATCCAAGAATTCCATCGATGAGTAAGGTTTTGTAGACCATAAAAGTAACACAAGGACCCATTTTGTTTGCTCTAGGACATGTACAGCCTTGCAGAGGTCTGAAGTATTCGTTACATATTTACTTCAGGSTTAAAGAAATCTGATGACTGTTTTTATAGATCCCATCTTGATATTTTAGACAGTATGAGGAAAGGCACACCCAAGATTGTCCCATGGAAAACACTAAAGAACAAGGGACCAGAAAGAAAAGAAGTAAATTTCTAATATCACTACAGGAAGTTGTTCTTTTTCACAGATTACAGACCTGGTAAGGGTTGTGTTTCTTCTTAACAAGGTCTCCACCATGATTTGAATATTTCCAGTTGCTCTTTCTGTAATACAGAAAGTGGGAATCCCTCGTAGCTATTGAGGAGGAGCTAATGAGCATACTAACGAGCATGTTATTAAATTTTCAAAAGATATGCCTAGGACTCCATTTCACAAGACCAGAAGAGTTATGAAAGAGGATCCATGTCGACGTTTGTAAGAATTCTCCTTTGTCTGATTAAGTTGGATGCTTGACACGGGTACTGACCTTATAGGAAGACCAGATGATGAGTCCCTTCAGTCTGAGCACTTAGAGCTCCCCATGCATGCTCTTGTTTGCTCTCTGTCACACTCATATTTGTTCTTTCCCTCTCAGCAGGACAGGGGATACCAAGTAGTTGACTGGAAATGGGAATAACTTCCTCTAATGTCAGGTGCTGCTGCTGTAATGATTAATAACTTATAATACCCTGTTAGGCTTCCCCTGTCTTTTTGCATTTGTCACAGTCTGTAGGACTATGATTGCTTGCACTGTGCATCCCTACCAGCTGTGCCAAGGCATGATGGGGTGGCCCCATAGCTGCTGCATAGTTCAGGCTGACATGTCCTGTCGAGGAAGGTGCCACCTGATCCTGCTTCCACACCACCACGGGGCTTTGAACTCTTCAAATTATGTAAACCAAACAGCCCTGCCTGCAGGGAGGTGAAAGATTGTTTTCAGGCAATTTTTTTTCCTCTCTATTTTTTTTATAAATATTTTCACACTTGATAAACTAAGGGCTTGGTCCTGAGACGTGATGAAGAGCCTGGTTACATGCCCATAGAGTTGGTCCAGTGGAGAGCTACTAAGATGGTCAAGGGTCTGGAGAATCTCTCTTGCCAGGAAAGGCTGAGAGAATTGGATCTGTTTACCCTGAGAAGAGGGTACTGAGAGGGGACCTCATTAATGTGTATAAATATCTAAAGGGTAGGTGCCACAAAGATGGAGCTGGGCTCTTCTCAGAGGTGCCAAGCAATGGGTAGAGGCAATGGGTAGAAATTGATGCACAGGGTGTTCCACACGAACATGAGGAAGAACTTCCTTCCTGTGCAGCAACTGAGCCCTGGCACAGATTGCCCAGAGAGGGTGTGGAGCCTCCCTCACTGGAGATATTCCAAACCATCTGGATGCCATCCTGTGTCATGTGCTTTAGGAGACCCTGCTTGAGCAGGGAGGTTGGACCAGATGACCCACTGTGATCCCTTCCAAACTGACCCATTCTGTGATGTGCCATCCTTGAAACAAGAGAAATCTCCCATCACTCCCTGGAAAGCAGCTGACCTCAATGGAAATGAAGCTTGCACTGGGCCCAACATGGTCAGGCTTGAAATACTGAAAGGTTGTCTACAAAGTAAAAGAAACAGTTGTTTGCCTGCAGTGGATGTGTGAGCTGGGTACAGGCAGCTGAAGCTCTAGGTGTGTTCAGTGCATGTCACCCACATATTGCCACACATATGTGTCTCTGTCTTGCAAAAATTAAAACAAGCCACTGCCAATAACAACTGAAAGGAGACAATTTTCCAGAGGAAAACATTCCCTTAGCAAAGATTAAGGAATCTTAGTTATTTAAGTTCTAAGTTATTTATATAATATATATGAATAAAAATTAAAACATACTCTCATGTGATAGTTGTCAATACTGTTGTGGTTTAAACCCAGGCAGCAATTATTTTTTAAATTTATTTTCTATGCCATTTTGGCACCTGCAAACAGGGAATTATTGCCCACAACATATGCCTGGGGAGATGTGTATGTTTTCCTGTTATTCTGGTTATGGGTTGGAGACAAAAGCATTGGTTGTTTTAAAGAGAAATCCCATGCGTTCGGACAAGATGTGCATTGCTATTGCAGAAAATTACAGTAATACTAACAGCACCTCCCTCAGCCTGTTTTCCCTGTGCAATGCTGCTCCTCACCATCCCCTGTGCTTTCCATAACTGTGACTGTCTCAGGGTCTCTCTCAGGAGCGCACCATGTCATGGGGCCCGTGAGCAAAGAAAGGTTTCAGCTGCTTGTTCCCAGACACAGTTCAACTCACCCGTCCTGGGTGAATCCCGTGCAGTGGGATTCGCTGTGCCCTGTATGGGGACCAGTCATGCTCCTGTCTCATTCCTGAGGAGACAAGGCAGCTGCAGGATCTGGCTGTGGGGTTCTCCAGCTGCACTGACCTGGGCAGYGTTTGTCCACGCAGGAGGGATGGTGTGAGGTGGTTGACGTCAGTTCCAGGCTCCCCTTCCATGTCTGCCATCCTCTTTCTTCCAGGTTTTTTCCAGTCCTGTACCAGCTCTGTGGGTTTCCTCATCCTCCACCAAGAAAATTCAGCTCCCTAACCCTGCAAACAACTATTCCCACTTTTTGCAGCTCCAGCTGTCTCTCAGTGCAGCAATGAGAACCCATTTCCTACTGGGTCAGGGAGACACCAGTTCTGGGGTGCAGAGCAGGGAGAGATCCTGCAGCAGAGAAGGAGGGCAGTGGGCGACTAAGGAGGGGGCAGTGGCATCACCCCCATGTAGCAGCAGTGAACTGCTGTGTTTGCCCCTCTGTCCCACCCGGCCTAGATATGGATACCACACATGACCCTGTGGAATCTCCATTTCGTTCAGGGTGTCCTGATCTTATATAAATTTTACTTATATAGATTTTACAATGGGATTGCACTTTACTTATATAAATTTACAATGGGATTTAAACAAAAAGATGGAAGATTTTGTCTCCTTAGTGGCAGAGGCCTCCTTTGTGTTTTATATTGCTCCTCTTATACTAATTGGAGGAAAATCTGGGTGCTTTCCAGAGGAGCAATAAGCAACGGAACTAGTATTTGTCATGTTCTCATCCTCTCCACAGGGAGAAATCTGTGTGCAAGGGAATGGTCTGTCTGAATTTTTAAAAACCATTTATACAGGGACTCATATCCAAGCAGACRCACATATTTATTTTCCTCTTAAGGGAAGCAAGGTCAAAAAGAAGTTTGAGATAATTACAATGAAAAGAGATGAAGCTGCCAATGATGCTGCATGTGCCTCTGAAAGTTCTTCTATTGCTTTAGTATAGTTCTCTTGGAGCATCCTTCACTGAAGCTGTGGGAAATAACACGTGCTGAAGAAAAAACACTTTTGGAAATCACCATAAAACCCAGTCTTCATGTACCACATGGCTGCTGTGCCAGCTGCAATTACTTCACCTCTTTAAATAGTTCTCTTACTGAGAAATTGATTTTTACAAGCACAGGCTTTCCATGCTATTATTAGTACTACCAGACACCCCACACAATGGGGATTTCCTATATGCCGGTTAGAAGACCCACATCCCTTGCTGACATAATTTAGGATGTCACTTTGTTAATATTTTTGGCAGATCCAGGCAGTGATATATAGAGGTAATCCAGGTCACAGTGTTGTGGGGCTGGCTGGCTGTGGGCATGACAGCTTGGCCTCTTCCCCAATGGCAGGATGATGTTACTAGAGAGTGGCAGCATCTTGCTGGTCCACCTCCCTTCTCCCAGCACCACTGCTCTCCAGGTCAGACTACCCCAGCCCCAATTCTGTCCATCTGGGCAAGCTTTCACTCTCCTCTAGTTTCTTATCCAAGGGCTTCAGTGGCATCTCAGTTTCTGACTCAAGACGATAAGCAAGAGGTTGGGGCAAAAAAAAAAGTCTTGTTATCGCCAGACAAAGCTCGGTGGTGACCCTGAGGCAGGGAGCTGGAACAGTCCTCATGGATCACAGTCTGATTTTACTGCATTCTCAAAATCTTGATTTTTTTTCAGGTTGCTTTTAGAGGTGGCAAACTGTGGGACATGTGCCACTGTGGTATGAGACTATCTTCAGAATAATGGATATCCCAGCACACAGTCAGGACCCATCCCTCCCAAAGGAGTTGACTGCTATCAGAGTCTGGTGCAGTCTGGTACCTGGCACCCTGTGAATCCTCCACTCTGCATTTTTGGATGCACTTGTCCATCCTGGCAGAGATCATTATTCTGGAGCTGAAGGTGTTTCATGGATAAACAGTGAGAGACACTGCTGGAAACTTTTGCGGTCTCAGCTGCCAATGTGTACTGATGGTGGGAGTTCATGAAAACTTTATCTTAGCTTAGTCATGCCCAAGAATATCTGACCACTTTTTAATAAAATTGTAATACCTGAAAAAAAGCTCAAGATAGTTTTTATTTTTATATTACAGCAAAAAAATGGCTGTGATTTTTTAAAAAATCTGTCTGTTTTAAAAACAGAAATCCACCCTTGGCCAAAGACCAAAAATGGGAAATTTCACACTGAAGGGCAAATGATCTTGAGAGTTATTATACAGTAAGATCAGCTCTTGAGGTTCCTTATTGCAGACTGTCCAATATTAATATTTTTCTCTTAAATTTTAGATCAATAAGTAAAAAATTCTGCTCTCATTTTTAAAAAGAGTTTGTATTCCTTGGATAAACAGAAAACATCAACAAAGCGGATAAAGCCTAAAGGTTATTACATCATTAATAACTCATACTTTTTCAGTTTAATTTTGATCCATTGCTTTAGGCTGGAATTAATTTTTATTTTTTTTACCGGAATGGAATGAAAAATTAGGGACTGTAAACTGAAGTCTCAAAAGTCAGAAAAACGCAAGTTACTTCTCATTCCTTTCTTGTAGACTTGCTTTATTTCCAAAGTCAAAACATGAGGACAATGCAACTGCTGTTCCTGTACCCTAACTGTAGCACTTAGAAGCTACGGAGTGCTTCTTCTTCTTTTTATAATCCAGTCCAGCTAAGCCATAACAGGAAAAAAATAACACCTTACCTGCTGTATGCCTTACATCTTGCTTCTGGGGGCACTACAAAAAAGGTCAGTCTGGAAACCATTCCATTCTACATTGGTATGTTGATGCTTTGGGAATAAATATTCTTAAACATGAAAAATAGTGCACTTTAATTGAAATTGTTTTCAGGTCATATTTTTTGTTACTTATTCACATGGGTATTTAACTTATAAAATCAGACAGGATATAAAAGCCTTTTCTCCCACAAATGTAATTGTAGCACGCCAATAAACACCTTGGCTTTGGCCTTTTTTGTAGAGCTACTGAGTGTTCAATAAACTGAACAAATAACAATAACAAATGTTATTAGTATTAAGTGGCTAATAAAGTCTTATTTATGTACTCATGTTAACAATAATCTGCTTGTGGAGTATGCATACTTCCCTGTTAGCAACTTAGAACACGATTTCCAAGAACACTGCGCTGCTTCAAAGAAATAATAACCTGACAGTGGTCTAGGCTTTACTGGAAAATGGATAGAGTGATCATTGGCTTAATTAGCACAAACATAATCTATTTCACTGCTTAAAAGCTGCAGAGGAAAAGGAAACTCCGGAGATTTTTCCACTGTGAAGTAAATCAAAAGCAAACATGAAGGGATTTTTTCATACATATGCTTTACCTGCACTTCCTTTTCTTTAAAGAAGCATTCAACAAGAAGATCCTAAATAAATTATTCTGAAAGTGCTTTGAGAAATGTAATCATAAGTGGAGAGTCACTATAAACATATTTAGATATGCTGTCAAAATGGATAAATTAACCTTTCAAATCCCCATGGCAGTCTGGACTTGATGATGGTTTAGGTTACAAAGCTCACTGGAAAGTTTATGGGAATCCAATAGTAATACCCTATCACAAGCCCAGGCTGGTGATGGTGCATTGCCATTTTGAGAAGCAAACAGGCAGATTCCTGTAAGGACAATGACTGGCTTTTGTAGCAAAAGGTGAAAATGGTGCAATTGCACAGTCAGCAAACATCCCTGCCAACTCCTGCACATGGGACACAACTGGGCTGCTGCTGGGGGCAGGAGAGGACAACTAGTGCTTTAAAGTGAGCCCATACCAGAGATGAGGCTTCATCAGAAAGAAACGGTGGAACTTTTCTCAGGAGAGTGTAAACTTAGGTCATCTGACATAACCCCAGCCATGTAGTTGTTTTGGCCTTTGACTGCATTATTATTTATAGTTGTCTATTGTGCAGGCAGTGCCATATCCTATTTACTCATGGCCATCTTTTGTCTTTTTCTTCACAGTTGGACTTGCCTTTACTTGCAAATCAGCCTGGAAGAAGGTATTGCTAGTTTAGACAAGGCTTCATTCAGGTAGACATCCTGAAGTATACAATACTCTGCCAACTTCCTGTGTGTACGTGTTGCGAAAGTATTACTCAGTTACATTCAACTTTAAAAAAAATTTGGACATTCTTTCCAGCTCTTGATGAAACAAAACAATTTCTAGTCCATGAGCATTGGAGTCAAAGAAATCTGGATTCTCAGACTTGCTAACTATGAGGTTTACCATGTTCTTCCCTCTTGTTATTGATCAAAAACTCTGGTTGAAATTATTTTTTCCCACCTAGATGCAAATTTCTCTTTTGCCTGAGCACTGTTCTATCCACTAGAATGAGAGTTCTACTCTAGCATTTCCCTCCAACATGAAACTCGGTAATGAAGTCCTATTCAACTTCTTGGTTACCATATGCTGCCACATTACTTAAAATTTGCCACCACATTAAGAAATTAAGGACAATAAACATACAGCACACTGGAAACCTGTTTTTCTGAAGAAAATGAGAAAAAAGAATCGGATTTCTATCTTGTAAGAAATTCTAATATCTTGAAATACATTCAAATGAAAAAAAATTAAGGTTCAAAACTCCACAGGTAAATGAAAATCATGCGATCTTTTTTGTTGCAAAGATTTTGTTCCATTTCAAGTCAAGATTAGCTTTAAAACTGACAGAAATCAAATGGTGACACCCTGAATTGAACAGATATTAGAGGCAGACCTCTATAATTTCTTTTTCCATATGCTGAGTTGCCAAAACCCCTCTGACTTGTTTTGATGGAAAAAAAGCCCCACATAAAACCTCTGCAAAACCAAACAAAAACACTACAAATTTATATTGTATTATAATACAAATGAGAACACCGATTTTTCAGAGAAAGCTGAAAGTCACTAGATCAGGAAGGAGGGCTTAACATTGAAATCTCCCCCACAGGCTGCATCTGCCCTTGCAGTTTGGATTTCAGTTCGCCTGGGGGRTTTATGAGTTGCAGGTAATTCTGATCAGTCCCCTCTCGGCAGGGCCTCTTCAACCGCTGCTGAGGTTTGCTGCTGTCTCCCCCTCACCACAGGCGTCCYTCGGTCTCTGCTGCCCTGAGCTGCAGTTTCTGGCTGTGGCTCTGCTCCTTCCCTGCCGCATTCTTGAGCTGGACTGTTTTTCTCCCTTGCTTGTCCTAAGCTGGTTGCCAGGGATGGCCCAAATCAGAGCTTCCACCTGAGCCTGGCATTTTTGTCTAAACGAAATAAGTGTGAGAAAGGAACAAATGTAAGAAAGTAATTTCTGCAAAGGCCTGAGGGTTTTGCAGTGCTGGGTTGTGTGCAAGAGCATTTTGTGGTTCGGGTTCTGATCTTGTTTGCCATCTCCCAAACTGGGAGCAGTGTCATATTCAGCAGGTCCAGCTCTGTGTGCGTGTGAAGACTGGGGAAGGCACCAGTGCAGGCAGGAGACACCAGYTTCCTTGCTAGCAGGCAGCCAGGGTTTTGGATATAGAAGTCACAGCAGCCCCACRAAACATGCTGGGTTTGCGGTTTCTAACCCTACTGAAATGCTACGCTCGACTGAGTCCCGACCAAAACATTTTCTAATGACTTCTTTGCAAACTGCTTGCACCACAAGTTCTTTCTATTTTAACAGAMCTGTCTTCTGATTGGAAAGTGTTTCATATGCAATTTTTTAATTAACCCTAGTAAGCACATTATGTGCTTGCCTACTGTATTTGCTCTAATTGATAGATGTTTCATACATCCTGGGACGTGGGACATATTTCTATCACTTTATCTTCTTCTGCTTTGAAAACAATATCTTATTTTCTATTTCTACTTAAGTKAAGGCAAATTTAAGTCCTTCTGAAGCAAAACTTCTTGACCTTAATATTGATTCAGTAGTCAAAATAGGAAAAATGAAACTAATCATTCATACTGATATTAATCTAACTAGATGTCTACTCCATGAACTAGCTTTGATTAATAATTATTTGAAAAAATTTCTATTCACTTCTATATTGCCTCAATTCCTAGGTTCTTGGGAAATGTGCGGTTTTATTGGCTCATACAATTTATGGTGTATAATAGAATTATCTTTTCTTTTTCACAGYTTCCAGTTTTATTGCTGCAAAGTCAGTTTATTACCTGTTAGCATGTTCCTAAAAAGAAAAAAAAAGTATCTCTGTAGAGGATATTAAAGGTCTCTTTTACAGGAACCTCTGTTAGTTTCTCTTTATGTCCAACTTCCATTCAATGATGTAGGGAGGAAAACACCTCAGGAAGACCACAGACTGCTTGGCAAAACCATCTCAAAATTGAACAAAGGTGTTTTATCATTTGAGAACCACTTATGAAACTAGTGTTTCAATAAAGCCYTCAAATAAAGAGAATCACCTGTCCTTAAAACAGAGATAATCTGAATTTTAAAAAGTGGTTTGAAAACAAAAAATTCTTTAAGAGAAACATACTGTTGTCTTTGTGGCATTTACCTGTGATAAAATATTTGGTTAACATGTGGAGCAGAGAAATGCCTAATGATGCCCGAAAAATCCCCTTGGTTTTGGACACACACAGTCCTTATGCTGGACTTCCAAGCAGGGCTGAAATTTATCCCACTCTCCCCTCCCCCACGCCTTTTTTTTTTATTTTATTCAAAGTCGTACAGTACACAGTTCTTCTTAGAAAGCTCTTAATGATCTTGAGCATYCCTGACAGGATGTAATTTTCTAAATGGGTAGGGGGAGGGTTGTGGGTTTTTTCTTTATTATTTTGTTACACAATGCAGGCTATTAAAATAATATATATATATAATATATATATTAAAATAAATATGAACATATATTTCAAAGAGAAAACTGGTAGGATAGGATCAGGTATTCAGCTGATTTCTGCTGAATTAGGGAAAGTCAAGCCAGTTTCCATCAGCTGAGGATCTGACCTGATGGCTCTTTGTTTGGGATTACACACATTTGTCTGACAGGCAGACATGTAGCTTGATTTAACAGCTTCTCATGCAGCTTCTATCCTTTCTATATTTGTACTAAACATCGGTTGGATTCTTTGAATATTCATATTGAGTTTACATGCCCTTACTTTTCACATTCAGATTTTGAATAATTATATTCTGAGAACTTCAGCAAAGGCAGCAAAATAATTTGCAAATCTGAGGAGCTTTGTGTACTCTCAGTTACCTTGAGGCCATAGTCCTTCAGTTCATAATTTCTGAAGCTTTTCTGCTGGCAGAAGGTAAGAGCTTCAATAGCTTCATGTTCTTTCATGTTGTGACTTGTTTTCTTCTTGTGGAGCTTAATCAAGCTTCCCATAACTGACAGGATACCTAAGATTTTCTTGTTTTGGTTTGGGTTTTTTTCTTTARACACATATTCTGAGTAATGTTCACCAGTGTATATAAAAAATGCATATGGGCCTGCGATGACAGATCTCAGGTAACCAATTAATACAGCATTGAATGTTATGCTTTTGCAAACAATTTAGTTGTTGTCACAGTATGGGCCATGCCTGAAATTTAGACACTGTTTTCAGGAAATGAAATGCTGAGCTGCCAGTTCCCTGGAGCGTTTGAGTTTGTGTTGGTCTAGATGTATTTGAGAATTTCAGTGGGATATCTCTTGAAATATTTGGCACCTGAGGTGTTCCTTTCGATGTGAACCGTTTAATCATATCTAGCCCAAYCAAAGCAGTTTTCTGACAAAAGAGCTTCCTTCTGTGCTCTAGACCCTCTAGATCTTCTAGATCATAGGTTTGTGAATCTCATATGAACCCCAAGATGTTCATCTCAGCTAAAATATTGCAGATTGGGACAGAATCATAATATGGRGAACAGCTAAAGAAGAACTGAAAGGAGACAAATATGCCCCGACACAATTAGATGTTGTTCAGACAAAGGTGTTGCAGACCTACACATGGGTAAAGATTACTGGGTTTTGAAATGGAGGACTGGAGGTGTGGACATACATTGGGACTGAAGGAGTCCACAGCACAACAGAATAATTTCCTCTGGTCTTGCACAGGAGGACCGATACAAAAAGTGTGAGCACCAGGATGAGATCTCCTGAAAGACATTCTAAAGATGGATTAGATGATCTTCAAGAGTGCAGTGGGTTTATGAGGAGGCTTTCATGCCTGGCCACTCATTCTTGATCCCACCAAGTGCACTAACACCATTATGGGGCTGACAGGAAAAGCAAATGACTGAATCTCAGTTAAAACCCCTTGTTAGGAACAGTCAATAATAGGAAGCTAAAGGGAAAACAGCAAACTTCTAAAGGCTACTTTATTTCTGAAAGCAGCATCTTGTCCAGCTACATTTTACTTCTACCCAAAGAGAAATTTAAGTCCCAGGGCCARTCCTAGCAAAGAGAAATAAATTCATAAGCTTTATTCTGACTTGAAAAARAATGTGATTCCTGCCTTCTGAGAAGCATTAAAATGGCATTACATAGAAGAGTTTCCCGAGGCTTGCTCATTGAAAAGGAGTCRTTCAATCTTGTTCCAAATTTTGAATTTAAATTTTTACACTCCTCTCTGCCATCACCCCCATAGTATTTTAAGTAGTCCCAGTTTACTAGTCAAACAGTTCAGTTTGTGTCTGTGATTGACATTCTGCAAATGCAAATGATGAGTTCTTGGGAAAACTGTCAACTGACTGAGGGACTGAAAGAAAATTCTGTGTTACCCTAGGAGACCACGGTTCTAGTATCAACTCGTATGTGAACYCTCTGCTCCCTGTCTGGCAGAGGTGCTTCTGGCTCCTCAGCAGAGCTTTTCCCACCAGGACGAGTCTGGTTCCAATGCTCAGGTGGKGATTCAACATAACTGCTTTCCTGTGCCACTGCTTTGCTGTTATGCACTAAATTTACAATCTGACACTGAAACTTAAAAAACTCGTGGTTTAAGTAACCTTTAGAAAAAGGTGGGGTGTTTTTTTGTGCCAGTTGTGCAGTGTGTTGAACATGAAACTGAAGAGTGGAAGGAATAACTGTAGTGAATTCCAACCCTCTACGAGTAGGAGCAGTACTAGGAGTAAAGACAGGCAGTGTACAGTAAAAATATTCCATATGACAGTCACAGATTAATTGAGATGGAGTAGAAATACTTGTGAGAAGATAAGGCACTTGCAGCAGTGTGTGGATTTAGCAGTCACTTTTATGTTTACATTCCTGAAGCTCATTTCCATGTAGTTATAGATCACAAAGCTTTGATTTTGCTGTTTGCCAACCCAAATCAAAAATACCCAGGAGGGAGAGATAGGGCTGAAGATTGCAAGCCTTCCAAAGAAAGTGTCTTTGTATGTAATATGTCTAAATGACTGCTGCACAATGCAGCAAGCAAAATCTTTTGTAGAAGAAAAATATGTAAGTMATTTTGTCTTAAAAACTAAACCACAAACTGGTTTAGGGTCTGCTCCAAAGCCTGTGAAATCAGTGACAGTTTTTCCATGGATTCCAATGGGATCAACCTTTAAAGATGAAGTATCTTGCAACAAAGGCAGTGAAATCCATGACAGCAGTGTGATCGGTAAGAGTCCCAAATATGCACAGAAGCCATCCATGTGGTAATTACTGTAAGACAAAAGACAGTATAAATGGGTGTTTTAGTGGATATTGACTAGGAATTCATCTGATTTCAAGAGGATGCCAGATTTCTGAAACAAGTGAAAGAGAAATGGGCATGTACCAGGTTCAAGGCAGGAAGTATTCTGAGCATTTCTTAAAGCCATCGTTCAAATGGCTCGGAGGCAAAGACTACCAAAGAGACAACCAGCGAAGACAGAAAAAAAATGTAGGAGTCTGGAAGTGCATTTTAAAATGATCACATTTTTAAAAGTGTACTCATTTGGTTCTATCTGGGCATGACTCAGTTATACTGCTGAGTCCTGCCAGACTTCACAGCTACGTACAAACCGAAATGAAAGAGTGCAATGTGCCTAATTGGACCGCCCTTCCTCTCACAAATGAAACTCTGCAATGATTTGGAAAGAACATTGTAGGGGTGTACTCAACTTCATTCCAAATCTGTCCTGCTGATCCCAGAGAGTGGAAATTATAACAATGCTAGCTTTGACTTTTCAGATTAAGAAGGACCTTTTCTTACAATATAAACTCTTTTGACAAGAATGATTTGGTCAGTATTTGTGCAGTCCCAAGATGCTTTGACACTGCAAATAAAAAATACCAACTATTTGCCTCCTTTCTCATTGTCACACCCATGTGTGAATGGCTTGTCTTTGTCCTTTAATATCTTTTACTGAATCATGATGAGTAACTGTGATATTATTTGATGTGCTTGCTAACATTGCAAGACCTGAGAGATGACTTTGTACAGAATAATCTACTATAAAAGGGGCTTGAGGTGCAGGTTGTTATGAATCCTTTGTTTAAGTCATCCCTTTATGTAATGAAGGCAATGAAAGAGGTTTTTTAAGACAGGAATCTAATACAATATAGTATTTTCATATAAATATCCTCAGGAATTCTCCAGCTGACAGAAGATCTCATGTCACTGAATTCGCAGCTCAAAACAACCTACTCTTTCAGCATTCATGAATGACATTTCCATATCTGATTATGTACAAATGGTGTGAACCTTGGCCACACTGCACGATGTGCTGAAGTACATCTCTGCAGCCTTTTCCCCAGAAATACTTTGGGATCAACCGGTGTGACTGTATGTAAAGTACCATATCCTGGTGGTGGCCTGGGACACACACTGAGACTGGCAGTGTGGCCACAGGGTCCATCACAGCCACAGGGTTGGGGAACTGTACTTGCACTGCAGGCTGGGAACAGCTCTGGGAGCCTTTTGGTGTCACCCGTTCTCAAATCCTGACAGTGAAGGAGGTTCCCCAGCATCCCCAGTTAATTATTCCTGACAATGTGTGTGTGAGAGTTAGTGTGTCTAATGCAGCTGGGGCAGGCCAGACTCGAGCACGAGGTTCACAGGCAATATGTACCCTCACAGTGGATACAAACACAGGCAGGGACTCAGCTGTGTCCCACCTGCACCCTTCAGATGTGTGTCCAACGTGCATGYCTGCAGGTGTCCCACAGTTTATTGTCCTGGCCAGCAGATTTTTCATTTTGCCACAGTGCTCAGGGAAAGCAGCAAAATAAAAAATACGCATGGTGTTGCATTTGGGTTTTCTGGAATAAAGGAGGCACCAGAGACTCTGAAGATCCCCTAGACTAGTCACATATTTTAAAGAATATTATAATGTGACTTTTGAAACCAAACAGGGTGGTAATCTGACTGCACCAGGTTTATGGCACCAGATATTTGTTCAAAAAGTCCAGGTAGACTAAAGACGTACTTGGTAAACTGCAAGGGTGGGAGGGGAGGAGCGGAAGTGTATGATACAATATAGCTACAGTCATAAAGCACAAGACCTACTGAGCTACTTTATGACCTTTTTCTTCTCTACTGAGGAAAGCCTTAATAAGTCACTTCTGGCTGTGCCAGTCATGAATTACTGCTGTCTGCACAAAGGAAGATAAATATTGTAACACATCATAGAACTTCTCTCCCTTTAAATACCGTAAATGGATAAAGATATAAAACCCAAGAGGAACCTGAAGTAATAAGTGAAAAACTAAGCCAAAGAATAAGACTGGAATTAATCCAGAGTGTATCACTTTGAAAGCAAGCCTTTGATATGAAATTTCTCTTATTGTAATGATAGATAGGGAAAAGAGTAGAAGTATGTGTATAGTTGTCCAGGGCTGATGGTGAGTTCTCCCATCAAACCTGCAAAGGAGATTTTGTGGTACTCTCAAATGTTTGCAGCTACCAGTCTATTCTTCTTGCACAATTTTTTTTTTTTTTTACTGTCTTGGCTGAAGCCTTCACCATCCTTTTGCTGCTCAGCCCCACTCCCCACGAGAAACTGTCTCCAGCAGAACAGGCAGAGGAGCTGCTTGTGTGAGTAATTCCCTGACCTGTTTAACTGGCCCAGGTCTTTTGAAACAAACCAGGTTTGTAAAGAGCTGTTTAAGCTGCTTAAGTAAATATGGCTTCTGTTTGCTGAAAAGGATTATGAGGAGCAGCAGGAACAAACGGCAGGTTTGAGGAGTTGATAGTAGGAAAAACGAGAAGCTTCTGAGGGGATGGTCCCCTTCTCAGCCAGCAAAGCTGCAGCTGCAGAAAACACCTGGGCAAACACTTCCTCTCACTTTGCTCGGCAGAAAACATGTTAATGCCAGTGTATATCGCAAAACTGAAAGGGAAAGAGCAGGGACCCTAAAAAAATCTAGGAAGTAGAAATAATAATTATGTCTGATTTCTGTGGAAACTCCATCTAACTGCTCTCTTGAAACAAGAGTTAGGAAAGTGTTCTGGTTTTGGTTGAGATAAAGTTAGTTTTCTTCACAGTGGCTGGTATGGAGCTGTGTTTTGGATTTGTCATGAACACAGGGTTGAAAACACAGAGATGTTTTTGGTTGTTGCTGAGCAGGGCTCACCCAGAGCCAAGGCCTTTTCTGCTTTTCACACGGCCATGGTGGTGAGGAGGGTGGGGGGTGCATGGGAGGCTGGGAGGAGACACAGCTGGGACAGGTGATCCCRACCAACCAAAGGGATATTCCAAGCAATATGACATCATGCTCAGTATACAAAGTGAGGGCAAGAAGGAGGAAAAGGGGGACATTTGTAAYGATGGTGTTTGTCTTCCCCAGTCACCATTGCATGTGATGAGTCTCTGCGAGATGGCTGAACACCTGCCTGCCCTTGGAAAGCAGTGAATTAATGCCTTGTTTTGCTTTGCTTGTGTGTGAGGCTTCCTCTTTCCCTGTTAATCTTTGTTTATCTCAGCCCATGAGTTCTCCAGCTTTTACCCTCCCGATTCTCTCCCCAGTCCCACAGGTAGGTGACTGAGTGAGTGGCTGCCTGGGGCTTGGCTGCTGCTGGGGTTAAAGCACGACAGAGAGAATTTCATTCATAGACAGAACCTTGGATAAATATCTGTGCATCAAAAAAACCCCAAAGCACCAGTAATATCAACTTGCTTACAAATTGGCAAGTTTCATTACTGTGTCAAATACAGGGAGAAAAACTGGCATGTTCAAGAAATTAAAATTAGAATAAGATTAAAAGATAGTAGGGGTGAGCTTTAAAATGAAACATTAATAGTTTAGAAATAAAAGTTAYTATTTGTTAATATTATTTACAAATCAAAGTTATTAATTACCTAATGATTTCTAAATATGTTCAATTTATAATGTACAACAGTGCTATTCAGATGGATATTTAGTAGGAGTCAGGCATCTGATCTGAAAAAAGTGTATGTTTAGTTTCACAGGTAGAGGGAAATTTCAAGGAAGCCTTGTAGAGATATATGCTCAGACACATTCTTAATGGAACTTTTGGATTACTAGTCTTCATTTTTAAGCATGTTTGGAATTTTCTTGACACTTTAGAGAAACAATAAAACTGCTTTCCTGAAACTCAAACTGTACAGTGAAACTCAAGGTACCTTCTGCTGTTTACTTTGAGCAGGGTGTTGGACCAGGTGACTTCCAGAGATCCTTCCCTCTACTATGATTTCACAGCATAAAATATTGACAAACTGCATACGGAAATAACCAGTTTTTCTTTTTATTTTTTCTTTTTCTTTTTTTTTTTRAGAACTGTGTGAGAAAAACAGGACAATGCTAAAATTGCAACTTCCCAAGAGACACTGTACAAAGACAGTGATTCCTCCTTTTCGCTGTGGGGCAGTGAAACATCATGTGTTGCACAGGGATATGTCATGCTCTCCCCTGCTCTGCAAAGCCCTCTCCTSTCTCCAGCTGGGGCCCGGAGGAGGGGCAAAGGTGAAAGATATTCCCCAAATGGGCATACAGAAGAATCTCTGTGGTGTATGCCACAAGGTACACCCTGGGAAGATTTCAAGGCAGTTGAGTTTGTTGGCCAATTTACTCAAAGTATTTAAGCCTTGAAAAAGACAATGATGTACAAGAAATTTCAGTGTTTCATATTTTCCTTACTAATTCTTTTTTCCTTTTATCATTAAATGTTTCTATTTTATAAGTAACCTTTCCCTTTTGGCTCAATTTTTCTATGATTGGTATTAATCATATATCCAAAATAGCCAATTTTTAAAAGTGTTATCTCCATCGAGCTGTTTCATCCATTTCAAAACACTAGGAAGACTACTTACTCTGTATAACCTTGAGAAAACGGTGACCTATCATGCTCCCAGCTATTGTTTATCTTGGTCAGCTGGAAATCTGAGCAAACACATGCAGATACAGGATGGTCAATTTCCTTGCACATCCATGAATAATACCAGTGCAGGCTGATAATCCATGATTTCTTTGATAAGTCTTCTGTAAAAACAAGGACAGCGATGCATCATAATAGCTCTTGAATTTGAGATAGCATATATCTGTTTCATAATGCAACAAGGAAAACTTGGAGATTACTATAAATTTTTTAACCTTTAAACAACAAAACTTTCTGATCCTCAAAACACCAATAAAATATTTCAAAAAAATTGTACAGTACAGTGAAGCATATGACTGGCATTATGAAAGGTAAATCAATGTTCTTTCCCTTTTGTAAATTGCCAGAGGCTGGTTTCATTCCCATTTGTCTTGGAATCACCACAGGTAGGTTCTTAATTTGAATGGTGAGTTTATTCGGATTACAATGGAAACTGGCACCATGTGGCTAAATCTATTCAAGCAAATGATTTCACCATTATGGTTTAGAAAAAGGTCTTCCTGATCTATTAAGAATACTTCACTTATTGTAAGGACAATCTCAGTGACACAACTCAGGAATTATGTCGCCTCTTTAGAAAGTGATTAATTAGGATAAAAGGAACATGCTGAGACAGTGGTCTCCCACAATTTATGAATAATTGTCTGCATTTCTCTTTAGATCTATTGCTTCATGTTAAAGCTTAGCTTAGCCAAAGGTAAAATTTAATATCTGTAGCTTTACTAATTTTTGATGCTATATATTGATATGTTTGGAGTTTTTTTCTTATTTGGTTATTTTTTTCCCTCTTTAAGGGTACAAGTTTTTCACTACATTAGCCAATTCCACCTTTTTTCTCTTACATTCTTAGGTAGCTTCATTATGATTTTTTTTTTGTGAATCAGGTGGTGAAGGTGTAAATATACTGTGAGTATTTGGTTGCTTAAAAAGACAAGACCAGGTTCACCAACTCCCTATAGTACTTTGCACTATCTACCATGCAAAAAATAATAAATTCACTTTAAATAAATTTTTAAGAAAGGATCTCTGTAGTGAATCTGGTCCATAGTATTTACTGAATTTTTGGAACTGCTGCAAACCCACTTAAAATTGTTACTTTTCTGGTACCTAAACCCAGTGGAAATTCCAGAGTGATTTAGTTTGACTGTCTTTCAGGCTGGAAGTGGCTAACCCTGAAAGGTATCTAATTTCATTAGGTGCCATAGTCCTGGCAGTCCTCTGAGTCCTTAATTTTATTCAACTATATGTATTCTCGGTATATCTATATTTATCCCTCAACCATAACCCTCCTGTAAGCAGGACTAAGTTGAGACACACTCGATTCCTCAAAAATAACTCCAGGAAAGGCAAAAAGTTAGTTGTCATTTTTACTATGGTTAACTTCATTTAATATCATCACAGTAGTAATGGTGATACTCAGCTTTCATTTAATGATCCCACAGTTAGAACACTCACCCAGGAAATGATACATTGCATTATCTAGCTTTAATGGAATTGAACCCATAGTCTTTGGAAAATATCCTAACCACAATTCATGAGCTATCCTGATTAAGACTGCTCTTTGTCTTTATACCTGAAGATATTCTCTTGTGTAAACAGATGTGCAAGAGTCCTTGCTTCAGCAGAAAGAGGGAAAAAGGAAAGATGATTTGAGCTTAAGTGTTGAGACATTCACCTGGAACTATGGTCTTTGTTCTAATGTTTACAAATTTTGCATTATATTGTCTCCAAGAAGAAACAAAACTGGTCTTAGATACAGGGACCAAAGCTGCACAAGCCTTTGCAACCAAAAGCCATAGGTGAGATCAGGATTCCCCTTGCCTATATTCATTTTGGGCAGACTGTTCTTGTACATTTACTAGAGGAGAAGCCCAAATTTGATCAGATGGATGGAGACGTTCTCCCTCAGGATAGCCCATAGCTCAGCCTTGGGGCCCTTTTGAAGGTTGCGCAGATTTAACTCCCCCCAGTGCCTACTCTCTGTGTCTTCCCAGGCCTCAGGTGAGTGTGCAAAACCACTCAGTCACTGGGGAAAATCAGGTACCATAAAGAAAAGTGCTAAAAGAGATAATTAGCATACCTTATAGTTTCTCTTTAGAGCAGAGAAAGATTGCTGGTATTTTGGTCAATGGTGTGAGAAGGAATTTAAAGCAAGGAAACTAGATTCCCTCGTTCGGATCTGCAGAAGCACTTCTGTCTCCATTGATTTAGGACTGTCTGTAGGATGCTCTGTCATATTGCAATTGCACGAGGAGTTGGGCGTTTAAAAGTTTTGTGAGACTTTGCCCAAGTCAGGCACCACACTTCGGTGGGCAGCACTGTACCTTGTGCCAAAATGTACAACAAATACTGAATTTTCCAGCTGTATTGTAAACTATTCTCACAGGCCTAACCACTGAGACAAAATGATAATCTGATGATTTATTTAAGCTCCAGAACAATGCATCTGTCACCAAAGGATGACATTCATACAGTTCAAAGATTTAAATTGTACTGAAGATTAAGTGGAATATGACCACAACACTGGAGTAATCTTTAATGACAGCCATTACACAAATAAAGCAATATTTTGCACACAAATATGATACTACTGATTTCAAAAATAACTGATCAAAAAACAATGTGTATCAAAAGTGTCATCAAGCATCCAGGTTAGTTTGTTTCTGGTTCTCACTAAATTTAAGAGTCTGTGAATGCCACTGAATGTTGTTTATGCAGGTCTGTATGAAGACATAAACATATCCATATATTTCCTCTTTAGCTGCTGTGGAAAAAGAGGTAGGCTGCTCACATCACTCTATGCATAGCAAGATCAGAGTCCAGGGGGGACCACAGCCTACTGTGTGTCTGATGTGGTTAGAACTTCTGTCCAGGGGATGAATTCTGCTCATGCATTACAAGACTTGATGAAAACTGAAGTGTTTACAGGAGTGGTTGTCCAGTCAACCCAAACAGTTTTATGACTACATAGGATGCTGAAGGTTAAAACCATTTCAGTATTGCATTTTGGTAGAAATATGCTATTGATGTCTCCGTTTTTCATAATACCGGAACAATTTCTATCAGATGATCAATGTATTATTTTCACTTTAAATTGCATCTTGAAGTGACCCAGGGGCTAAAGAAACCAAGATTAATTTGGCAGTTCCCTTTCAGACAAGCAAAAAACATAATGTCTGAAAAATTTGCCAAGGATAGTTTAATTTTAGATAGTGAGAGTCAGAAGACCTAAATTATCCTTATAATCTTTATACATTTTGTAGCTTAAAAAAATAACAGAAAATATGGGAAAAGAAGGGAGACAGGAAAGAAGGAAAAAGAAAATGAAAGACCAAATACTTGTGTTAAAGTCCTGCTATAAGGTTTTCTAATGACTTGAACTTTGTGTTCTGCTATTAAAGATAAAGTAATCTGTAATCTGTATCCTGGAATCTAAAAGTGGATGATTTAATGGCAAAAAAAAAAAAAAAAGCTTTTATTCTTATTGATTATTTACAGAGTTCTAAAGGTCTTTTCTTTTTTCCACGTGCAGGTTATGGCATAACTCTTCAGAAATCAGCTGTCTGAGGCCAAGTGTGTATGGTACAAGGCCAGAAATGTTGCTTGATATGTTTCCAGATCATAACCCATCCCGTTCTGGATTTCCCAAGAGCTTTTTTTCACAATATAATTCAGCATAGCTTTAAAAAAATCTTGTGTGTCCTCTTTATCATCATATTTCTGCCTAGGTTTTTTTGTGTAAAGCAAATGAAACAATCTTGTCCATGAAGAGTAAATTCCAAACTAAGTCAAGGCATGAAATCTACCAGAAACTATAAATTTTAGTGAGTGACCATGTTCCTGTGTGGTGGAACAAATCTTATAACACATTTTGTGGCTACCACTTACAGGATAGACTGGATAAATGGGAAGAAATCACATCATATTTTTTTCCTGCTGGCTTATACTGGAGTGATGAATATACCTGGATTTGTACTGTAGTCTGTTGACTGATCAARATATTAGACTACTCCTGAAAAAGTATTCTTTAAATAGATCCTTAGTTCAGATTTGTGTGATTATCCTGGGGCATAYCATGCTGGCCGATTTCAGCAAACACTTTTCCATATTTCCTGGGAATTGGGGTTTAGAAATAGGAAGGTAGGGCTACAACAGTGTCTCAGTTCACACCACCTTCTCTCCTGTCCTTTCCTCCTTGACTGATTCCTCGAGAAGTTTAACTTTTCCTTCAGTCCTCTTTAACTTTTTAGAGAATGAAATTTGACCTTATAAAACAGTACACAGCAGAAAAGTTCTGCTCTATATGGTAAATTGCACACAAGTTCCCACAGAAACAGAAGAAAACACTGGCAAATTCGAATAAGGAATAAGGAATACCTAAATAACTGGCTGTGAATTTACCCTCTTTTCTTAGAAAAAAAGTCACATGAAATATTTAAACAGGTAATATTTTGGGATATCAAAACTTGCCTTTAAGTAAATATCAGCTGTTTCTCTGTTCACTAACATTCAGACTAAGTTTATATTTTCGCTTGTACTTGTTCCTGGATAAATGCACAAAAACTATTTGTTGTTTCAGATCAGTAGCAATAAAATCCTGCAGTTGATCAGCTTTGTCATTACCCTACAGCTACACGGAGAGGTTGGCTGCTGGCCATGTTTTAATATAGCAATAATAATACTTAACACTGTTCATCTCAAAAGCAATTTACACACATTAACTAATTAGGCCTCAGAACATTTACATGATAGGTGAATAGCATTCGTCCTGCTTTAAAGAGGGGTAAGTGGAGAAACAGAATATAAAGTCACACTTTCAGCAAGAGTCAGTAACTRGATGTCCAGCTTGTGACACATTCACTTCAGTTTCTGAAATGTTAAACATCTTCAGCTCCAGCTGAGGTCAAGGGAGGCTGATGGTGATCTTGAACTCTGTATATCAGTATAAAGGTGCATTTTGGCTGCCATTKGCAAAGGGAAGCCTTCAGTGAGTGCTTTGGAGAATATTCATTCTCATGCAGATTATCTCCGAGCTCTTGCAGTTTTCTGTTACTGATCTTCCAGGTACTCAAAAGTTTGCTTCTTGTCCTGCCTTTTTGCACATCTGCAGACCTGGGTCACTGAAGACATAGATGTCCTGGGACAATGTGTAGCATGAACCAGGAATGAACAATGGAGGGTGTAAATTAGACAGCTATAAAGTCCTTGTTTAGGAAAAAAAGCAATAAAAGGCACTTTCAGTTGTATAAGGAGTAGTTAACCTGATTTGTGCATTTATTTWTTTAGGAAAGGATTGCCTTCCCTTCTGGTTTTTTTCTTCAATGACCCCAAGATAGATTCATGAGCAAGAGCATGAATTCTTAGGCTTATAGCAATAAACAATAAATGAAAATGAATTCACTATTCCATACTTTAAGGCTTTCCAATCCAGAGTAAAGACAGTAAAGAGAAGACACTACAGCAAAAAGAAAGTTAAAAAAAAAAAARAAAGGCAAGCACTGGATAAAGAAGAGAATTGCTAATTCCTTAGGACTGACACCCAGACATTCATTCTTGTCTTTGGAGTTCAGACACCAAGGAGACTGGTACTTAGGTGCACTCTTCGAAGTTGGCCCTGCTCTGCACTTTGTTCCTCCTGTCACACTTCCCTGCCTGACGTAAATTGATTTTGAGACTATAATACTTGCTGCTTGCTCTTTTCAAAGTGTTAACATTCTCCTTCTTTGCTCTGCATTCAGCAAAAACATCCTTCTTCTGTCATAGGGGATGCTTCAGGATTTTTGATAGATGAACATTCGTGATGCCAGTGTGCTGCTTACACACCACAGATAAATCTGCCATAAACAGAGTTCCACATGGAGCACTGCCAGCCTCCATGGGCAATAAATAAAAATGAGGAGATAAGAGCTCACCTGGTACTGCTTCACCATTGTCAATGTGTTGTGCCAAGAACTGGCTGCCAGTACATCCCACCACATAGGAAACAGCTTTTATTTCTTTGGTTTCATTTGGCTTTAGTTGTTTGAGGTTTTCTTAATGAATCTTGTGAAAGTCTTATTCTGTGCTTAATTACATACTCTCTACCCTTCCATTTCCTGACAGACAGATAACACAAATGTTTTGACCCTTCAGCTTTTATCAAGGTAAACACAATAATGTCTTGAGGTTCAGGGTGGGAAACTAGGAGGTTGGTGTCAGTCTCCTATTGTAAATAATTAAATAAAGGAGAAGATTATTTAATTAACCAAGATCTAAGTCTTCTTCATTCACTTTTAAAGGAAACATTACTCATTGTAATGAGGTGTGCTGGCAGAAATCCTTTGGAGYGCTATACAGGCAACATAAATACACCTTGAGAACACTTGTTCTATTGAAGCTCACTGGCAGTTTGTAGACTTTAAAGAATATCTTTTGAATTCTCAGCAAAAGAGGCCATTTGTTGAAACCCCTGCATCGGTTTAAGGAACTGCTGACACCTCATGGAAAACATTAAGAGTCATCTTATTAAAATATCCCACCAAATATYTTTTTTTGGTCCTGCTGGGCCTGTGTCTTGCATCACTCTTCAATTAAATTACTAAAGGCTGACAAAACACAAACAATTCTAAAGTGCTGAAAAAAAAATCCTGCTGGGGTTTGTCTGTTTACTTAGATGCTGGTTTTAGAAAAGATTTGTATCCTGTCTCCAGGGTGTATTGTGTGATTTGTACAAAATCCAGGGTTGCAGGTGCCCTTTGGGGAATCCACAGGAGGAGACAGTGTTAGCAGAGAGTCTTGGTGGAGTGAGTGGGGTTTTATTGATTTCCCAAGGCCAAGCAAGAAGTTTGTGACACAACTCCAGAGGTCCTCCTGGGTGTCTAGAGTTTACTACGCATCTGATGAGATGGCAAGAAAAATGTGAAGAAATCTGTCCAGTGTTTGTCAGGACTATAAACATCCTTAAAGATACACACTGTTTTCATCAAAAATGTGCATTAGTGGGTTTACTTCCAGTCCYTTTAGTTCATGTCTGTGGTGGCGGTACCCCTGATGGTAGCCTGGCTGCTTTTCAGCTTGCCAGTCAAGGAGGAAACAGATTTTTGGACAAAAAAACCCCAGTGCCACTACAAAGAAGAACTGAAAGACTAGACTATATTCACCACTTTTATTGTAGAAAGCATTAGTTCTGCCCAGGCACAGCTAAAAAAATATTCCAGGTTCCAAGTGGAAAAAAAAAAAATCTGGAATTTTAGACCTCATTTCYGCTATGTTCTTACTTCAGAGGTGGATCCTTGTACTTTCATCCATCCCCCCATGTGCAGCTGGCACCCACCCCACAGTCCTGTCCTAACCATGCAGAACATGCAGGAGCTCTGGAACCTCGTGCTGGGCACTGAAGGTTGTGACCCTGCAGTGGTGCAGTGCCAAGCAGGAGTGTGGAGAAAACTCCTTAAAGAGATGTGCACCTGTCATTGAAAAGAAAGTCTCTTTCCCTCTCATACTTTCAAGGCAATCGGAATACAGCAAAATGTAGGACAGCAGTGGCCTATCCAGGTTATTCAGCACATTCAATGCCCTAATTGAATATGTGTTCATTCTCCAGCATTAGGAAAATCTCCACTCTACACCACTACATACCCTCAGCCATGAAGGACTTCTTAACAATCTATAAAAATATCAAGTCATGATGCAAAAAGATCAAAATCCACCAAAAAAACCTACAAACAACCACCAATCCCACYCCCTAGCATGTGCAATGGGAAGAGAGGAGAAAAGCTCACAAGCCCAGTTGGTAGCCCAGGTCCCTCCAGCTGCAGAGAACCAGTTTGGTGAAAATCCTCAGAAGAATAAGGCCTATGTCAGCTTCCTAAAAACAGTGGTTACCAATAGGATTTCGGGCAAAATGTCTTTCTGATGGCGAATGAATGAGACACAGCATGCAGACCATCCCAAGACTTCTTGAAGTTCTTGGGAGTGTTAGTACTGCCCATTCAACATGTCATCTCTCACACCTCTTGGTTCTCCAAGSCTCACTGGTGGAAACCCCTGAACCATGCATCAACGAAATAGAAAGATAATACTACAAATTCAATCAACAAATTGCAACCAAGATTTCTGTCAATCCACAGAGGGAACACCAGCAAACGGGCTACTCAAAAATTCTGTCACAGGTTTTAATTTCTGTCTCTCTGCAGTTTAAAATCTTCTYGTTCCTTAACCTGACTAGGCTGTTCAGAAACATAAGACTTCAAACTATGACACTCATATGGACTCAATAGCAGGGGTACAAAGAAGAGAAGAGAGTGATTTTCCACTCATCTGAAGAAAAAAGATGTGAGTAYGTGAGAAGAGGAAAAGTAGAGACTGAAGCAGGGCAAACAGAAACACTATGGGCGTGCTAGGGATGTTATCAATGGTGGAGGGCAGTGTGACAACAACAAGGTCACAGAAGTAGGTCAGAAAGTATGGATCTACCTCTTGGATACTGCTGCCCCCCAGCACAGGGCATTTTTGAGAGAGTTTCACTGAGACCCCAAAACTTCACCTAACGAGCCCCTGTCCTSAACCCTCTCTGTAAGCTGAGTTTTCAAGCTGCGTGGCTGAGTCCGAGCCTGAGCCAGGACAGGGTCCCACAGTCTGAATTGTGCCATGAGTTTTGGTGTGGCTGTTGTTGTTTTTTTAAGAAGTGCCTCTGCTATCAGAGCATCATGTACAAGTTTGACCTATATAACAGACCAAGTAGGTCACTGAGTGCACATTGGACCATGACAAATTGATTTTGAACCATCACTTATCTGGCTCTGTTGCTGTCAAGGAGGATRCATCAGTGTGATTAATAAATTATTTACCAAATAGATAAAAGCATGCTTCCCCCACCAGAGATTCTGGAGGGTTTATTGTTTTAAGCTGCTGCACTAATTGGGCTGTACATTCGCTTGCAGCTCCAAGAGAGACGAACATTAGAGGAACAATGCTCTTTGCTGCACATGGTGGTGACACAGCAGAGGCATCCCATGAATGCCTACAACAAATGATGCTCAGTTTAGTGTTTTTCTGGCGCAGCTCCCAGCACCCCCTCCGTGCACCAGTCCCCATCCAGCACTGCCCCCAGCACAGGGGACAGCACTGGCCTCACAAGGGCACTGAAGCATTTTACCTCGAGCTTCACTAAGATGTGAGGGACAGCTTTGAGATTCCACTCTGTAACCTTCCTCTCTTTATAGCAGAAGTGATCCTAGATTGCTTCCCCTGGGATCTAAACCACCACAGTTGAAAAAGTACCCTAACAGTCAAGGGGCAAGAAAGGGATAGCACAACCTTTTCCTCAACTAGGAGTTTTTTTGCTCCATCTCCCTCTGAACTAAAAACAAAACAGAAATCAAATAAACAAGATGAAATAAAATACATTCTGCAGACAGAAGGGAAAAGATATAGGAATCCCTTCCACTCCCAGGGTATATATCATCTGGCTGTAGGGAGCCAGTTAGTGATACAGACTCCTGAGGGGTTATTCAGACACTTGGGTAAAATAACAGATCTCCAAAGAGGCTTAAAGTAAATGAAGCTCTTCATAACTTAATGGGTTTTTTTGAGGAGGAAGAAGGAGGAAAGGCAGAAGAGAGGTGGGAGGGGGGAAAGGAAAATTTGCAGAAACTACATTTCTAATTGTAGCAGAGAGATAATAGAATGTTGGCCCTCACCAGAAATTTTTTGCAACATCCAAGCATTCCACTTTTGTTTTCTTTTTTTCAATTTCTAATTTTTTTTAGATTTTTTTTTCTGCATTGCCTTGAAAATCCCTGTAAAGGAATCCTGGCTGTGTATCTCTTTCACAGGAAAGAGAGACCAGCTGGATTTGGGGTTATTGAAGAAAAGTACTTGAGAATCACAGTCCCATATAAAGATGCATAGTGTCCTGGCACTTGAATCTATTTATTAGCCTCTTTCCTGTGGGGTTTCCACTAATCCCTATCACTAGAGAAAAAGACTATATTTTAATGATTCTTAATTAGATACAGATGCAACAGATTGATTCATTATTTCCACGTGCTGCWGTCAGTGCTTCATGCAGTGTTTTCAGTTTCATTAAGCTACTATGCTCAATTCCTACATGAGCTGTCTCTGTCAGCTGAGACAGCCCCTCCGCCYCCAGCAGCACTTCTTGCCCAAGCATCCCTACTTCTGATATCTTTTATAAGCCTTATCTATGGCATTACTCTTTGCTGCTGTTGTTTTATACTGGAGGACAAATTTTCACCTTCAGAACTTGAGTTTTTCCTCAGTAATAAAAAAAACCAACCCTTTAAGTGAGGGAAACTGCAGTGTTATCTAAAATGCATTTTAATCACCGCAACTAATTATGAAGAGTGGTAAATCAGTAAGGGTCAGAGCTCTAGCACCTCACTCCAAATGACAAACAGTTGATTGTAATGGGATTATTCCTGCAAGTTGCTGCCCATTACTTTTACTGAGAGATTTATAGTCTCTTTGAAAAACTGTCTGAAAGATCATTAATAAAAAAATAATTAACAAGGAAACTGAAGCCATTATATTGAGAATTTCTGCAAACAATGGGAAAACTTCATTTATAGTGGTGACAATGAATCAGGGCAGTGAAAATCTGGGTAGCTCTGTATTGCTATCTGATACCAACAGGCATAATCTCATTTTGGGGGTGGGCAGGCTAGGAGAAAAAAAGTGATCTGTTTACAGATACTGCACTAAYGTTTTAAATCACAGAGGAAAACAGATATTAACAAATGATCTTTCATAGGTGTTAAGTACTTTGATCATCAGGAGTTTTGAAAGGGATCAGATTTTCTCAATYCTCACTACTTTTGAGAAATAACATCAGAGATTTTTCCATTGCAGTAAATGAAATGTTTGTGAGAAGCTTATGTTAAATAAACTGTCATTTGTGCTAAGGTAGGGAACCATCAAAACCCAGCCTAATTCATACAGAATGAAGATAGGAGGGTAGGTTCAAGGCAATCTACTCAAGTGAAGTGCCCTGGGCAAGCAACTCAGGGCTTCCCAGACTAATGGGCTCCAAGAAGTGGAGTTGGATGTCTCCTGGCTGAGGTTTATCAGCTCCTGGGCAGTGCTGTGAGAATGCAATTGCTCTGTGAGTACCTGAAGTTCTGCTCTGCACTGGGGGCTGTTGCATTACACTGAGCACAGCCAGCCCAGCACTGTCTGCAGTCACTCCTGTAGACCTGCCTGCAGTTTCGATCTCACAGCCTGTCTCTATTCTCTCTTTACAACATGAATGTAGCAAAATCTAGGAAGACAGACATGAGGAGGCCTTCCTTACACACATTAGTTCTTACACTTTTCCAAAGGTTCATAGGGAGAGATGGGATCTGGTGCTGGATGGATGACCTGGTAGCTGGGCCAYCCCTGATGCCAGAACTCCCTCCCTGCTCAAGTCAAAAAAGGCACRGGTTTGATCTGTTCAGCAGGCTCCATGCAAACTGACAGGAGTACAAGTCGAGCAGGGTTGTGAGGTCATCTGTTCAAGATGCACTCAAAATTTATCACCTCTTGCAAAACAAATGTCAGAGGTTCCCTTTGACTTTCTGATTAAACATCCTCAGGGCTCTGCATTTCAGGTGGCTCTTTTAAAAAAAGTGAATCAGATTGAAAAACTACATGAGGACTCAGTAACTTTTTTGGCTTATCCCACTCTTACTTAATTTTTCTCAAGAATGTTATTCTGCCTCCTACATTTCACCAGAACGTTTCTTGCTGGTAAAATGGAAAAGGAAAGTAGGTTTTTGTCAGCAGAGAAAATTCCACAGTGTGTGATTCCCTCAGCCATGAGGCTTTGCTACAAATGTGTGGAAATCTGAAACATGTATTGCTGCCACCAATGACTGCCACTTCTGTGTGGCATGACCCAGACTTGTGTTCACACATTTAAAATAATGAGATTGCATAATGTATGTGATCTTGCAACCTTACTGGTTAACAAAACACCTGAGACACCTGATCTGGAGCCCTGATTCTGTGTGATATGCCAGGGTCTATTAGTACCCCTGGGGCTGTGTGAAACACGTGCCGTATTTTCCCAAAATCTCTGCACAATGTTATCTTCAGACAAACAGGACAGAAAGAAAACATAAGGCAATGTAAAGGTAAATTCAAGTTTTACTCTATTAAAAAAAATCAGGCAAAACATATAGAAAACCTCTGGACAGGCTTTGCATCTAAATCACTCAAGATATTTGCCTGTATATCAAAGCTCATTATATAGATATGGTGTACAAGTCTCTCAAAGATTTGTTCTATAATTAAGAGTTTTGTGGTAGATGGTGTTACTTGTTCCCAGGAACCCCAGTGCTGTTTTCCCTGAAGCTACTGCATCAAGACAAAGGCATGAAAAAGTGAGCAGCAAGGGGGGAAAAAAGTGCCATTAGATCTCTTCTTTTGTTTATTATGTTTGACTAGGGAGTTTACCTTTCTTCTTTCTTTAATCTTGATTTTTTTCCGTGTCTTTCATTAAAATGCAATGTCCTCTAGTTGATAGCATTTGGGCACATTTCCCAAGTCTGCCTGACAACATCAATGGTGAGCTGTTGAGCCGCAGTGACCCCCCTAAGCAAGCTGTCCTCTGCTGTTTTGGCTGCACCTACTRTTACTCAAGCAGTGGGAGCCAAACAAATGCGACATTTGGATCTTTCTTACTTGTTCTGCAGAGCGCCCCCGCCAAGCCCGGGATCCGGACACGCTGCCTAAGGAATCGACAATTCCCCRCGATCACGCAGCGGGACACGAGCACTGGCAGCACAGCTGAGAAGTTAACTCTGGGGTATAGGGGGCTGACAAATGCAGAGACATATTGATCCCCGGCAGCCTGTCTCATCAGTAAAGTAGTAATGGGCTGCATATTAACACAAACGCCTGGAAGGTGACAAAAGACAGGGAAGGACGCTGGAGCTCYGTGCCCGGAGGATGAGCGTGCTGTGCCAACGCCACACGAAAGGTGAAGGGTTAACCAGCCACCACTGCCTGGCTCAGAGCCTCACCAAGGCTTGCTTAAGCAGAAGGATTAAAATTAACCACTTTTGCTGAAGTGTTTGTGTCAGGGTGAGCAAGACTAGAAAGAGCAATCAAATTAAGCAAAAGGAAAATGAGTTCAGCGGGTGTTGGACAAAAGAACTGGTTAAAGGGACTGCTTACAAATCTGCTTCTGCTTAATGAATGCACATGTYTTCAGCTGGCATCAAGGGCAGAAGCAGCTCTCGCTTGGTTCCTAGACAYGTAGTAACAGATACTTCTGTGCCTTCTGAGTACATGCTGGAGGTGTCGTTGTAAACCCCAGTCCAGTGCCAGGAAGTGCTTCAGTGGCACTGAGGGATGGTGCTGCAGCACGTGCAGGTTCTAAGAAGTTGATGCTGCAAAACATCTCCTGTGCTCATCCTCCCCTTACAGAGCCCGTGTGGCTCTGGCAGCCTTGCAAGAACCAGGATGCACAATCCAAGCCTCAGAGAAGAGAGGTTCCACTGCCTCAGCAGGGCACACGTCTGTCCTCTACCTGTAAAAAGAGGAATGTAAATGGAAAAACATGATATCCTGTGAAATTTTAGGTTTCTATCAAAAATCCTAAGTGGGCTTGAAACAAGGCATTGTGGAAGACTGTGGGTTTTGACAGATTATTCCTAGAAAGTGTGAGCACTGAAGTACCTTTTTTAGCACTACTATTGGAAACAATATTATTTTAAAATAGAAATACTGTAAAATGCTGATGTTAGTTGATTTTGTCATATGTATGCTAYAGCTCATATATTATTATTACTATTAAGATAAATAACTTGATTAATRATCATGTAGCACTAAAGAATTATTTTAATTCTTCATTATCTGTACCTATTTTAATATCTCTGGGTGTGTAGTGTTAACACTTTCCATTACAATTTCAGGATGCACATTCTTTATGTCAAAATTTCTCATAAAACAGAAATTCTGTTTCCCAGGAAACCCCAGAGTCTTTTTCTGTAATTTTTTCCCTTCTTCTCTTTGCTTTTGTTTATGATTTTTCTGGAGGATTTTAGGCAGATGATTGTGTATGTTGTCTGGACTCCAGGGTAAAGAGGTCTTCAGGCTATTTGTGGGTTGTCTGAAAATGTGGTTTACATTTATTGGAGACATATTTGTTCTTTCAACAATTAAAAAAAAAAAAAGAACAGAGAAAAAAAAGGATTTTGAAAATTAAAAAAAAAAACTGAAAAAAAATCTTCCRTAGGTCACAGTAATTCTGGCTGATGATTAGGGCCCTTAATCACCACACTCAAATAAATAGAACCTACCTGCATCAGCAGCCAAGTACACCTGGGACCTAAATTAACTACTAAGTACATGGTGAGGACATTCTGCACCGGATGATGAAGACAAAAGAAGATGAATTCAACAATTTCATTATTATTTTAGTATCACAGTGCATCACTGATATTCTTCTACTTCTGAATGCCAGGGATAATGGAAAGAAACCAAAARTATTAAAAAAGGACTATATTTGGGCCTACTGAACAACCTCACTATATATAGCCTATGTTTTTAACCTCATCCTATTCCTTGCAGGCTCTGCTGACTTCTGAACTGGTGAGACTCAAGGGCCTCACTTTATCCAACATCAGGAAGGGAAAAGCTGTTGAAACAAGTGGGGAGGGAGAAAGGGGAGCAGCTTGATGCTGARCCATTGCTTGCAGACCTCCATGGAAGAAGTGGAGGGAGATGGACATGGTTGACAGGGCTTAGGGTAGGACTCATTTCAGGCAGGAAAGGTACCACTGTGTCACTGCAGTGTGCAGTGTCTCTCTGCCCACAGGGGATCTACGAATATCTTTCCCATCAAAGCCCTTGGGAACTGAGTTCAGCCCATTTTGAACAGAGATTGTTTCTACAGCCCAGTCAGAAAAGTCCTCCAGCCCCTTCCTGCTGGTCTGGTACGTTGATGTCAATGGCAACATCTATCTGAGATCAAAATCTGCCCCCACAGAATAACATATATTTTCAAATTGTATTTCTATTATGGGCTTTAATTGTAGTCTTGACATTTTCTCTATTTTCYTTCCTTTTTTTTTTAATAGAAGCAAAAAACAATGCAGAGTCAGTTGGATCAATCACTACATTATAACCAATAACATCGATTCTACTGTATTTAGTTTAGAAATATCTGAAACTGAAAATGCTAACATTCAACACTTATTAAATTATTAAGTCATATTGATAGGAACCAAAAATAATTAATAATTTAAAGTYCAATTGCATTGCCGATGAAGTAGGTTAGCTACACACTCTTAGACCAAATCAAGACTCATCCCATTTCACACCTGTAGCAAAGGAAACATTGGAGTAATCATAAAATTTAGACTCCTGTTGATTGCTTGCTAGAAATCTGAARAGCAGTTAAAGCCCAATTGTAATTCAAAATTCTTAATTATTTTTTAGGGCTTTTTAATTTGTGAGAAACAAATTGTTCCTCAGTAGCAGGAACAGAAACCCATCCCAGTTATAAGTGGTATTTATGGTGCAAAGCAGCTTCTTCAGCCTCAGGTGTTCCTTCCACACCTTATRCTGGGGTGGCTCTACCCCTGAGGGTGGTGGGCTCTCTCCCCAACAGTGATTTATATCCCTTGGTAAAATCTTTGTGTTATTTTGCTCTTACCTGGCACACAGCCACTGTGCATGCTGACACCAAGCCCAGCAGCACAGRGCACTGGAGCAGGAGGGGCACACCTGGACAGGGAGTGCACTGGCCCTGCACGGTAGCCATCCATCAGTGGAGCTGAACCCAGGTTTGCAGGGACAGGCAATGAGGTCTGAGATCAATAAGGGGCACACAGGAAAAAGTCACAAGGTCTTTTACAAGTAAATGGCCATCTTGTTTTATCCAGATGAGTAACAACAAAATGTTTTAATTTTCTCTTTTTTGTTGATGAATAACCAGTGCTTTTCTTGTTTTGTTCAATATCATTCTTTTAAGATGCTGCATGCTCACACATATCAAATGCTTAAATATTGAATTCTATGTACCTGCACATACRTGTGCACAGTGAGTACACTATAAAATCTTCTATTGTGAGCCCCAGCAGCTAAGAAGCATTAAACCTGTCACTTATTCAGGTGACAGTGCTAAACACCAGACTACAGTCCTGACTCAAACTAAATTACATCTTTTCCCGCATGTCCTCATTTTTAATCTACAAAGTAGGCCTGCTATAACAGTGCCCTCACCTCAAAAAAGCCTCAAAACCCACATGAATATAGAAGCATCAGTAGTTTTGCAAAGCACAAGAGGTTTATGCCATTTTTCCTTCCTCTGTCAGCCCTACCTGTACCTTACCCTTTGGCTCTGCAGAGGTTTAACGTGGCCCTGTGTGAGCTAGCAGGCAGCTCTCTCTCTAAAAAAGCTGCCTTTGACCGCGGATTTATTTAAATGTGAATGCGTAGCTGGTCTCCTGCATGCAAAATAAAGCAGGTGCTAAAATATTAAACTCTACCACTGTCCACTATTCATTGCATCCAACTGGTGCTGTCAGAAGCAAGCTGCTTGACTAACCAGGGCCTGTGATTTAGTATGACATCCCAACTCTAATTACTCCCTCCTCCTGATTCATTTTCTCAGCCTCCAATTTTCAGACCCAGAGCTCCGGGATTCGGGGGGGTGTGGGTACGGTTGTGCGCGGGAGAGCTGGAAACGCACTCGCATAATGAAYCACCTTGGGGCCCCTGAAATTATTTGCTACAAAGCTAAGGCTTCCAAGGGGCGATTTAGCCTGCTCTCGGGTGTCTTTGTGGTGTCTTGGAGTATTCGTCAAGTCTCGTGTGCTGGGCACGGGTGTCAGCAGCTGGCGCTGACCCCGAGCGCTGTCACCCAGCRCCTCTCTGCTGCCCTGCCCCATCTGCTGGGCACAGATATGCCTTCTTCTGGCAGGAAGCAGCACAAAAGTGGCGGCACTGATATTGCTCCCCCGCGCAGTGCTGTGCTCAGATTCGTGGCAGGGCAGGCATCGGGTCGTGTGGAGGGGCAGCCCCAGACTTCCCCGCTGCACATCTGGGCCGTGAGCAAGCCGCAGATAACAAGCTGCAAAGAAAAGAATCAGAAATGTTTTGAATAAACACACTCTGCTGCAGGGTTAATCTGCTCACATAGCTTACATTTTACTGAGAATAGTCCTTGATGTCCTATGAATCAACAGCACGGGCAATAAGAAACAACACCACCTTTAAAGCTCCCTACAAGCTGCTATTTTCTCTAAGAAAACATTTTTCTTTGTTGAAGAAAGTGAATATTTTGTTGACCTCACTAAAATTTTTTTTTTTAAAATTTGCTGGTTAAATCAGAAACAACAGAGGCTTTCTTTTTAGGAAGAAGAGGGGGAACAAATCCCCTACTTCCTTTTATTTCTTGTTTGYTTTTCAGAGGAGAAAAGGCGAAACTTGAAAGTCTTTCCCAGAAAAATGAAAACRAGACTTTCCAGACTGTTAAGATATGTTCTACTTGTTTTTTTATAGCCTACACACACACACTTTAGAAGATTAAAATAAAAAGGATATTCAGGTTTGACTTTGACAGGCTAACTTGTATTAATTATATTTTCCCAACTTTTTTAGGTTGGGCTGATTTATGTGTTAGCTAATGTGCAGGAAGAGAAYACCTTTTTCCTAAGGAAATACATCTCATAGACCATTAAAGCTGCCAGTTACTAAGCAGTGAGGTGTGGGACCTAGAGAGTGTTTCCCCAAAGTCCACATTTCAGGTTAGGTGACAGGAGCATGCCCCACGTCAAGTCATGTAATAAATGGCAGGCAGTGTGCCACTGCTGTGTGGGCTGATCATAAGAAATACTTGCCTTGCTACCTGTGAGCTGCCAGTTCATTGCAAATGCTTCCTGGTACTAAAATATCTTATTTACCTTTCACAGTTCTCTTCCCAAGAACTGCTGGTCCATGACGTACTGAACACCTGCCTTCTACCCCCTGAGTAAACCAACCTGCCATCCCTCCTGCTAGAAATAGTTTCTGGTGCATGCAGCAGATTTCCCACCAAAATAATAATAATAATAATAATAATAATAATAATAATAATAATAATAATAATAATAATAATAATAATAATAAACCAACAGCAATAATAATGAGCTACAATGGAAGCTGTGAAAAGCTACAATGGAAAAATCTGACAATAAAAATTTTATCTGTAGAACACAACAATCATTCTTGTCCTCCTGCAGCTTCCCAGAGGTTCTGGACACCCCTCACATGCCCTTGTTTCAGATAGAAGTGGGTCTTCCTTGTAATCCACAAACTGTTATTTTGTGCAGCTGTGACCACCACCACCAGCAGTGGGCTCACTAAGGAGCGTGTGCAAGGTGGACAAGTGCTCAGCAATCAGTGAATCCCTCGTGGTGTTAACAACAACTCCTGTATACACGGAAGTTGAAAGTGTCTGAAGGAAAGCTGGACAAGCAGGTCTGCACCATTTATCACTCATGATGGACAGCTAAGCCTTCATAGCTCTTTTCTGTGAAAATTTTCTTTGGTAATCCATGATCTCAATCCATGGGCGGAATATTTGCACACAATTTTGAAATTAATCAACTCTAATAGTAGTTTCAGACTAACAAACTCACATGTCAATCTTTTTCTGAAGTCAAGACTGTGTATTTCCTGTATTTTCTCCCCTATGTGAAATGACTCACAGGACATTCTTTCTTCTTTTCTGTTCTTTTATTCCATTCTTTATTTCATTATTGCCTTCCTCTGTGAGCTCACTTGCCCTGTTTCCTTTTAAACACTGATGCTAAAAACAAACATTTCCAGTAACTTCGGTTTGAATGGATCAAATTTTAATTTTGGGTAAATAAAAATAATTCCTCTCAATTTAACTAATTTGTTATCATTATTTATTAAGTTCAATTTGATACTTCTGAGGATTTAGTCAAGATAAGGACCCTGTTTTGCTGTGCATTTTACAAATATACAACAATATATTGTTCCTGCTCCAGATTATTTATTGTCCAGATAAACAAAGGACAAGGCAAAGCGAATAACATACAAGGAAGTCAAAAAGGGAAAAAAAATGCCATCAGTTGTGGTTCTGGCTATTTATATTGTTTAGGAACAGGATTGCATTTTTGTTGCCAGATTGGAATGTACAAGTTTCTCTCTTGGCGTTTGGTCCTATTAAGGCAAGTAAGAGAGACATCTATACCCATTTTCTGCTACATATTTATTTTGTGCAGTGGCTTGTGAAAGAAAATGCTGACTGCTTTTTCTAGCTCTGAAGCCGTTTCTCAGCGTGTGTGGGAAAGAGCAGAGGCTGAAATTTAAGTCTGTTGATGAATTTACAAATACCTTTAAATCCCAAACTACAGCACCATTTTAAACCTTGGCCACTGAGCGGGGGCTGGGCAGCTTTATCCAGCTTCCTCCCCGGTGTCAGCCTCGAATGGGGTTTCTGGATGCCTCCAGCGTGCATTCACCAGTCCCTGCTCCCTGGCAGGAATGGGGCCATGGCTGTTTGCAGCAGCTGAGGTACTGTGGGTTTGGCCTGAGGCATGGGAATTGTGCTGGTTCTCTTCCCCAGGCAGGGCAGAGGTCTCCCGAGTGACCCTTGATGGCTCTGCCATTCTGCTCTGAATCTTACGAGCTCACAAGATGCTTTGCACTTCCATTTCTGGCTGGGTGTACTGGAGGAGAAAGCTCTCCCTTCTTCTTCTTCCTCCCAAATCTGTTTATAATAGGTACCAGGGAAGCACTCTGGTGTATGAAACCAGCACTGACTCAAGGTCAAATATAAAGCCCAGAAACTAGTGCTGTGTTCATTGTAACCTGCCTAGTCTTTGTTACTGCGTGTCAGCCTGTGTCTATAGAAACTCGATTAAAGACCACAACACAAATAATTAAAAAATTTGTATTTCTTCCTTTTTCAACACTGTCATACAGTATAATTATATGATTTCTAGAGGGTACTTAAAAATGAATTATAGGGTGTTTTCTTCATATTCTTTGTCGCAAGTAAACTACTGAGCTTGGTATTGCCTTCTGTAAATACCATTCCAAATAATCATGAAACATCCTATAATTCAATTATAAATAACCTCTGAGAACCATAAAATGATATATTCTAGGTCAGTGACACAAACAGTCGTATTCACTATCCTGACTGTAAAATGAAACCTAAAACAAACCCAGCATTTTCACTTGCTTTTGATCTGTAATGTGCCTCTGTGCATGAGAAGTACAATGGAGCCTATACAGACTGTAACGCTCTCCCTGGAATTAGGCCTTCTCGGAAAAACAAAGTTAAAATCAGAACAATACAAAACACTCACTGTATTTCCCCTTAAAAAAAAAAAAATAATAAAGGCCTTACTCAGCAGAGGTTGAGATGTAGATATACAGGAAGAATCAACAACGACTGCAGGAAAAGATGCAATTTTTTTCTCACACTTGTTACAAAAATCATGATGTGACATTTCTAAGGATGGTGTTTTAGTGTCACTTATGTTTTAACTTCTGAGATCTCCTCAGCTTGGTGCAATAAGCCCACTTTGCACTRCCAAATGGTAAAGCAGGGCTTTAGAATAAATGAAAATTGGGTGAAGCAACATGTCAAACTTAAGTTGGTGAGAAGAAGGACTGTTCTTCATCAGGTGACCAAAAGCTCGATAAACCCGTGCTTAACTCAGACGTTTTAAATACAGAGGCACAGTTGTTACTGTTGTTCAGCTCAACGTGGTGCTCAGATGAAAAAAGACATGCAGCATTTAGATCACACTGGACCAAGACAGGGATACAATTTTGAAATGTACAGCAAAGCTTAAAAAAGAGACAATAAGTAGCACCCAGGGTTGCATTAGGTTAATGGCGGTGAGAGGGGTTAAACAAGGTGGAAAGATATATTTTGTCAGAGTGCYCCAGTGCATGGTGTGGAGCTCACACAACATCAACCCCAGGCCTTGCCCCTGCAGTGCCACCTCCACGGCCACCACAGCCCGAGACTCTGATTCCTGAGCCGGAGCTGGTGGGCCTCTCCTGGAGGCTGCTCGTGAGCGTGAGCCTCACAAGGACTGGTGGTCACGTACGGGGGCAGAAACAAAGCTGCCGTGCCTGGCTTGTGTCAGCAGAGCACAACACATTTTGATAAGATGTGAGAAGAGATGAGTTGATTAAGTACAGGATAACGAGCTGAGCCAGGTGGGTTTGATTCCTAAAAACCTTGGGTGAAGCCTCGCAAATGTGCCATCTCAGATGTCACTGTGGCACCCAATATCACCCTCTGTTTTTTTAGCTCTATCGCCAAGTGGGAGGAATAAAATTGATGATCTTCTTCTAGCGGCTTTGATAAATAAGTGCAACTGTTTTCCTGCAAGCACCTGTTTCCTTCCTACATCTCTTCTTGGGAGATTTTTTAAAGAATTTTTTGCCCGAGAAGCAGCTGAATTCCAAGTCCCAGGTCACCCCCCATCTGTTTGCAGAACACAAGCTAGTTAATTTTGGTAATGCTAAAAAAAAGTTCTAAAAAGCCTCTTTCACATTGATGCTCCCCAAGACTGGAAGGCAAGGCATATGGGGGAGCAGCAGTTGGTGGAACAATTTTATCTGTGGTACGAGAAACTAGATAAAAGTGTTCTTGTGAGGACACATGATAAATGGTAAAGGCAGATTCAATGATCACCTTTTCCCCCCTTGGGCTTTTATTACCTACAYGTTGCACAGCTGGTACTGACAGCCAGTAACGTGTGTTTAGCTATTTTAATATTCACTTTTGGAATAGGGTGGCAGAGACTCCCCGTTTCATGGTTTGTGGCTCTGTAGGTGTTTGTAACTTTGCAGCTTTCCATCTGCACGGAAATTCACGCTCACTTCTGGGCACAGTGTTGCCAGGAGGACACAGATAAGCTGAAGGGAGCTTGGAGAAAAAGAACAAAAGTTATTGTGAGACTGGAAGGAGTGATATATAAAAGAGATAAGTATGCACAGCTTGGCTAAACAATGACTAATTGCTAGAGCATAATAACAGTTCTGAAAGGAGTCTTAATTGATTTATCTGAGGAATGCTCAAGGCTTCTTTTAAGATGCTTTACTATTAGAATTATTTATCTGTCTAGGTTAAGGATACAATTGAAAACTTCTGTCCTCATTTGATGTTCGAAATTAGGGAAAACTAAACACACACAGAACCATAAGCATCACAAGGTTATTCAGATGCCAGTGGCACTTAAATATTCTCTCATGAATAGTCGTGTGTGTCACCAGAGGAAGCTAATGGGTATCCTATCATCTCAGATGGTGATAAACAAGGACATTAAATGATAATGGTTACAGGAGTCTTAAAAGTGACTTAGTCTAATCCAATACACAAAACGACATGGCCTGTGAATTGCTGTATAACAAGGAACACCAGCCACGAATCCTGGCTAAGGTGGCTAGCACAAACTGTGCGAGGAAACTTGTGAAATGCGGGGAGGAAGGATATGGTATTCCTTCTAAAAAGTTAAAAATATTAGCTTGTAATACTCAGATGGTATAAAATGTCATAGCATTGACTTCAGCGGCACTGTGTTGATTTGCATTAGCTGAAGTTCTGTCTCTAAATTCTTTAAGAAAACCCAAAATGAAACTATAATGAATTTATTTCTGGAAGGACACCATCTGGTGTTTTATTGCTAGCTGACAAGAAGTAGGAAAGGATAGTCTGACTGCTGGTTGCAGGAGCAGTGCAGGATTTGCATTTTACATGGGCTAGTGAGGATGAGATTTAACCAAATATCTCTTTTTAACAGGTCCCCTCACAATCATCTACGAGCTGGGGATGCATTCAAACCAAATCCAGTGACCTGGATATCATAAACTGTCTCTGTTTGAAAGTGATGTAAACTAGGAATAATGGCAAAATTCTGTCAYGCTTCAGAAGGAAATTAACCCCCTGTCTAGATCTCTGTCGTGCCTAACCAATCATCTCCACTTAATGGCTTCAATATTTCTGTCGGTTATAAAACTGGCTCTGAATATAAGTTAAGCCACCTTTCAGGATTCATAATCCCATATAAAATTTAGGCACCTTAATCCTTACCTGAATGCTGATTTTATTGCATACTCTGATTCCCTTCATTTTTTTCCATGCCTCTTCTACACTATAAATATTTTTTCCTGTTTTCCCAGCATGTAACTCCCTGTAGAACTATCCATCATACAACATTACACCACAAGCAAGGTAAAAGTAGCTTTTATGCACTGCTGTTGATTACTCTTGGGAAAACAGTATTTAGGGTTTATTTTAATTTTTTTTTTAATTTTATAGCTGTGTCAAATCCACCTCCTTTTGATTCCTGTTCAATGATAATTTTAGCAGAGCCTTTAGGTACAACCATTAAATTCAGGGACTGCAGAAGCTTTCTGAGAAAGATTAAATGATGATGCTCTGAGAGGCAGTCAGTTTGTTCTTCACCTCAAACAACAGCCAGTCAGTCACAAAGCAAGTGCCAAGACARTGTCTGAGGAGATAAGCATGAGTGTGAGCTATTTAGTAAGGGAGAGCTAAGAAAGCAGAATGATTGCTGTATTTGCCTATTTTTATAATGAAATGCAGACATGACTAATGGTGGGACTGCAACAGAAATTGAGGATACAACTTTTTTTATGGAAATGCATGTTTGGTAGAGGTTCAGCAAAAGAATCTTTGTTTCACAGCATTTGTATTAATTTGCATGATTAGCAAGCACCAGTTGTATGTAGCAGGTAGTAAGAACAAAATCAACTGTGAGCACCGATCTGAAGACTCCTCATTTGCTTGTGAAGTGCAGGTTTCCCTGATGAGACAAGGGCTTTGCTATTCTCCACCAGCAAGGGCTGGGTAGGGGTCCTTCTGCTGCTGAGCCTATTCCTGCTCCTCTCAGGCTGCAGTGTGGTACAAGAGCCCTCAGGGAGGACCAGCAGCAGCAGGGAACAGCCATCCCAAAGGTCTGAGCTGTGACACAGTGGCTCTGCCACACTGGACTCACTGACCTCTGAGGAGCTGCKGGAATAGCTCTGAGGGGCATATGAGAGTCTGAGCTGGATGTGAAGGCATTTGCTTCCAGGAGCCCCTGAAATTGTGGCTAATTCAGCTGACCTTACAAGTACTGCTATGACAAAATAGATGCTTTTCTTTCCACTAGACACAGCTCTTAGGCTATTTGGAGCTAAGTTGTGGGCAGTTGCCAAAGAAATCCCAGACCACAGGAGTTATATGCAGTCAGGGGACTGTGTATAACTTCTGGTTTCTAAGGAACAGTACATAAGGATAATCCCATAGTTTCAGCATTAAGACAGCTAACACTTTTATTACCTTTACTTCTATTAATGCTGCTTGRAAAATATAATATTAATATCTAATTGTAATTAGAGTAGGTTGGAAATTATAAATAAGGCCATAAATAGTTCTCCTTTGTCAGATTCTGGAATACAGGAAGCAATGTGCCTGCTCTCCTGTGCTAGTGTACTTAAAAGGAGATAGTCCTGATGGAAAGCAGCCACACAGAAACTGAAATAAGGTAGACAGAGCCTCATGTATATCTGCCATCATATAAATCCAAAACTCACAGCCAAGAAACACAGGACACAAAGAACATCTTCCTAAAGTCAGCTACAGAGAGAGACAAGCTCCTCTGTCCATGGAGCACTGGAACAGGAGCTGCAGGCAAGTGTGGCTGGAAGGCACAAGAGGTGGCCGCTCATCAGGCGGCAGGGCTACAGCTACAGCCTTCACATGGCTGTGGCCCAGCTCATGAGCCCTTCTGGAACGAAGGTATATCAGCTTGAGCACCACACAGGGCCAACAAACTGAAGTCAAACTGGAAAATCAGCTGGTGAGAACATATTGCACTGCTTTGTGCTGATAGATTAACTGGTTCAAGTTTCCACTGCTCTGCACGCCACATGCTTCTGYGCACACATGCCCATTTAAATAACAGGTTACTTCAATAATTAATGTGCTTTAATGTCTCCATGACTTTGCCATAGAATTCCTATGTGCCCTTGGGCAATTCATTTTGTCTCTCTGGCCTTCAGTTCACCATTTTCAAAATAAATCTGAAGCCAGAGCTCAATTAACAAAGATAACARAGAAATGGGATGACCCAGAGAAAGAGAAAATAAGGATATTGGATCCTTGTGATGCAACAACTGTACAATGAGAAGATGGAACACAGAAGATCTGTGACAATGTTGACTGTGAAGTGCAGGGATTCCCAAACTCACCTGGAGCTAAGGCATTCAGCCCACCCTGCACACTCCTGCCCAAGGAAAGCCACTGGAGTGCGTGCTTACACACACCCACCCGGGCTGCTTCTGCGCCCACGGAACGGGTAATCTGTCTGTGGATCAGCAGCCTAGGGATACTGTGCTGAACGGTGTTCTAAGGCCCTTAAATACGCATAAAACATGGATAATATCATCCTGTACTCAACAGTATTGTGTTTGAGAYGTCCCAATATGTGAGGCTTAACTCTGAGTGATAAAATGTTCTTTTGCTGCAAAGAACCTTATGAGAAGCAGTGCATGCAGCACATAAGGCAGACAGACACTAACYGTAGCCTTTCTCCACGTAAGAGTGATGACCTGCTACAGAAAGATTTCCCTAAAAGTGTTTTTTTACTTTCTATCCAAGTGCATGTGTAAGTCACTCCCTTTGCAACAGAGGCAAAAGGGGGATATACTGTCAACCCTGGATAAATGGCTGAAAAGAAAACATTTTCTGAGCAGTGAGTGATTCAGGAGCTTGTATATAACTTCAGTGTAGGATTTATGGTCATATATTATTATATATTGTATGCATATAACAAAAATGTTATCCAAAAGCCAAAGTCAGAGAAAGAATGGGTGATTAAGAGAGAGAATTCCCAATATGCTGAACTATGATTAGGCTAGTGGGAGTGCTGCTGTGAGAATTAAATTTACAACAAAAGTAACTCAGTTTTATCTCTTCTGAGTAATTCAGTACATTCTCACTTTGCTGTTACAGCTAGCTGTAACTTCTTTTTCTCTATAAYTTATTCAAATATCCCAAAGGGTCAGATAAGAAAATTGCTTTCCTGGAACCAATAATGAATATGGGGTCGGTCAATGCAAAACAATAAGGTATGTTACCAACAAATATTCTTCATATCAAAACAATGTCTGTCTCTGAACCATGTTTCCAACTATTCCTTCCAAAACTGGAGAATCTGGATCACATCCCCGTTTATAGACTTTCTGTTACAGATGTAACACTTCTCCTTAGCCTCGTCATGCAGCCTGACAGTCTGCCTTGCTGAGGAACATTCCTTCCTTCTTTGAAACACAGGGCACAATCTCATAGACATATTAGAAACCCCTCGATTCGTAGCTGGACACTTCCCAAACTCCCAAGCATTCTTCTGAAATTGCAGGCTCTTGGTCACAAGGTGACAGAAGAGCATAGAAAGGAGGCTTAGCAAAGACTTTTCTAAATTGCTTTGAGGCTTCCTGCATTCATAAAACAAAYAAGACTTAAATTTTTGAATACAAAAAATTCCTGATGTCTTATCTTATCCTTCCTGTGATATCAGGAAGACCTAATTTTTTGGGCCGGGTGAATCTTTCTCCTTATGCATGAGTGTCTCCTTATGCAGCACAGTACCCTGCTCTTAAACTGCTTTTGTCCTCCGTSCTTGTACTTGTACGGACAGTGACTTCTGCCTAGATCTTTCCTAGATCCTTCCCATACTCCCTATTAGCATCTGTATAGAAAGAATATTTTTCTACAGGAGTGGGCCAGCAAGTGAGAGGCGGTCAAAAGCTCTTTTCATGCCTTCTCAGTGCTGACCTTCAATAAGGCTTCAAGAATCTTCCCTACTTAGASCAGCAGCCCTAGCTGAATTCCCAATGTTAATATAGAGACATGCCAGTCTGCCATAGCAGTTGGATCAGTGCTGATGGAAGGGAAGGAAGGGTCTGCTTTCTTTTCTACTGTGCTGCAATTTCCCATGCACCATCTCCTATTTATGATATCTCTTTCAAAAGCGGAATCAGGGTATTGCAGCTGAGTCAGTAGTCACTTGATATGAAATCTCTACCAAATCTGCTGTTTCCAGTGGATTCTGAATTCTGACTTTTCAAAATCAGTAGCACTGTGTGGAAACTCTTGATGGTGTCTCTGGGTCTAGCCTGTGAACACCACATAAGAGAAAAGGATTGTGCAAGTGTAAGCRCTCTGTTAACTTCCTTAATTCTGTTTCTTTTTGCTTGTGATTATTTAAAAAAAAAAAAATACATAGCCCCAYGGAGGAAACAAAACATGAAAAAACATGATCAGCTATACAGAAAAGATTTAGTACAGAAGCAGTTCCTTGGTGCTGGGCAATACAATTGTTCTTTCTACATAGTAATTTTGAATAAAAGATATAGATCTGTAATAAAACTGATAAAAAAGTATCCTTCATTTGACCTTTTTCAAGGTGTATTACCATCATACTGTCATGTCATGATGATCTTTGATTTTCTTTTCACAATATTTTATTTGACACAGTTGACAAAAAACAAATCCATATATATTGAATATTGCACCATTGTTGATTCTGATGTCAAGCCACAGCCATCATCTCAAATTTTGTCTCCCTAAGTGTAAATATCCATAAACAATACTCGATGTTTTTATCTTCAGACTCAACTTCATCTTGCAAATCAAGAAAAACCCTTGAGTACTACCAATTTCAGATTAAAAGGAACGAGCCTTTTTTTTGTCCATTTTAGGAAAAAAAAAATGTGGAAAATAGATTACTGTGAGCTTCCACCCAAGGGTGGAAATATTCCTTAGCTTTCCTTGTAAAAATAGTAGCTGAGCACCTCAAAAGAAATTTTAGCACTAGTGAATAAAATCTAAGGATGGTCTTCTATGAGAGGAGTACCCAAATGGTGATGCACGATCCCCAGGTGGCTTTCCACGATGTGACACAACGTGGCTGTGACACAATGACACTGACATTCCATGACTGGTAGAACTGCATTGGCTGAGGGAGGGACAAGCTGGCAGGTGGTGTTGCCTTTGAAATTTCAGGGTTGCTCTGGGATTCCTATTCRTATTCACGCTGTACAAACTTAGAGCAGTGAGACCTCCAGCAAACTCTTGTCATCACCTTCTTGTGATTTTCCCTCCAAGCTCTTCCTTCCCTCGTCTTGCAGTTCTTGGTGACATGAGGATTTTATCAGCTCGTTTAGCAGGGGAAATTTGCCAACTCTGATGTAATAGTATATCTCCTATGTTATGCGTGAAGAAACTGGAGAGAAATTAAATTATTTGCCTAAAATCAAACAGTCAGTGGCAAAAAAAAAATATGGGGGTAACCTATCAGGTTAAAGTCTCGGAAACCCTTCACTATAAATGGCACACCATCTTTCCTATCCTTTAAATCCAGTTTTCTCACAATCCTTGGTTTACAGAGATCCATCCATTAATTATCAGGATTCTGATCATGGACCCTTAGAAGAAGAAAGTACCAGGAGGGTCCTGGAGAAGGGATATGACCTCTAAGTTCACTTTATACAGGATCCTATGGATAGATGGCATTCCTAGCAACACAATAGTGACAGTTCAAATTTTACCCCCATCAAACAGGACTGGGGTTTTTTGTCAATATTCATGCAAACAATGCCACTTACCATGCCTGTGCTTTCAGTGTTATTAGCTGTTCTCCGTTCTTGGTTTTGTTAAAAGACAGAGGGAATAAATATAATTTGTGGTATTGGCTGCAGGTGTTCTGTATACAATTATATTATGATTACCTTAATAATTAATGGGTCCATCCATGTTCCACAACAGCACCACTGAGAATCTTCAGGATCAGACAGTCCTGTTGCCTCCTTGCCTTCACACATACTATACATAGCAGGTAATGCATGGAACAGTAAGGGCCAAATCTTCAGCTTTTGTAAACCACTGTAATTTCACTCAGCAAACATCAATAAAAAAACCAAAACAAATTCTTCTCATTTGCATACAGGTCTATGTTATGTGTAGTGGGCTTAAAATGCTTGACTAAATGCTGGCCTTGCTTCCAGCAAGTTAAGCTAGGAACAGCTCCCTATGGAGAGTTATAGGAACTGCTCTTACAGACTACAGTGTGAATGATGAAGAGGGAAGAACAAGGAAGAAAAAGACCAACAAGACAAACATTTGCTCAACAAACGTGACAAAATCAGGAACAGAAAACAAAGGACAGATTGGCACCAAATGAGAACTGTCCCAGCTCCCTTCACAAAGCAGTTGGGATCTTATTCTGCTTAACCATGCTCAGTCTTAAGAGCTGATCTTGAAAATATCCTTAGCAAACCTTACTGCTCCACATCTGTGAGTTTTATTAGAAAAATCAGGTGGAAAAGTCTAAATATCAATGAATTGCAAATGGAAATTTGAGATAACCTTATTGCTGGGATTTATATTATTTTGTAATTTTAAAAAAAATTTTTACATACACATGGTATTCTTTTTCTATATTAGTTATTTGGTGATAATCTGCTGAATACAGGAATGTCAAATTTGCCATCAAATCAGCATCTTAGAGCCTCATATCTGATCTGTCACTGGATAGTTGCTTCAGAGGTGTGCTAATCACAACCAGTGCCTAAGACACAGCACTCAGAAACAGAAAACAAGGGAATCCAGAGAGAAAAAGGGCAAAGGCCATTAGGCAATACCCCACACAAGTCAATTCCTCCATCTCCGAGAAAGTGCTGTCACAGAAATGTTATTGTTCCCATTTAGGACTCACTTATTGCTTGCACTTAGGACTAATTTGCCAAATCACTGACATGCATTAAGTGGATGGGGTTTAAATATAAGTTTGACTGATTTTCTGATTTAAGTCTTTATGTCCTTCTAAATTGTTTTGGAACTTCAATATTGAACTACAGAGGAAATCCATCAACATAATGAACAGCAGAACCGAACTGAACACAGAACAAAACCCTGTAATTCTGAAACCAAGAAATGAGAAGAGAAGGAAATCTACTAGATTTTTACTAGAAAATCCACTGGATAGAGAGCAAGAAGATTTCTGAACTCAAGAAGCAACAGAGAATGGAATCCAACTCAGAGAATGGAAATGCATTCCCAGTGATCTCCCTGGAGAGGCACCTGAACAAGGGCAATCAAATTATGGTGTAAAAATTATGAGATAACTTAAAAAGCAAGAGAACTTAGACAACAAATCAGAAGAGCAAATTTAAATACATATGGGTTTTAAGGATAAACCATGAAGATATGAAGGAGCTGAGCAGAAATTAAGGAGTAAAATACATATATATTTATAAGAAACAACCTAAGCAAATTCTTGGCACTCCTTTTCCTCCAAAGGGTGCCTGCACCTAACATACCTACTCTGTCAGATAGTAATGATGAGGAACTATGAGAGATTGTTGTGTCAACAGAAAATGCTGGAACAAGCTGAAAGAGTAAAGAGCAGTAAGTCATCAACTTTGGAGTGTGAGAGGAACCATAGAGAAATATTCAAGATAGTGGAAAAGACAGCATTGTTTAACAGGTTCTCTCCTCTGCCATTAATACAGGGCTATTCAATTAAAATTGTAGACTACAACTTCAGAACATAGAAGTAAATCCTTTTTTATCACATCATCTAACGAAGATTAGATATTTTCAGAGATGTTGTTACTATCGCACCTTTGCAACAGCTCTTCATACAGTTATATTATGGTTACAATGATCCTTTTTGATGTTAAAAATTAAAGAAAATATCAGTGATATAAACCTCTGAAGGGATCTATTAATGGGTATTTTTAGTAACAGGATATTGGATTAAGCAAACCATTGGTCTGCCTTTTAGGGCAATTCCTTAACGTTTAAATTATCACTCATCTTGTGTGTCATGTTGGTATTCTTAATGTCAACGATATAAAAAAAAAATAAATTCAGAAATAACAACATAATGTTGTAAAACCATAAAGAGCAAATAAGATTAGAAAAGCCATTTCCTTTACTGGGATTTGTGAGCTAAAGGTTAACTTCCAATTAGAGTTTAAAAGGAAGAACTTTTATTCTGCGTTGGTTGAGGCTTTTAGCAAATCACATTTATATGTGCAGAACATTTGTATATTCCCTAATAACTTGCCATTACATTAAAGGCTGCAAGCTTGCCGCCAGGACTTGTACAGCCAATCTGGACACAAGATATGCAGCGATAGGATTTGTTAATTTTGCGCTATCAGATGCTATTGCTCTGCGATTGATTGCAATTATGTCACCATTCAGTCGCCAGGTAAATCCTGTGTGCCAGCCTTGTATTGCTTCACAAAAATAATCTTCAGCAGAGGAAGATTAATTCCTGTGTCACTTTCATATTGTGGCAAAACAGCAATAATAGTATTGTATTAAAAATAACATAAAGGAAAATGATAAATAGTGCAAAACAATAACCGACATATTTAAATAATAGCAGGCCCAGGGGATTAAATGATACTTTGCATTTTTATAGAGCTTTCAATATAAGGATCTCAAAACACTTCACAAACATTAGAAAATAAGCCGTCCAACACTCTTTAGGTAGGGAAATATTATTATCCTCATTTTACAGATGAATAAGCTTCTTTATGAGGAAGATAAAGCCAAGCGAAGTTCCCAAAGCCACAAAGCATGTCAGAAGCAGAATTACTAAATAGGCTCCGTGCTTAGATTACACAGAGACAGAGACCTTGACAGATAGAACAGAATTCACATATTCTCTTGAAAGCCAGGTCATGTGTTATGCAGTCATCATCTTAATGAGAATTACAAACATGAAAAAGCCATATTTTCATTTCTGAAGTCAAAACTAGACCATAGTGAGACCCCCCCATAACGCTGCCTGCAGACTGCCCATGAAGTCTCAAGGCAAAGCATCGCTCATTGTTTGTTTCACAGCTCACACATCCCAGGGGTCCTAGCTGGAATCCACTAAAGGCTTGTCCCCACACTGTCCACACTGCTTTAAATCTGACTCACATGAACACAAACTCCTTTTCCATCAGCCTGCRGATTTTTTTGTTGCTTTCCATTGATAAAAAATGGTTTTTGTCTGTAAGTGGTGTATATTTCAGACTGGGTGCAAGCAGGCCATGAAGAAGATTTTAATTTTTCTTCCTGTATATACCCTTCTTTTAGCTGCTCTGGTTATTATAGAAATGGATTTTACAGGTTTAACTCCAGTGTGATTCACTATAAAATATGGATGGTGTCTGATGCTGTAGGCAAGACAGGAAGTAGACAGTTCATGTCAGATATCAAGAGCCCAATTCTGACAGAGAACTTTAACAGGAAAATCTGGAGTTATCTTGGCTTTTCACAGCTGTAACAAAGTGCAGAACCTGACTGCTGGCATAAATAATGCAATAAAATTGCTAAGAATGAAAAAAAGTATTCAGATCGAAGTTTTGGGGGGTTTATTTTATGGTGAATAAGAAGTAAGAAGAGGCAGCTGGAGTCTGCCCATTTTAGGAAGAAATCCTACCCTTCCCTTCCACCTATTTCTGATTGCTCCAGATCCTGCTGTTGTTTCTGCTCAGTCACTCTCAGGGCAGGAGAAGCTTCACCAATGCCCTCAGAAGGAACACTAAAGCACATGGTGTGATTTTTAGGTTGTGCTGTGCAGGGCCAGGAGTTGGACTTGATGGGTCCTTTCCAACTTGGGATATTCCGTGATTCTATGATTTATACATACACACATGCACACACACACATACATATGTCTCTRTGGGCAAGCTGAGCTTTCCAGGCAGGGTTGCAGCAGCTACAAATCCCCTTCTTTGATGACAGACTTCTGCTTGCTCTCGCAGCAGGACGAGTCTTCCCCTTCTACATACAGTTGCAGAGCAACTCCTGAAACACTTCTCCCTAGGAAATGTGCTCATGTCAGCTGTTCACATGAGGAAATGAGTTTTTACAACAGATTTAAGCAAATCTAACAAACCTCATTTAAAAGAAATATGAAAAGTGCAGCCTGCTTTTCAGCTGGGACAAAAGAGGGACACATGGCCAGGAGCAGAGATGGGGGCAGGAACACAGCTTTGCAAAGCAGTCCACAGCTATTTCATTGTAAAATGACTGCAAAGCCACGTTCTCCATCTTTGAAGGGATGTAAGGCTTTTTCTCAGTCATTCATTCACTGGCAATTTTTTTGATATTTAGAAAAATGTCCTACTTAGAGCTGTTTTCAATGCAAACTTACCTATATGCCACTGCAGAACTACTTCACTGCCCTAGCTTGAAAATCCCTTGAGAATGTTTTTCCTTCCTCTGAATGAAATGAGGGACAAAGGCAGTAATAAATTTCTCATTACATAATGTTTTCATTAAGTAGCACAAATATTAAACGCTTGGATCCCCAACTATTTTTGACTCAAACAGAAATATATTTACTCTGACAACAAAACCAAAAGCCCATCCTTAAAAAGCAGAGCGACAAAATAGATCTGTTGGTATTTTGTTATTTTTCATAAAGACCCTTTTTTTCAGTTTGTCAAAAAGTGTGTAATATTCTAACAGTGCAGAACAGTAGGCATGGAAGAGCTTCCTGAATCAAAGTTTCTTAATAGAAATACTATTTAGAATAATCCATTGTTCTAAGTCACTACATCCACTAAGAAACCCCCAAAACTGCAGTTTACAGCAGAAAAGAAGCAGGAGTAGTACCATCATTAGTAATTTATATTCCCGAAACCATGAAGAATCATAGCATGAAATTTTCCATGAAAACCTGAATGAATTAATGAATATACGTATGTATACTGAAAAAAACCAAGCTCTGATTCATGTTAAAATAGGAAATTGAGGAACCCTAAGTTTGGTGATGAACAAAAAGGTTCAAAGACAATCTTCCTGCTGCGTCTACAATGCTCATTCAAACATAGAATGTCTTCTTCTCCAGGCACAAGGTTTGATTCCATCCATCAATACCCACTGCAATATTTCAGCATCTGTGAGAGACTCAGTCATCCAGTCTCACACACTATAATGTTTCTCCAAAGTCAGGGATAGAAAACACTGTTCAGGTCACCAGGGAACCACTGTAAGAAGCTCTCTTAACAATGTAGAAAAAATCTGTAATCTCAGGAAACTGCCATGTCCATTTCAGATCTAGCAGGAAAATATTTGGATTAATATGTTGGAATGAGGTTTCTAAATGGGGAGAAAGTAGCTGCATCCATCTTTTTGGGGGAATTTTTCTAAAATGGTGATTCCTTGTGCTTCACATACCTCTRCCGCCAGCATGCCACTAACTCAACACGACTCCAGCTGCTGATGGTACCTTGATCCCAGATCACAGCTGGATTGGAGTGCAAACAAACACAGAAAAACAAAAGGAAATGTTATTCCAGAGGTTTGTCCTGATTTTGCTGAATTTAGTGCAAAGAGGACCAAATAACTGGTTGTAAAAACTACAGCTGGATAATGGTAGTTGAACAGGAGAATTGGAAAAAAATTACATTGAAAAGAGTAAGAAAAAAAAGTGTTTTGACTAGAACCAGTTGTTCAGTCACATTGAATTTCAGAATTAAGACTGCTTAGGGTCTTTTATTACCTCTAAAATTGAAATATAGGAAAATATAAACTCATAAACCCAGAAAAATAAAAAAATATAAAAATATGTCTGTGTATGCATATATAATAACTGCAGATGCTAGATAAATAGATAGGCAGACAGATAAAAATGAAAAACATTAATTTGTAGTCAAGAACAAATACAATCTGCCAGATTAGCRGTGGATCTTCAATGGCAAAAGGTTTCACCTAATGTTCCTGGAAATGGAGTTTCAAGAGTTCGATGAAGCTGGATTTTTCTTTTGCTGTTTGAATCTATTAGTGCTTTATGTGTATGTGTTGAGTATGTGGCTTATTTTCCAGACAGAAAACATTTCCCTAACTTGTTTAGGAAGAATGGCTGAATGGCTGTCTGAAAATGCCTGACTTTAACAAAGATGGGGAAAAGGATGTTGGACCATCTGTTTACACATTATTTGTGCTTATTTTGCACCTGCAAAAAAGATCTCAGTTCCCACGCTTGCCCAAAAAAGAACCAGCCCATAAACAAACAACAGACTTACATGTGGAAGAGTTAAAAATTGACTTAAAGTCTCTCAATATCCTCAGCAGACTAAAAGCCAGTGGACTGCAAGGATTTCTGATCCAGGAGGAAACCCCCAGCTGCACGTAGACCACACCACTGTTAAACAGGCACCAAGTCAATGCTCAGAAATCACCAGAAACCATCACTGTGTAACAAATACAGAGCACTTAAGCTAGAAATCCATCAGTTTTACCAAGCAAGTTTGGTCTGGGGAAAAGATGTACTTAGGGGTGTTCACTAAGAGTGAAGAGGTGAGGAAGCCTCACTGACCCAGGCAGAGTTTTTGCCATGTACAGCAGTGAAGTTTCTGATCTAGTTTTACCCAGTCCAAACTCCAGTACTCACTTCACCCAGAGCCTGTTCAGTCATTTTGGCATTTACAGGAGCAAAGAGTGGGGGAAAGGACARTATTTATGAGCCACGTGAATTATAGCAAGAGGCTAAAAGAGATCTGAGTCCTCAATAAAGCCAACACAACCAGCTAAAATTCATTTATGAGTGGCCATTCGTTGTGTCTGAAAGAGAAACATTTGAAGACTGTCAATGCTATGTTCACTTGGGCCCAAGGGCAGGGAGATGTATGGCTTTTAGGCCTTACCTCAGCTGTAGGAACTCTTAAATAACACYGACTGTCACAGATTTGGGCTCTTTAATGGTGCTGTATTTCATATGACCAAATTCAGAAAATTATTTCATAATTTTTTGTTGCACCAAGTCTTATGCTCTACTCACAGATGTTTGGCTTGGATGTTTGGCTGTTTTCTATCAATCAATCTTAAAACTGGCTTGTGCAAGTTACCCCACCTTAAAAGTAGCTGAGTAAAATCTCAGACCTTGTCTTCTTTGCTTAAAAAGTATGAGGTCATTACCTGCAGACAAAGTATGGGGTCATTACCTGTAGACAATGAATATATTTGGATTAAGTGGAGGTAAAATAAAACACTGAAATAGAAGACATGTTAAGACTCTGTGAGGAGGACTCTATGTGCAATCAAGGCATGACCACCAACCTTAGATATTTTACCTTGCAGTAGAACTATGCTGCCTTGTGTTTGGTGCAACACTACTCAGGCCTTAGAAGAAACAAACAACATTCCAGACAGGGAAAAAAAAATGCTGGTTCTACACTATTTGTGAATTAATTAGAATGCTAAGTAATGATGGAATTTAGCAACTTAAACGACAAATATCCCAGGGCTCCCTCCCCCAGGCGTCCGATGTGTACATCCATCCCTGATGCCGTTTCATTGTTTCAGCCTCCAAGAAAAACAGGATGCAATATGCCTTCTGTCTATGATAAAGTTTCCTAATACAGTACAGTAATGCAATTTATTTTCATACAGCATCCTGCATATAAAATATTACATAACCCTTTATGAGAAGATAATGCATTACAGACTCAGGCACATTACTGTCTTGCAGGAAGAAATTGAAGGGTAATGTTGTGGGAAAGGATGGAGGAAATAGGAGCTGAGGTACAAAAGTAGTTAAAAAAGAAAGTAGTAAATGTATTCTTCTTGTGCCCTTATTATCTGCATGAGACTCTGCCTTTAGCAGAGGGCAGGGCAGCATTACTGCAGATGCAGTGTAACACAAAATGTTACATGCTCAGAGGAAGGGATGGTTCTGATCCCATGAGTTTATGCTATAAATAGATAAGCAGGATGACAAGGTGAGTCACAGAAGTATCATGTGAATTCCCTGAGATCAAACAGGGAGCTCGAGGTTCAGGAGAGGAATGAACATGAATGTCAAAAGTTCCAGATGGTGCATAGTCCAAAAAAATCATAGATGGATCAAAATTGCAGACCCAAACACCTCATGTGGTCTGGGGAGACTCACCCTGGATTCAAAATGTTGCACCTCAGAGACAGAATGGAGTGCTGCAATTTGGAGGCCTCAAGTAGGTGGAGAAACAAAATCTTTGTGCAAACTCCAGGCTAAAATTGGGTGATTTTAGATTTGAAAACCAAAATTCCTTACAGGAGAATGTGCTTATTATTTAAACCACTTGAGTGAGTGTTATTCTTGATTCCCTTGCAGAAAACATGAGTGAGCCCAAGCTGAGGCTGGGGCTTATCTGAAAGCAGACRGGTAGGGAAGGCATTGGGGTATGTGAGGTGCAGCAAGTCTATGGGGGATGCAAGGAAAGGAGAGAAATTATGTGCTCACTCCAAATGAGGAGAAGGCTTTGACCAACGCTGTGGCTATATGTTTATAAAGCATAATTATAAAACCTCAAAAATCACACTGTTTCAGTTTAAGAGACAACAAATGGAAACAAACCTTGCCCAGAGGGCTTAATACTGCTGTGGTCCCTGCAAAAGTGTAAATAACTTATAGGAAAAAGGAGATCCTAGGGAATCTGAACTTTCCATTGAGACTATTGTCCTTGCCACCATTCAGAATTCAACCTTAGGAGAAAAACAGTTAAGGATATAAAGGATAGRGGATATACAGGGCTGTGTACAACTACAGTGTGATTGGTTTCACTACCATATGGATACACRAGCCACTGAACATATGTATTCCAAGAGGGGAGACGAGAGGATCTTCGACACACTGTTCTCCTGGAAATCCATCTCTTCAATGTGGTCCTTTTTTTCAGAAACTCAAGGTCTTCTGGAAATYGGACTGATTAGAGCTTGGTTTCTGCCATGACTTCCCATATCACCTTGGACAATATATCTAGATGTGCTCAAGGGGATGGAAGCAGGCAAACAGGAGCTCCTCTGCCTGTGGACGTGAGCCAGCTTCCATCTGGGACCCATATGCCCAAGTGTCCCTGTGCTGACAGACATCCTCTGCTTCAGGAGACTCCAGATACTATTTTGCCTCTCTGACTTCTCCAGCAGAAGTYACTGTCCCAATAGTAAGGCACATACTCGTGGGTAGGCACATACTTGTGTCTCGGCCATCCAGCTCCCATTTCCATATCTCGGTGTATGCCTGCCTCTGGTGAGGTTGCAGCTAAGATGCTGAACTGTGAAATGGAGCAGCTGATGCACSAGCACATCTGCTGAGCCAGATGTAGGGGCAGTAATCCCTGGTATAAGTGTAAAGCAGACAGCTGGTGGCAGTAAAGTTTGAAGAGGCCACAACTAGATTCACCCAAGAAAGACTGTCAAAATCCTAATTAGCTCACTCACAATGAACTAATGCAGCAATACGGCTTCTGCACCACAGCTGATTCTGGCTGCACCCATCTGTGTAAACATGCTATAAATCTCTCTTTGATTTTTCCTCCATCTGTGAAATGGGAGCGTATGACATTTTTAAAGTGTTTTCTCTCTCTATTTTAGGTCTTCAAGACTGGGCTCTCACTTATTGTAGCCTTGCTCATTACTATAACAGTGGGAGAGATACTTAATAGCTGTCATAGCTGGGCATTCTCATTGAATTCAAAGGCAAAACTGACATCGACTTTAATGGAAAGCAGAAAGGACATTCAGAAACCCATGAATTACTCAGTTTATTAGAACTATGTGAATTGTTAATATGATAATGATTCAMAGTGCTGTAAGATTGGGACAGTTTTCAAAGGTGCAGATTTACCCAAGCCTAATCTCTGAATGTTTACAGATGTCTTATATGCTTATGAAAATCCAAGCAGTTCTTGTGCTCTCAGGATAGAAGTATATATAGCACAGCCTGCACTTTAAAGCAAGCACAGCTTGCAGAGTCTTATGAACATTAACCCTCAACCCCTTTCTCATGATCCCTCCTACTTTTTCCCCCTCCTCTATCTTCAGAAGTCAAAGATAAGTAGTCAGAAAGGATAAAAGCATGGACTAAAAGCTGAAAAAGAACATCAGAGCTGTGCTGCCTTTCTGTACAGCTGCTGTGTTTGAGGTAGGGTTAGGGCACGGTTTGGGGGTGAGGAACAGAAAGATCACAAGACCACAGCTGGAAAGGAGATGCCAAAGCAAAGGGTGGGGAGCAAAGGGAATGTGGTTACAATAATTTTTTTGTATGGATACTGCCTGAAAGAGCACGGGCATAGGGATTACTGTTAGGTTGAGGCTTAAATTTGTCATTTAAAGAGAGAAAGACAGAGCCATGTGCTCCCATTGGAATGTGAGTGGAATTTGGCTGCCAAAGCACAATATTACGACAACAGGATAGTTTTTCCATGAGGGCTTTTTCATCTCAGCCATAGTTTCTGGACCTTTCTAAAGCTCAGGTTAAGGTTAGGCTTACTTTTAAGGTTAAAGCTGAGAGAAAAAAAGAAGCCAAGAGCTTCACTTGGAGGGGGGTGGCAAAGGGCCTGACAAAAGAAAGAGTAGGCTGTACAGACTGGAAACCTTGCCTGGGAGACTTTGTCCATGTGGTCAATGACCATAAAACCCTATCCCAGGCTCAGCTTACTTTCATACTTATTACCAGAGTTAAGCATCAGAGAAAGAGAGAGCAGCAGTTGGAGTGGGCCTGAGAAGGGGATTTAAAGAGAAGAAACAAGTTGCCAAAAGAACTTTCGTGCGTGTGTGTGTGTGTGTGTGTGTGTGTGTGTGTGTGTGTGTTTGTGTGTCTATAAGCATCTGGAGACATGTCTGAGGACTCATTCTAATGCCTAGTGGAGTTAGTGCTGGGGTAACAGGGTGGAGGAAAGAGAAAACTGAGAAATCCAATTGCCATGGGATTGGAAAGGAGTTGCCAAAATAAAGGGTAGCATGCAGAGAACATTCTCATATGAGAAATCTTTTTTTTTTGTGTGGGCATAGAGTAGGAAGCTTTGTGTAAGGCTCAGTCTATAGTTAGGGTTAGAGTTAAGGTTGCCACTAGATTTGAGAGGAAGAGAGCTCTAGTTGGAGTGTGACTGCCAAARGAAAGCACAGCCTGCAAGAACAAAGCTTTTGCAAGAAATTTCTGGTTAGGTGTATTGTTAGAGGTAGGGTTAGGACTGATAAAAAGAAAACCTAAAGCAGCAGTGGTAGGGCGTTCAGAAAGGAGATGGCAGAGGGAAAGGTGGAGTACAGAGAGAACTGGCTGGCATGAATGTCTTGGTGTGGCTGCCAGCTTGGAGCCAGGTCCAAGGCTCAGGCTAAGGTGAGCTGAGTTCCAGATGGATGGGGGCTTGGAAAGGGTTTGCTAAAGAGAGGCTGTGGTGCAAGGAGACCTTGACTGTGAGAACTTTTTCTTCATAACACTGGCTGGAACCCCTTGTTTTAGGCTCAGCCTCCAGCTAAAGCTCATACTAGCTTAGAGAAAGCCATCTTCTATACCATGAAGAAGCAAGAACAATTGCTTCATGGAAACCAGCTTTTCCTTCTAAATTTGAGCTAAATAATTATATTGATGTAATATTTTAATTAAACAAAAATTATGCTAAAAAATAAGGGAAATGTGGATTTACTACTAGTATCATCAGATCTTTTAGGCCATGGGGTGCTTTGCTCTCTCCTACAAGTACAAGTAGTCATTTACCCTGCTATTTTGGAGAGGTATAAGCTGAGAATAAACACTCAAGATTTTATTTTTCTCTCTTTTTCTGCTGTGCTGGTTTTGGCTGGTGTAGAGTTAATTTTCTCCACAGTTGCTAGTATGTGGCTGTGTTTTGGATTTTTGCTGGAAASAGAGATGGCCTTGTTGTTTCTGAGYAGGGCTTCACAGCATCAAGGCCTTTTCTCTCYCTCACCCCACCCCACGGGCTGGGGGTGCACAGGGAGTCGGGAGGGGACACAGCTGGGACAGCTGACCCCAACTGACCCAAAGGGTATCCCACACGTTGTGGCATCATGCTTGGTGAATAAACCAGGGGGAAGAAGAAGGAAAAGAAGGATATTTGGAGCAATGGCGTTTGTCTTCCCAAGTCACTGCTATGTGTGATGGAGCCCTGCTGTCCTGGGGATGGCTGAACAACTGCCTGCCCTTGGGAAGTGGTGGATAGATTCCTTGTTTTTATTTGCTTGTGCTTTACCTGTTAAAGTGTCTTTATCTCAACCCATGAGCTTTTCCACTTTTACCTCTCCTCCATCCCACTGGTGGGGGAGTGYGTGAGAGGCTGTGTGCTGCTGGGCTGCTGGCTGGGGTTAAACCACGACACTAAAAGTGTTACTATTGTAAAGAAGCAAGCAGAAAAGTCTTTTATAACTGCTTATGCCAATTAGTGAAAAAATAAAGAGTTTTGGACAATATTTTATTACTCCCATATAGTGAAGAACAATAACAATCCCTGGCCTGATTCAGCAAAGGAAAAGCCCTGGAAGTTACTCTCATTTATAGATTAGCTAAAAATTAATTTCATATACTTGTTAAAGAACTATTTAGAGATAAGTGATAGGAAATCTAAAAATAATCCWCTTCACTCTAATACAGATTAATCAAAAAAGTATAGGCTTGCTTACATTCATCACTCAGCCCTTGTTTTTTTCTTTTTTGTCATTTTTTTGCCCTCACATAGCATCTGAGGCCTGAAAAATCACACTCTGATCTACCCTGTGAGGTAGAGCAGCATTTCCTTCCTTTTATGAAAGAAAGTCAAGGCTAGGAGGAAGCCAAGATAGTTGCGGTTAAAAGGCTTCAAAGCACATGCTTCCAATCCCGTTTCTAATTTCAAACCTTTCTTAGATGTGGCCTGGGACTTTCAACTGCTCATTTCACTGCTTGGTTTTACAGYTTTCCTTTCTGGAAGATTAGACAGCCACCTTAATTACAGTCTCCTGGTATTATGAGTCAACACTAATATGTGAAGCACAGTGGGTAGTGCTCACCAGGATGGTGAGTGTTCCGTGTGGGTACGGAGCAGGTGGGTGATGGGAATGTGAATGGACTGACCTCCTCATATTGTGATTGCTGAACCATTTTCAAAAAGCAGGTTAAAGCTCCAAGATGGCTCAAAGTTTCAGACAGACACGTGGTCTCTCTTTAATCAAATATTTCTACAGTGGTAGGACATTCTACCTCAGATTAATATCTACTTCTTCTTTAGCAATTACACCTTTTTTCTAGCCTGAATGCAGCCTTGAGTTCACACTCTGGTTCAGCTCTCCTCAGGACAGGCAGGGTGAAAGGGCTGGAACACCGTGATGTGCCCAGGTTTGCTGCTGCCCTGCCAGGCAGTTGTCATTGGGCTGACAAGTCACCTTCCTGGAGGGGCCCTGATGGATTCTGTGCCACAGAACCCAGTCAGATGTACAGGTGGTTTATGCTTGGACTGTCTCAAAAAAGCAGGAAAGATGAGGAAGGTTTTCTTCACTAAGTACTGTTGATTTTTCATGATATTTGGCCACCTGCATGAATATGTAATGACTGCAACAGCACTGAACACAGCAATTCCGCTGCCCTAGCAGTCCCCAGTATTATTTACTCCAGGCTGTTGTAGCCAGAATTAAAGTTAGCATGTCTCTTATTCGGCCCTAATCACTATGTTTATTCTGTAATATTTATTTATATTTGTATCATTTATACATTATTTTGCTTGTATAACCAGCTGTTTTACAGTCAAGGACCTCATCGCAATGAGATATAAATCCATGCTGCTGGCCCTTGGGAAAACTGGTAAATTAAACTATGTGTGCATAGACTTTAAAATGCTGAAATCTATTATACCTTCCCTTCCCACTGATAAATGACAGTGGGTTTTACTTGCTGAGTACTTACTTATGAAAGGCTACTGTTTATTAATACCTCCCTGTATAAATATTAACAGAGCAAACCTATAGGAAAAATATGTGAAGGGTCATCTTTAAATTGTGAAAAGTCAGGCTACTCAGCACAAACGTCCKTGCCTCTTTCCGTCTGGAGACTTAGACAGCCTCATCACCATAGTATCCGGAAGGTGCACACAAGTGTGACATGATTAGCATCTGTCATGTGTAGGTCTTTCTATTCCTTCTGCTCTCCCTGGGGAGAACGGTCCAAGGGTTTTTWAAAATATACGGTATGTACACTGTGCTGTGTGTTTATATTAGCAAAGTCAAGGTCAAAGATATGTACCTCACTCCCATCTTTTCCTCACCTCATTTTAAAGATGTAACACAGAAAGCAGTGCTGTCTGTGCCAGATATATATGCTCAGACACTTTGGCATATTTCTTTAATTGTTCCTATTAAGAATGTGAACTGGGACTGAATAGAAAGTGGTTGAAATGTCTTTTATTTCTTAGCATGCTGAATATGGCTGCTCTCTTCTCATTTCATCTCCTTTTCATGGTACTTAACAGAATAGTACAGATTTCTGTGGAAAGAAATAAACATTTCCATCGTCTATGGGTCATTGGTATAATAATAAACGTAAAGGTTCCCACACAGCCATTATAGTGTGTTGTGTCAACATTATTAGGCACCTTTTGTCTGGGAGTTATTGACATGATAGATTGCAACAGCTCTTTTGAACATTTTCTCCCATAAAGCAAAACCAGCAAAATTGCCTCAGGTGTCCTTTAGAGGAGGCACTAAACCTAGGAGTCTTCTGTCCCTTTCAGTTCTGTCTGAAATTAAAGGTTTGATGACACTTGCTAAATGTATTCGAGGATGACCCTGTCACCCCAGACAGCGTTTCTTCCTTCTCAGTGTCTCTTCTTACCCTACAGAAAGGACCAAACCTTTGCTGTTGGAGTAGGGCTGTCCTTGGCTGTTTCCATGACTACTCCCTCGGCAGAGGGAAGGATGCGGGGACAGATGCCAGGATTTAAGGAAATAAATATGCTCCTACCTTCACTCACTCTCTGCTGATGTGTTGCCACCTGGCACAAAGGACACCCCCAAGCTCACAGAGCAAAAGCAGCTGCAAGGTGTGCTCCCTCCCTTTTCCCAATTCACCAGCTACAGGCATACTGGGACCTTTACTAAGGGCTTTATCATTTTTCTCTTCCTAATATAATAATAATAACCATCACAAAAAGCTATTTCTATTCTGGAAGGGAATATTTGGGAGTGAACCCTACTATCTTCATCAGGGAAACAATTTTTCACTGGGGAAAAAATCCACATTTGCAGAAAATCTCAGTGAGGATCCACAGCACAGGTATTGGGACCCTGAGGATTCCTTAGTCCCAGTAATTTGTAAGAGCTTTGTGACTAAAGCAATTTAGCCACCACCTACCAAGATCTCAGTGCAGAGGGTACACATTTGCACCCTAGCAGCTGCCACTGTTTCTGTAATCCTGCCAAGGAGAGGAGTCACAGAGAGTGAGTCGACCTTGGGCTGTGCCATCATCTACAACTCAGTACAGGTCTCCTCAGTGCTCTGTATTCAGCTCTGTCTCTGTCCTGCTTGCCCTCATAGTGACAGTAGGCACTAGAGCTACTGGTGATGCTGCCAAGGTCATCAAGCCCTTTGCTCCAAACAGCTTGGGGAGGATGTGGAGATGTGTGCATGGACAGTGTGTGAATCAGCCACTGCATTTTCACCACCTTACAAGGGAGTGCCTGGATAGTGCTTTAGAGACCAGCTTTAATTGATTTTTGACTGTTCTGAGGAACAGAGGGGAAACACCTCTAGGAGGCAGTTTCTGTTTCTCATTTCAGTTTCTTAAAGAACTCTGCATTGGCCTTTTGCTGTGCATTCTCTTTGTGCCCTTTTGTTTCTGAGATAAGTAGGCCAAGACTGTATGCAATATTTAAAATGATGATATCACTGATTTGTATAAGGACATAACTTCCTTATTATCCTCTTTTCCTTTTCTCAAACATTTCACTTTCTTTTTCTCAGTACGAAGTGAGCAGACATTTTCGTCGACCTGCCCAGGGAGACTGAATTCTTCCTCCTGAAAGGGCATGACTAATCCAGAGCTAGTCACTATGCTCCAGTCACTGAACMCACCTCTGTCATGGTGCATTATTGTTTACCTTGCCCTTGCCTAGACTTTGGTTTTTCTCTAGCAGAAATGGAAAGCCAGTCTTCAAAGGGGAAGCTGGGGAACCAATGGTCAAGAGACGAGTGATAGGTGGCTACATCCCACTCACTGTCTACCATGCAAGTCCTATGTGTAAAGTAAAGCAGGTGGGGAGAGGAAAGCACTGAGTATTCATAAAGTAGAGAGTGAGTTCAATGGATCAGACACCCTCCCACTTGCCTTGTTTTATACACTCTCTGGGTTGCTACCAGATTTTCCCTTCCACAGACAACATCAGTGGCAACTTATCCCTGACAACATTTTACAGTCTGCACTTTCACGCTCCTTTCCCCCCTTCACTATAAAAAGCTCCCTGTAAATTTATGCAAAGACTTTATCATTCACTGAGTCTTAAAAGCAAAAAGAATCTCCCTGGAGGTCATCAAATCCAGGCCTCTGTCAACTTTGGCATATTAAACAGTGCCTTTATGAGGTTGCTCAAACTCCATACTGGTACTGATGGGTCCTTCTGCTTCGGTGGCTCTTATCAGAGAAGCATTGTTGCAGGTTCACAGCTGTGAGTAGGTAGAAAACCTTCTCACTGCCTAGCCATGTTTAGTCAGCCTGGTGACATGCAGACCTGCACAGCTGGTTGCCACTCAGTTTCCCTGCCAACACAACAGAAGGAAGAGGTTTGGATGAGTTTAAGGATATCAAGTGCCCTGAGCAATGGCTATGCTGTACGTGCTCTGCTGGTCAGAGGCTTCTGTGCCCGTGTCTAATATCAGGTCTTTCTATTCTGTCCATATAGGTAGCCTGAGGGGTCATCACTAAACTAGCAGCAGAGCTAGAAACTGATATTTCTGAACTATGGTACACAGCTTGTACCTGTCCATAAAAGGATTACAGAGTTAGACATAGTCCTGACCTCGAGTTCCTAAAAATCGTGAAATAAATAATAATAATTCTATGCTCTAAATTTCAAGGAGTGCATCACTGAGGGAGTGTAAGGGCATGTAGTGGTGTATATTATCACTGTGCAGTGAGGGCATGGCTGAACTCTTCCAGGYTCCTTGTGCTCCCCGGGCAGCACAGCAACAAAGGCACAGAGTCTGTGTCAGGAACTGGACTTCAATGGTGCTTGTGGTTCCCTTCCATCTCAGGACATTCTATGATTCTACAATACAATCCTTGGTCTCCTGCTACACAAAACATCTGTGATTTTTCGTTGTCTTTTTCCAGCCAGGGACAGGTGGAGGCGAGGGATGGACTGAAATCAGAATGCCCTAACATTTAAAAAGGTCAGAGGGAGAGAGGAGGAAGGATAAAATAAGGAGAGGAAATAAGAATAATTAATGCCTAATACAGTTCCCTTTCCAAAGACCAGGCAGCAAGGGCAGCTATGACAGCTGTAACATTTCCATTTCCTCCTGCTCTAAGTAGTGCCACTGGGGTAAGTGAAGGACAGCAGTGGTCTTGGAAACACTGCAGCATGTAAATTCAGTTAGCATGACTGCAAGAAAAAACAGCAGTGAGCTACAAGGGCAACGAGTGAGATGTCACAGGCAGCCAGCATAGACACAAAGAGGCAGCAGATTTTTGTTCATGATATTTTTGAGCTGGCATTTTCAGTCACATTTCCCTTATGAATAAATGGTAGGATGTGCTGAGAAGAAAAAGACTGCAACAAGGAAGCAGAAAGCAACCTGTCGACTATGCAAGGACTGAAAAGCAAAATTGCAAACTCCTGCCATCACCTGTACCACTGTTAAACACTGTTGTGGGTCTGACATTGAAGTGGCCCTCTCCCTCTTCCCCACTCGCTTGATTTCCAGATCAAGAGAAACAAAATGATGTTTTGGGCAGGGGTGGGGGGACATTAGTGGGAGGAATGAAATAATGCAGAAGTGGATTGACCTGCTGTGACTTAGCTAACTTTCTCAGACTTTCAATTTCAAATTTTAAATGTTTAGTACTCAAGAGAGAGGAATCTGACCCCAGAAACAAAAAATGTGGAAGCCATCCACTCCTAGCATTGGCACAGCTGAAACTCAGTTCCTTTGCCATGTTCCCAATCCCACTCACAATGAACAGTAACTTATCAGAGGAATATGATAGCAAAGAAAACAAGCAGGAAAGTCACATGTCAGGCCAGCTGAACCTTATCACTGAAGTAACCACAGGGTATAACCATCTCTGCAGGAAAAAAAAACAAAACAGAATTCATATGTGCACCATGTGCACAGCAGGAAGAAGGAAAGAAAGAGAGAAAGAGAGAGAGAGAGAGAGGGAGAGAAAGAGGGAGAGAGAGAGAGAGGGAGAGAAAGAGAGAGAGAAAGAAAGAAAAAAGAAAGAAAAAAGAGATAAAAAAGAGAAAAAAGAAAGAAAAAAGAAAGAAAAATAAAGAGAAAAAGAAAAAGAGAAAGAAAGAGAGAAAGAAAGAAAGAAAGAAAGAAGAAAGAAAGAAAGAAAGAAAGAAAGAAAGAAAGAAAGAAAGAGAAATTATGTGTTTTAGTATAGATATCCAATTCTGTCTACAATTTGGGGTCATTCTCCACAGCATAGATCCACGTGTGTTCATTTACCCTTGAGCTAAGGGGGATGCTGAATAAAGACTAGAGAAAGCTAGGTTCACTCCCTGTCTCAAAGAGCCATTTGCTGGGTGTCTATGAACAAGCTGGGTGATCTCTCTGTGCCTTATCATCTCTCCCAGATACAGTGATGTGTAGTCTGATACAAACACTATAAAAATTTTGAATAGTGCCTGCATATTTCTGTAGTGATAGCATTCTGCACGCTGTATATACTGTTTCCGCATAAAAATAAATAAATAACCAGTTATATGCCTTGAAAGTTTGTACCACACATTACTCATTGTGAAATAATTTAACGGCCTCAAATAGCACAAAAAAAAATAAAAAAGGGCTCTAGTCTGCAACAAACATATTCAAAAACAGGKCTTCAAGGAGCTCTTTTACCAAAAATATCATCAGATTCTTACATGAACACTTTGAGAAGTTCCTTGTAAAAGCTTGAGGATAGGAAGATAAATATGTGGTTGATRTACTCTTAATCTCAAGAGAGCGGTAGAAACATCTCAAACAAAAGTGTATCTGCTTTGTTTCCTTAAAGCAAAACACTCAAGGAGGTGAACAAAGGCAAAGAAGAGCAGTGACACCCTAACTCTCAAGTTCCCACTGCAAAAGCTGAAATTCCATGAATCATCCCATCAGTCACCGTAGAGCAGACAATAGAGTTTCTCTGAATGCAAAAATCCAGCATTGACACAACTCAACCAAAGGGCAAAACCCCAAACCAAGCACAGAAGCAGATCAAGAATTAAAACAGAATTTGGCTTTGTGATTGCACGTCAGCCCTCTAAAACGTCAAATTTAGGAGAAAACAACAATTAATAAAAACCAATAGATAACAATTAATTTTAAAAAAAATCAGGAAACAGGCAGCAGAAGCCCAGCCAAGCTGGAAATTCCACATCTGATGCAACATCCTTCAGTGTTACAATGCTGCTCAAGACCCTAATGTGTTGATACTCACTAATGGAAAAACTTGTGGATTGCTTAGATCCAAATAGGGGAAATGACTGATTTCCTCTCTCCTTCCTCCAAACTATGCAGTGCATAGGAATGTGGGATCCTTCGTCTTGACTGAAATTCCCAGAAGCTGAGCTGTGTATAAATAAAAAGCCTGATAATGTCCCCAAGAGGACTAGGCATGCAGACATTCCCTGTGCCACAGCATCACATCACACGAGGGTTAGACTTGATTTCTTTTCTTTAGCTTTAGAGCCCAGCAAGGGGAAACACAAACTCGTAATGAAAAAACCAAAACCAAAACCAAACCAAACCAATCAACCAACCAAAAACCTCCCCAAAGAAACCGAAAGAAACCAAAACATGACCAAAAAAAAAAAAAAAAGAAAAAGAAAAAGAAAAAGAAAGGAAAAAAACCCCAAACAAAAACAAAGCCTCTTTTACACCACATTTGATGTCCCGGAGGTTTGAATACCATCCCTCTGGGGAGCCATGGTTGGGAGCAAGGTTCCACCAGACACGAATGAATGGGAAAAAGCATCTTTTGGGTAGTTCTTAGATGACTGTGAGTTGCTACTGCTCACAAGGGCGCTCAAAGAGGGAGAAAAAGGAATCCTGATCTGCTTAAAGGCCACCAAGGAAGATGCAGGAGGTGTGGGGGTTTTTAGGGGTCTGATGAGTGTTGGGAGAGGAGAAAACACTAACTATGGACTTTCCTACATTGTAGGGATAGCAAGGTGGGCTTTCTACTGAAGCATTGCTGCTACCCAAGTTGAGCTCAGGCTGACAGGAGTCAGAGAATTAGTGTGAGTTTACTCAAAAGGAAAGGATAAACAGGGATGAGGGTTAAAGACCCTTCTCCATGTGGAGGGCCCRCTGAGAGAATGTATCAAATGGGTAGTCAAATGGATATTATATAATTTGATTATCAAATGGATAATCAAATTAAAAGCAGTTTATCCCCCCTCATGAGAAGAGACAATAAAAATTCCTTGAAATTGGGATATGTGTGATGCAGTAAAGGATTTAGGGATTTTAATGACTAGTGTCTTTGGTCTGATATAAACTTAGTTCAGATGAGATAATGACTGCTTACCTTAACACAGATTAGCTCGGTTGGAGCTTGGTGCCAATAATGCCAAGGCTATGGGTTCAATCTCTGTATGGGTCATTTACTTCAGAGTTGGACTTGATGATCCTTCTGGGTCCCTTCCACCTCAGAATATTCTGTGATTCTGTGATTTTTAATTAGGTTTATACTCCTAAACAGCTGCATTAAAGCTAGTGTAGGAAATGCTGTTTTCTTTCYCATTGAAACCAGCGAACTGCAAATTTTTCACTCCAGTTCTGAGCATACGCACAAGTATTATAAGTAAATCTTAACAGCTTGTTACCAAAAAGTTGCTCTGACTTAGCAGGAGCAAATAAAGGGGAGCTATCAGAGTGTTCTTTTCAGGGTCACAGATCATTCTCCTCCAAGTTCTCAAACATGTTGGTTTCCTTATCCACAAAGTATCTCATTCATATCCACATTTTGGAAGCCTTGACTGAGTGCCCACCTTACACAACACTTAACAGACCTTATTGGGTAACTAAAGAATTACATCATGCATATTTTACAGTGTCATTACAGGCAATGCTGTCAAATATTAACTTGTCAAATGCCCTACAAAACATGGCTTTGCGGATGTCTTTCAAGGACACTCGCTGCTACAACTTCCTCATTATCTACTTTGCAAACCTTTCCAACACAACTCATTAATTCATTACAAGGTTAACTGCTCTTGTTACTTCATTAACTGAAACAACATGATTTTTCCTGTGCTTTAATAGAAGATTCAATTTAATAGTTTAATGCGATTTATTTAATTCATAATCCCAGACAATAATATTCCTGTGACTGTTACCAAATCTAAAATATTTTCAGTAAGGCTGATCAAAATTGTTTTTTGCTTGTATAGTCTTTATTGTAAAAAGCTTTATTATAAGCAACAAATATTTTAGTATAGTCAATGTAGGAATAATACTTGACCTACAACAGCCTGTAGAGAAAAATATTAGAGGTGAAAGGGGATTAGAGAGATCTGGCTCTGCTGCATTGGGCCTTGTTGCTAAATTGATCAGATGTTTTAGAGAGAGCCTTCTCTTATTTGCTTGCAAGAAAATACTACAGGAAGGCTTTTTTCTTTGCCTTTGTAATATGAGATACTCTGATGAGAGTGTTCACTTTATAGACAGTATAAACCTGAGGATATCTGAAATCAGTGAAGTTTCACGAGCAGCAAACTAATATCATATGAAGTTCTTGGTTTTCTGCCCAGAGTTCTTCAGGTATGTGGCAACCCCAGGAATCAACATCAGCAATACAATTTCATGATGTAAAACTCAAGGGAATATATCCTCTATTGCTGTAAGCTGGCAAAGCTCCATTTAAATCACTACAACAAGAGAAAATTTGACCGTGGGACTAGCAGTAACATACAATAACCCTCTCCCAGGATCCCTAGAAAAAAGATTTCTATTAAAAGAATTCACAAAATAAAAAGCAAGGTTTCATTTCAACCTCAGAAAAAAAGGGTAAAAAAATGAAAACCCTCTCGAAGTTAATGCTGTAGAGAACATATTTGATCTCTGTGGCCAAGGTGGACTTGACCTATGCATTTATGGCCTGAGATGGGGAAATTTAAAAATGAAGCAAGGAGAATGGCAATCACAGTGCATTTCTGGGGGTTATTAGTACATTCCCCTGACAGCTTCCACCAGCCGTGTGTCTATAGGGACCTTGGAGCTGCTTAAATGCTCTTCCCACTCCTGTTCAAAGGACTGCTTTTAAAAATACTCTTTAAGCTGGCAATTTATACTGTAAAGAGGAATTCAAGGCCAAAAATGCATCCACAGAATAAGAACTTGAAGCAATAATGTTGTCTGACCCCATGGTTGCCACCATTAGATGCTGTTGTTTAATGCACAGTGAGTGCTTTATTTTGGGCTGGTTTGGCATTCAGCAAAGAACATTTGCAATGGTTATTAACCCCGTGTTCTACACTTCCACTGCGGCAAATATTTTTGGTAGATATTATATAATGGTAATGATACATCGTGGATGTAAATTTTTCTGGGGAGCTGACCTCTTACTCGATTAAACAAGTGGTAGGAGGTTATTTGCATGTGCTGTTTCAAGATCATCTTCCTCTTCTAATTCTGTGTGAGAGATTGTTTCCTCTCCTACAGTGAAGGATATTAGGGAGCAGATAATTTAGATTCAAGGTCATCATCCTTCAAAGCAAGTAGCCCGAGCTATTGCAAGTAATCCTATGACATGCAAGGGAATTGCCTAATATGAGTAAGATTGCAAAATCAGGTCATGACTGGACTGACGATGTTGGGAAACATGAGGTATTTCCTTCCCTTAAATGACCTTGTGGGATGTTACACACCCAACCTTAACCAAGAATGCAACTGGGGAACTAGCATCAATTTTCAAAACTAGGCTCCCACTTAATGGTACAGGCTGTGGAAAATGCCACTACTTGCAGGCAGGATTAATTACACTAAATAAAAGAACTGTCTAGTTGCTGTTCACGCCAAACAACATGACATACTCACCTGTGAATTTTCCCAGCCCGGGATAACCGCAGCGGTTTTAAGCAACTCTTTGTTGCATTGCATGAGAATGTAAAAATGAGTCATGGAGAAAACCTTGATTGAAAAAAAGCCCAACAAAAATCACAGTACATTCCATGACTGGTGATATATTACATGCGACACAAACTTTATTAGAACCTTGTATAACCTGAGGGCTGTAATCTCTGTTCAGGTGAACGGCCTGAGCTATATATGTTGCATGAATATGCATCAGTCCTTTGAGGTTTGCAGTATTCATCTTAATTAAAGCAAAACAATGTCTGTAAGTCAGTTCATCAGGTGCTGATCATACTGCTCCAAACTGCACAACTCCATGTCAGAGCTACACACTTTGTACACATACAGCAAATCCCGGGCCAGTCTGTATTCTTAATTTCTCAAATTGTATCTTTAAAACGTAATTTGTTAATGCAGCTGTGAAACTTGCTGGATTACGCTTGCCTCTCTTCCTGCCCCATTGCAGYGCTCCCCGTTTGGTGGGAGTTTTTGCAGTGACTGTTTCCAGCCTGTGCACAGGTCCCCACAGCTAGTGCTGAGCCAGTGGCAGCACAAACTTTTCTCCTGAGCTACACAACTTTCTTCCTACGACTCAAGTGCTTCTTGGTCGTACAGCAGTGTGCAAAAAGCTAACTCTGAGATCTATCACATGGCACAACAAATAACACAGACGGAATGTGGAGGCAGTGTTTGATGGCAGGCTTCCCAGCTCACGTCCGCCTCTCTCCCGAGCTGGAGGGAGGCTCATCCTTCGCCACCAGAACCACATTACTTACAATCTTCCTCACAAAAGTGAAGCGGGATTATTAATAAATCTACAGCGTCTCTCAGCTGGCAGACAACTCGTATCCTAATTGCGGTGCCTCCTCACACACGGTCTGGAGCGCTGAGGTGGCGAAAGGCTCACGCCTGTCTGTGCGCGCTGYGCGGTGCCAGGGAATTGCGCTGTGCAGCCCAACCGCGGCTCAGCGGTGCCCCGAGCCACCCAGCGCGGCTTGAAAGCGGCCCTGGATCACAYGGGCACTGCCACACACCTCCTGCACCACCGGCCCCAGGCCTGAATGCAGAACAGGCCCTCGCTTTGCTGAGATCGGAACCTCTCCCTTTGCTGTTTACAATCCAGTCCAGCAATTCCTCCAGTGAACAATTCCCATGGCTCTCCTTGACTTGTCATTGCATTAATTGGCTCCGATCCCTCTGTATTCAAAACTTCTGCCCTATTAAGACCAAGACGTGCTGTTTTCTTGCTGGAGTACTGATTTTGTCACCTCTTTACAGGAGGCATTCCCGCTGAAATTGATATGGATAAATCTGCACTGTCTAGTCGTTTCTCAGACCCTGCATGAAGCACAACCAAATATAGAAAACACATATCCACAGAGGAAATGGTCGTTTTTCTTTCTGTAGAAAAGAATAACCACCTATGCTGGGTCAGGAACTTCCTCACAGGGGCAAAAACCATGTGTCATAATTGTTTAATTATGTTAAATTCCATGTATCAGAAGTGTCAGTACAATATATATACTTTTTACTGAGGCAACTGATACTGCAAACCTGATTTTTCATTGAGAGGGAGAGCACAGTAGGACAAAAAAAAAGAGAATGGCATTTCATTAAATTAACAGCGACTTAAATCAATAGTATCTCTTTGACTACAGAATTTTTTTTTGAATGAAAGTTTCACACTGTATTTTAGTTATATCCATTAGAGAAGCAGAAGAGAATTTTAGATCTGAATTTTTAATATCACATCCTATTGTTTCAAGACTAGAGCTCCACATTTGATATGTTTTGAAAGAATAGCATGAAATTATCTTAAAATGAAATATGAGTGTAATTACAAAGTGCTAAGCACTCTCCTAATGCACTTGTTGAATATACTATGCCAGCATAAAAAATGTCACAATTGATAAAATTTAGAACATGCTTCAGTAATTTCACTTAACTCTTAAGAGCAGGATAGAATAAAAGAGCTTCTGTGCACCTTTCTTGCTGCAGTTATAAATGTTTCATTGTTACTCTGGGAGACTAGATTGATCTGGAGTATTTTAATTCTCTTTGCATCAGCAATACTAGAGCAGATAGGGAATTTAGGGAAGTTAAAAATAAATGGTAATATTCTCAGATAGTGTAAATCAGCACTGAGATCAATACAATTATGTCATTTTACACTGGATTAAAATCTAAGGACATGGGTGCTAAACCACAGCACCTCCCTGTCCAATTAGCTGCTCTGCCTGTGGACAGACAAGATTACCATTTCTTTGCCTCTGTGAGAAACCATTTTACTCCCCTTGGCACCTTCTTGTTTTGCTCACTAATTTGAGAATAGAAGCAGTGAAATGATTTCATTATAATACTCCATGAAGAAAAAAATTAATCTAAAATTTCCTTTGCTGATACATGAGGGTAGTAGAACAGCAAATGGCAACAGCCAATGGCAACAGCAAATGGCACAGCAGCTGAGCTGGAGGTGAAATGCTGGAGTGTTCTGGCCAGGGGCTGGTGATGACGAGGGGCACAGCCAGGGCCCTCCTGCCAGGCACCCGCGGGAGCACCTGCTGGAAGGGGAAGCTGCTGATGCTCCTCTCTGTCGTATGATCTCTGCTRTGCCCACAGCACACAGTTTTCAAACTCACAACAGGCTTTGAAATGAAGTTTAATGAGCCACCTTGTCCTAATAAGGACATTCTTTCCTCATACCTTAGAGCTGGTGGTATCTGAATACGAGTGCATGGAGCAGCATGAGCATTGTTTACACATTGCACCTGAGCAAAGCAACATCTAGATTGGATTGGCAATTATTTAATTTGGTTTCTCCAGTGTTTTCAAGCAAAATGTATTTTCAAACAATACATTTAACGATTCAATAAATCGAAATATATATTGGTTCTTTATCGTGACTATGAAAAGTCGTCAAGACATGTAATTTTTGTCTTTGATCACACCCAGATAAAAAGTTGTACTGCCCATCCACTGTTCAGTCAGATAACAACAGGACACCACTTGAAGTTAGAGTCCATCTGTAGCCTTTGTAATTTTTATAAATGTAAGTGGCATCAAATGTCACCAGCATCTCGCACATCAGGAAAACTGCAGAACTGTAGAAAAATTCATACTGAAGTGGACTGGTAGAAATCATCTAGTCAGTCCCGGGCATTTTCCAGCTGAGTTTTGAAAGTCTCTCTGGGTGGAGATTCACTGTTTTCTTGGCAGCCAGTATGAGTGCTTAACCAGTCACACTTTTTTTCCCTTTATATTAATGAGAAATTGTATTCTCCCTCCAAATTCAGAGGCTCTCAGAAGTGGAATCTAAAGCCAAAGATCTCTTCTCCAACCTCTGAACCACAATGTTGGCTGTAAAATTTCACCCATTTATTCCAGTATTAGTGTTGAAGTTTTATTTCATAGAATCATCTCTCTCAGAAAGAGATCCAGTCTTTATCTGCAGACATCAAAGTTCCCCCTGGTTTCCTTGGCAAATGGCTCCAACAGCTAATCTTCCTCTTTCTTAAAACTGTGTCTTACTTCTTGTTTGAATTTGTCTGATTCCCTCTTCTAACTACTGGTCTCTTTCATTTCCCTCACCTCTAAATTAAAAGGCCCTTTAGGTTTTAGTGTTTGCCCATGCCCTGTGATTGTATGACTCAGAGGCACATTCTGCTATACAGGAGTGGCTACAACTGCCTTTTAACAATATAAATATAAAAGGCTGAGGAAAATCAGCTCTGGAAAACAAGTGGTGATTTTTTTACCTCTGTCTTGTTCACCTGCAAGGAGTAAGACAAATTATTTGGGTTTTTTAGGTGCTGTAAACAAGCTTCCTTTCGGTGTGCTTTTTGCTCATTTAAACAAGACTATTATCTTGATGTCCCTCAGGGTGAGGCATCTATCTTTGCATCTTCCCCAATATTTCAATTGCTATTTTAAAATATGGCTGCCATAACTGTACAGAATCAGTTTTAATATACAACAAGGAAAAATTGTGTCCCTCCTGCCCCTCGTTGCTCTTTATCAGCCAAGGATAAACCTTTATAACCCTCTTGGTTTTTCTTCCAATTTTTTCTTCTTTTTTTAGCACATTATTCCATTTTTCTGCATTATTATAGTTGCTTGCAAACTGAGTTCCACAGTGTAGTGGAATACAGTACAGTGGAGTATAGACCTTGTTGTAAATACATGGTCTGCCATCTTTATTCCTAGAAAGAAGTTGTTTCATTTGGTATTTTAAAATGCATGTGTGTGAAAGGGAACTTCTCCCTTCATCAATTAATTATTATTTACTTTTCTTTCCAATATTGCTCCATTAATTTATTTTTCAGTAATGGTTTTATATTTACTCCCAGATTATTAACTGAAATCTTAAACACTACTGGACAACATATAGGCACTTGTCAAATGTGACTAGAGCATTCAGTTATCAAGGTATGCACAGGCAGTAAGGGGCTAATGTGTGGCCGTGCCTCATACACCAGTGGCTACTCAGGTGGGCAAGTTAGAGCAGGATGTGGTTGGAATAGGGACCCTATGGAGGTAGGGCAGCACCTTTCTGGGGCTGACTTTCCTGTTCTGGTCCATAGCCACCACACAACACTGAACAGCACAAGCTCAGGGATGGTGTCAAGAAGCTGGCAAGACCAGTAGAGGGGAGCCAAGAATACCAAAAGCTCCTCAAAGCCCCTCAAACCATTTCCAGAAAGGTCCAGAAGAACAGACTGCACATGCTTATTCATTTGCATGAAGAGAAAGAAACCTAATCCCATGGTGGGGAAAATTTACCTATGCAAAGGTACCCCCACAAAGTGCAGGGCTGGTGATCTCCCTTTAACTTCCTCTTTCTTCCCTCTCTTCTTTTTTCTTTTAATCCTTTTAATATTAGAAAATAGCATCCAAATATACACCAATTTCCACGTTGAGTATGTAGTTTCCTAATAAAATGTCATGAGAATTTTTTTTTTTCTGGTCCTTTTTGGCTTTTGCCATTCTTTTTTGACCATGGGCATCTATGAATCTTRGGTGCTCCCTTCCGTGTAGGAGTGGGATGCAACACTCATAGATGACTATTATTTGAGACCTGCCAGTTAATTAGAGATTAACACATTTAAAGCTGGATTTATTTGAAATTAAAGTATCTTACAGAACTAAGACAAAGTATATATCCAAGGGCCAAAATTACCATTGAATATCAGATAGGAGCAATCATACTAAAGACTAATAATGATGAGCTCATAAATATGTATAGCCACATTATTATTATTATTTTGGAGCATTTCATTCTGCTGCTCTGAGAGAAATCAGTTCCCTGCTTTACTTCCAGATGATTGACAGTTCAAGGGTCACACATTGGTCTGTTTCCCTTCCTAAAGGAGGAAATCTAATTTTAGTCTGAAAGAGACTTAAAAAATCCTAGAGCAAGAGGTCATCCAGCTTTATTAACTGCTCTTTGGGCTAAAATCTTTGATGGAGAACTATGAATTTGGAGGTGTAAAAAAAGATTCTTGTAAAATGATGATGCCTACCCAGATAGCATGTTAGATCTTAAGAACACCACAAGTCATGTAAAAATAAAGTGCACTGGTTTTATCAGAGAGTCTTTCAGGCAGCAGGAGGAAGGGGAAGCATATTGAGCATTTGTTCTTGTGAGCACACAATACATGGCACCAGAAATACTGCTTTTGTTCCCCTCAAGTACTGAAGGCAAGGAAGGAATTCCTAGAGATCAAAACTGAGTTAGAAAAATCTTCAAGTGTTCAAAGTCAGCAATCAACACCTACAGAAACAAAAATATAGCTGTATAGGCAAAAGTTACTCATACTTTACTGCTATAAGTACAAATGGGTTTTTTTGGTCACAGTGAAGCAACCAGCAGTATACATCATCCCAGAACAACAGACATGTAGGTAGTCTAAGCACAAAGCTTATTGGAGATATTGGAAGGAATACCATTGGCTTCAGATGAATTAGGCTACTAATTCTGTAGATTGATCTGTAGATCTGTAAAATTCCRTTGAATTTTACCTGAGTTCCTGACCTAGTTAACATGCTAATCTGAATGTAGATTCTAAAGCAAAAATAAAATCTTTCATGAGTATCTCTCCCTAATTTCAGAGACCTGGTGGTTAAAGGTTTCTTTTAAGACAGGGGAGGTTTAAATTAAAATCTTATTTTTTTTCTGATTTCAGAAATAGATATTTAGGGATCAATCAGGCATAGAGAAAATAACTCAGCAGAAAGTCCCTCTTTCAATTAGAATTTTCTTAATTTATATAGAATGGAGCAATTCTAGTTGGATACTGAATTTCAGCATTATTCCAGAATACTCCACTCTCCTGAGTGATTGCTTTTCTGAACTGTGGAAAACGTTGGTGCAATTTTTTGCCCCAAAGTGGGTTTCAAAGATATATGAACATGGATCTCACACATACTGAGAGAGTATCACTTTTGCTGTTTGCAAGAAAAGATGAAGCTGAGAGATGAAACTAATTCCAAGAGTCATTTGTAGCTGCAAATCCAAAATGGGAAAAGGTGTTTTCCTCTAACCCCGTGTTCGTTTAACAACCTTTGATGGCAGAGCAGAAATCTGAACATTTCTTTGTCATTTCCTACTGTTTAATACTTCACACAAAGCACTGGCTTCTTTGAACCCTATTTTTAGGTGTCTTGTTCTGCCCATAAATTATAGATAGAGCTCTGATTTCACTAGGGAGAAGGCCACCTGAAAAAATGTTCCAAACCTTTTTAGACTTCATCATTTTTCCTCCTTCAGCTTATTTCACTTTAACAATAACTCTAAAAGAACTACAGACTGAGATTCAAATGCAGTATAAATTGATGCATCTACTGAGCTGACTTGCTTCACATTAGCTGAAAATAGAACTCGAGTTTGGAAGGGACAGTCCAGTATCATAGAATCAGACAATGTTGTAAGAAAATATTATGAACTAAAGCAGAGCCAAAGGCATTGTAAATATTGCGTGAATTAAGCCTGTAAAATAAATTAACCTATACAACATATATAAAGTGTGGTTTGGTGGTGTTTTTTGCTTGTTTGTTTTTTTTAATGAGAATTAGATCTTCAGCAGATTGTTGAACTGTCATGTTTGGAGATGCACTGATTTAAACAAGGCAAAGAAAACATTTTTAAAACGATTCTCCCTTCTTGGCTCTTCCATCTTTTGGTGGAAATGGACAATAAGCAGTAATTCAACTGAAAGGAAGAAAAATCAGTAGAGATTAAAGCTGATTCTTCATGCATTATGGAGAAATTTTACTGACCATCTTTACCTCATGTTTTCACATTCTTCTCAAGGGAAATAAAAACATATTATTTTACAATAGTTATGAAAGAATTTAGAAGCATGTTCTTTTACTCTTTGAAGGCTGAAAATTTCAACCTTTAAAATTGACAATATATTGCAAGTACACTTCTGGGAGGAGAAAATGTCATTTCCTAAGGGTGAGTTTGTCAATGACAGGGCCAGCTCAGCAAAAGCTGAGTCATTTTTATCAAATGAGTCTGGTATCAGATTAAGGAAAAATAACATGTGGAGACAGAAAGGTATGCAGTATATATTTTTACTCACCCATACACTAATTACCCTTTGTCTTGAATCCTACCTATAGTCAGCTGATTCATTTGACCCACCAATAAAAATAAAATATTATGAAACTACTGAGGTACCACACAGTGACTCATTTAATATCTTCAGCCACCTGAATTCTCAAATAGGAAGTGTTTTGCTTTTGTGTTTAAGTCAATATTAATCTTCCTATTTATTTAAAATCTACTTTTCTCGTGAAAGTCAATAACAGCAAGCGAAGTAGCTTAAAAGGCAAGGTATATATCCATGTACAAATCAAAGGATATATATATTCAGGCAGATAGACAGCCCTTGTGACACTGACTATCCAAGAGTGAGATTTTCGAGGAAAATGTGTTAGGAGTGAGTACAGGGAAGGACCTGAACATTTACAAAGTGGTGTGTTGTAGTTTTAGGTGACTGACTTCCAAGTGGTATAAACCTGGTTTATGAACGTATACTGCCTGTACCGTATATAGGCAGACTTAGGACCTTCATACTGAAATCCAAACCAGACATCTACAGCTGTCTTCCTCAGCTGGTGAGGATGAAGCCCTGCTGCCAGTTCTGCCAACCCACTCCCCAGGAGGGTGCCTGACAATGGGGGTCAGACCACCAGCTCCAGTCTCCAGGGCTGGTGGTCTGAGCACAGAGCTCTGGCGCATGGGAAGTGCACCTCCTGCTCCTTAAAGAAAGCCCAAATTTATGTTCGTAGGCAGCTTAGCCTCTGAGTGTTTGAGATAGACTCTGAAACTGCTGTGGTGATGGCACATTGCAGAGGATCTGGATGGACTAACACTGAGATCAGCACTAAGCTCGCAGATGTTTTTCAAGTGCAGTTCTTTGGCAGCTTTGCCTTCCCCAGAAAATATTATAAGTCTGTTTATTCTGTATGTGCCCAGGTTCAGTCTCTGAATTGATGAAGATGGCAGATGTTACACAGGCAGGCAGGATCACATCCTACTATCGTGTCAGTTTTACACAGTTCTGACTCCACTGACTTTGATGGAGATATCCCCAAATTTAAATTGACACCGGGGGAAAGAGTCCATGATATTTCTAAGGAGCTAATGTCCTTAGACAGTCAGTTTTATGCTCATCCGACATATTATTCACATAGGTATTATCATGGTTAGATTTAAAACCGAAGTTTGTAACTTCATTTTGGAAAAGATATGTCTGTCTCTGCTTTAGCCTATAGATCTAGGAGTTGTGAGTGCCAAAATACTTTTGCTTGCCAGAAATACAGGTTTCTGTGTGCAGCTATTTCTCATAACAATGCAAAAAAGAAATCTGGGTCACTTCAGTCACTTGCTTCCATTAATACTTAATATCGCCATTGAATGTATTCTAAAAACGTGAATTTTATTTTTTTCTGCCTCTTACAAGCAAACAAACAAAAAAAATATTTTTACTCAAACTAGTTAAGAAATCCTTCTTTAAACAAAACTTAAATTTGACATGAATTTTTTTTTGTAGAAACATACTGCTTCTGATTTCATATAAACCCAAGATTTTTATACAAAGCTCTTTCCCCAGAATATGTGCTTTAAGAAGAGTCATGGTTCCCTGTACTGCAAAAAGAGCAGGGGGGAAGAAGGATTCTTTAATGTATGTACAAGCAATTTCAAACCTAATAAGTTGAAGAAAAGGGTTTGTGACAAGAGGAAACTTTGAAATCTAGTTGCTCCTGCTGTTCCAGTTAGATTCCTTGCCACCTGCTTTTGCTGAATCAACATTTCTAGAAAGCTGGACCAGATTCAGCACAGTGGGGCACAGGTAGGCTAATTTAATTCCCTCATTCCTTAGCAGTTCTGACTGTTTGACATTCTTTGTTTTTGAGCCTTAACAACAAATACACAACTTCTGTGCAATTCCTTCTTACTGTAGTCTGTCATTAGGAATCCACAGTAAAGAAGCTGGGACTGCCAAAATCCCCAGGAGAAGCTGATGCAATAGTGATGAGGAAAAGCACGTATGTATCTGCCAGAGTGGGAAACACACCCGCCCTAGGTGTGAAAGCAAGGGCAGGTGAAGTGATGGGGGAGCAGGGCAGAGGGTTCCTGGGATTCATCCCCCACTGGCATGGCCAAGGAACAGCTGCTGAGCCTGCCCAGATGGAGCAGCACAGCCCCATGCCCAGGGCTGGTCCTGCTGTCCACTGTTCCCCTGTAGGAGTGTGACCTCCCACAAATGTTGTTCTCAGGGACACCGCTGCCCCACTCTTCCCTGTGCTGAGGATGAGGACAGAGCTGCCTTCCACACTGTGCTTCTACCTTCACATCCCACAGGACCCCCATTTCCATAACGTTCCTACACGGCAATGGGGAGATAAGGAAGAACTTCCCCATGTACATAGTAGGGCTGTTTTGGTTTTAATACAGTGATAATTTACTGTTATTGCTGGTTGTATCTGTCCTGTCAACTCCTCCCTGCCCCCCCCCCCCCCGCCCCAAGATTTTATTGAAAACAAAATTATTTTGCCAAAGTAAGAACTTAAGTCTTGGCTAATATTTCACTAGTTGCACAGCTTGAAATCACAAATAGACAGCATTTCCTTTTGAAGAAGTGGCAGACTGGAAAAGGTGAAAGATGGCAGGGCAAAACCCTGAGGACAGATTTGTCCTACTCTTTCTGAGGAATTAAGAAAGGAGGAGGGAGGAAGAAAGATAAGTAGAGGAAAAAAAATACACATATACTCTCTGTTTAAATCTTGAATTTGGAAGTGAAGAATATCATGTTTAAAAGTATTATTTGTCAGTCTTTATGATCCCTCTTTTCCTTTCCTTCCTCCAACACTCCCTCCCCCACGTCAGCTCAATCTCTTTGTGTGTGTGTAATAATAGACATCCCAGCAAGGCACCATTTTTGTTAACATGCTTCTGAAGCTCTTCTAAGCTGCTGTTTCCAGCGGAAAACTCTGCAGCTTTATGATACGATAGCTTTCAATATAATTTCCCTGAATGATTCATATAATGATTGTGGCTACTTGCAGGCAAAAAAAAGTCATCCATTATGCCCTCAAGAACTGCACGACAAACCCTACTGACACTAAACACACATGTCAGTCTGTAGCCCATACGCTGTTTGACTCACACATTTTGGRCTGACTTCTGAGCAGTGATTCAGCTAAGTCCTGCCCAGCCTTCCATGCTGATAGCATAGGAAAAAATTGAGAAAGCAGCAACATTAGACTCATTGTATTCTCTCAAAACCAAGTAAAAGCATCACTGTTTTCCTCTTGCGGTTTTGTTGACACTTGCTTGCTGGGTCCATAGTATTGGCATGTGCTCATTATCTACTGCCTTAAATATACTTTCCTCAAAACTGAATTAAGTGACAGTGAAATTTTCAGCACATGTAATTCATCCACAGGGTGCCAAGTTTATTGTTCTTGCTCTTGAGAGGTTCCTATAGACCAAAGCCAAAGGAGAATGCACACTGGTGATATGCCCACGGAAAGAGAGACACAATAAAATAGCACTTGCTTAGCCGGAAGATCATCCTGAAGGATGATAGGATCACTGGAGCTGCCCTCTATTCTCAGGAGCAGAAGCCCCTGTTCAACTGCTGGGAGAGAGCTGGTATCCCCCACTGCTCCCAAAATCACATCCACACAACTTCTCAGCATAAAAAGATTCACCCCTTTGAAAATGAACAACCTCCGGTGCCCTTTTATTGTCTCAAACCCATCCACCTTGAACGTGATAACTTAATTATATCCCAAACTGGGCAGACTGAAATCTCATTTACGACATGATCCTTTTGGTGTATAATAGTCTTAACAAGCCTTAATTTTCCACTCTGTCTTCCTGTCATAGTTACTTACCACTGCTAAGAATAATGAGATAAAAATGTGAGGTGGAACCACATAAAGGAAAAAAGAATCAGTTCAGAGCCATGCTCACGTGGACTTCCCACAGAGGAATATCTAATGGCACTCCTCAGGCACTTCTAAGACTCAGCTGCTTCTCTGGACTTCAGGTGAAGGACCACGTTGTCAGATTTTGGGGGTGGTTTTCCTTTAATATCTTTTTCCCCCAGACACTGTCAGCCTGAACGACATGGCTCATCCCTTCTGGCCCATGAAATCAAGGAAACTACCTATCTACTCTAGCAAATGATTTTATTTTCACACGCTTGCCTCAGCGTGACCATTTCACACCATTTCATTTTATGACCTTGAGTAACTTGCTTTTTGTACTTTTTAGTTTTGTAACTTTCATTTTTAAAACTGAAGTTTCTAATTTCTATTGTAAAAAAGAAACCATGACAATGTGTTCCAAATGCACTCTGCTGGATCCAAAATACAGAATTTAAATTCATAAAAACCGAAAAAAAACCCCCAAACAATCAACCTTTTGCTTAGTAATTTATATTTTTTAAAGGCCTGGTCCCTAACTTGTGGAAATGTAGATCTATGATTCATTGAATATAACCATCCACAACTTCAATGTTGATGTATTTACTTACTCATATTCCCACAAAGTATTACATTAAAAAAACCCACAAAAACAAACCACCTTGAAAGCTGGCGTTATTTTTTTGCCTTTAATGTTTTTTGGTGCTGTTTTTATTTTTTTTTTTTTTTGTATCTGTATTTCACTGGCACAAACTGTTTGATTTTGTTTAGTGTTTTCTGCTGTTTTCATCTTACACCCTGGGTTAAGTCTGACATACTATTATCAGTCCCTCAGATGACTCTTGAAGGACACTGTTCTATTGGAATGTGATATCATATAGAAAATAAAAATTCTAGGCAAGAAATCCCGTTTCCATTTATGCATGCATATGCATATGTATATAAATTGTAATAAAAAATATTAAATTCTTGAGATCCTAATGGTCTGTCATTATTTTTTCTCTGTTAATGCCTTCATATTAAGAACTTAATTTTAGACTTAAAATGTAAGCTCATACTTACATGTCATGGGTCTAAAGGACACAGTAAAGTGCATGGGGRTTCTGCTTCCTTTTCTGGTAAGGGGTACCTAGGTAGGCATAAAGCTGAGCATCTCTTACCAAACACTAGAAAAAGCCAAGTGCTACTGTATGAAGGCTGAAGGCTTTGTCTCAGCAACCTTGCTCTAATTTGTGTTTTCAAGCACCAATATCACAAAGATCTACTTTATTCCCAAAGCTTGACCCACTCTCCCCACTTGATTTTATCACCATCAGGGTCCTGGTGCACTCCAGACTTTGGCTGCATAGCCTCAGGGGGCATGAAGACTTCTGGGACTCCACATCCCTTATGAGAGATGGCCCTTGTCCTTTGGGGTGCTCCAAAGCAGTCCTGTATACTTTTGGGTGTCTCGGGGACAGGAGGCGTGTTTTGGGTGTCTTAGGGGACAGGGGACAGAAGGGTGTGTGCACGGACCTTATTTCAGAATTGAGGCTTAAATCTGCTTTACATGGAACCATCTGCACACACAAATATCTGCCTGAGCAGACTTTGGGTGCTGCTCTTTGTGCCAAAAGGAGCTGTATCCCACAGCTCTTCTTTTATGAATGTTCATCTCTCTCCTGGCCAAACGCTTGAGTCTTTTATGACCTCATCCCAAGATATTTAATGTCTAATGAAAAAGATATTTTTAAATATTGAATTACACAGTTACATTTGTTTGGTGACTAGCAGGTTTAGTCTCACTGACAAATATTCTAAATGTAATGCCTAATCTGCTTGGAAACAAGAAAGAATACACACTTTTTTTTTTTTTCCTTTTTTTTTCCCTTTTTTTTTTAAGTTATCCATTATAATTAAGATAAATAATGCCCTGTCACAGAGCACAGAGACCAGAGTCTGGGTAGATCCCATCTGTGTAAGAGCTGGAAACCTTATTGCAGAAATCTCCTTTAGTCAGCTCCTTTGTTGCGTGTTACCACATAATTTTTACCTACAGGCATCCAGGCTGGTTTTGCCTGATGAAGCATCTGCGGTCTGGACTTTGGGGATGGAAATTAGGAGAAGCTACAGAGGACTTCAGAGGCACTGTGCAAACACTGCATCCCTTTGTCTCCTGGCTGCCCTCTCCCTCGGTGGCGGAGCCGGGGCCGGCCGGCAGCACACGGATAGCGGGAAGCACAGGCTCTGGATTTCACCTGCAGCGCCTTGTTAGACAGACCCACTGTGGCGTTCAGAGCCTCTCTCTTCTGCCTGATTAAAGATAATAAGGGACAAGTCACTGACAACCCTTTGAGGCAGGGTGGTTTCTGGAGATAACTAGGGGATGGATTTGTATCATCACATTTATATTTAGGATTTGATTAGTTTTTCCTTTATAATTCTAGYGATATTTTTAGTCTAGCTTACTGAGCATTAGAGCAACCCTCTCTCCAGTGACCAGTCTAATACCTCCAAAGCCCCACAACGGGCTGTTGGGACACTAAAGACCATCAATCCTTATGAATAATGCATCTATTTCCTACCAAGGCTCAAATCCCATTAATACTATAACATTATTACATCTCTTATTTACTCTTTTCTACCTATGGGATTAAAGATTAATTCTTAAATTTTTTTTCCAAATTAAGAAGAAATAGCAGTTGATCCAAATCATTTCACATAGAATATACCAAAGTTATTGACAGAAGGAGATGGTTAGAAATAGAAAATAAAATTATGAAATAAGAAATAACCCAAGCATGTGAGACAGGGGTGGGCATTATAAGGTCCCACCTAAAAATGCCCACTAAAATGCATTGAAACCTCGTGTTCTGCATGGGGAGTTCTGATCCTGGTGAGAATGAGTCCAGAATTAATCCATCTGTGACAGACAAGGGGACAGAATGGAATTATAATAGGGATATTACAATATCACCAGCATTATCTGTCTGACCAGAGAAAGGAAAAATGCTGAGATCATCAGAAGAGGTTGTAAAACTACTTTCTCTCTCTTTGGACRTGGGTAATTCCAAATACGTCGTGGCCTAATTAGGCAGAACCTGGATGGAAGAGCCTCTCTCCCTGTAGGTTCACAACAACAAGATCTCAGCCTCCTCTGCATGTCTGCCTGCTACTGCTAATACTTCTACTGCTGATGAATAATTAATTACAGTGAGGATCCACTAAAATCCAGTTGCCCTCAATGTCCTCTTCATAGTTAGCAAAAACAAATAAAGAAACCCCCAGAAGACTGAGTAACTTGCCTAGCAGAGCTTGGAAGTGAACGTTAGTCATATCRCTGCATGTTCAAAGATAAATCTTATAAATGAAATAACATACTACTCTATGTGTAAGGTGAAGTACATAAAACTCAGAAAAATACAGCTTTGCATGCATAACTAGATTTTTGATATATTCAGTATCAAATCCAAAAGGTAGCACATTACAAGAAAAATATATTACTGTATCCAGTGCAGATCTGCTACCTTCCTGAATTATTACCRAGCTGTTTGCTACAGAATTCTCAATACATTGCCTTCCCTAGCCCTGTTAGATAATTTGCCTTTGTCCAGAACTGACCACACACTCTGCTTCTGAAATGCACAGAGGCAATAAAAAGAATATGGAGGTTTAGCAAGTGAGGCACTGAGGGACTAATATCCAGCAATGCTAATTCCAGCTAAATTTATATTGTATTGAAAGAAAGTGCTGTTAAAGAACAGCTTGGCATACATTGAGACATGTGGTTACCAGATTACTTTCTATCTCTGCTCAAAAACATTTAGAGAATTTCTCATTAAAATTATTTAAAGTGAAACAAGTCAAATAAATCTACTTAAGCTGTTGTTGCATTGCCTCATTTGTGCTGAAAAAATGTTGCTTGTTTTTTACCTTCTATTTTAACTGTACATATGAGGCTTTACTCACCCATTAACAAAATACATCACCTCCCAATTGCTTTCTATACCTCCTTAAATGTTAAACATAAACATATATACCATCTGTTTCCTATCATGACACCGATCCAAAATGGCTGTACTAGACACCTCCACATAATAGATCATCTTAAAGCACCTTAGCGGCTTTGCTTTATGGAGTTATTTTCCTGTGACAAATTATAAACCTWTATTTCAAGAACACGACCTCAATTGCAAATTCTGAATAGTTTCTCTCCATTTTAACAAAATGCGCTGGCTTGTATCTGACGCAGCAATTTTTTTTAAAGCCATAGGCCACCTTTGTTCCTATGATATCCTACAAATCCAGTTAATTTCTTCAGTTAATAATTTCTCAGCTAATATTTCATGAAGCATTCTGATTGAAACCACTGCAGTTCAAAATAGTCACTGCTATAACTTACAAAATTATTATGTAGCTGTTGTGTAAGTGAAACTGCAGAACAAATTACAGGGTTTATCATCAGTCTGCAATCAAAAATAAATTTCAGGAGGAAAAAAAATCACATTTCTGTTAAAAAAAAAATCATCTTTGCCATGCTTGTACTTGTGAACTCCAGCTATCAAATGTTCAACGGGAAATGGACAAAATATAGTCATAAATGTCATTGAATGAAAATTTGGTTCTGAATGGATTTCAAACGTACTTTCTCATCAGGTTCAGCTCTATGAAAAAATGACTGTGTCTGAAGCAAGTCGAATTCAGTGAGGAATTTCTCCTTGACTTAAATGAGCTTTTGACCAAGGCCTCGCAATATTAATGCATGAACCTGCAAACCCTTATTTCCCTGGGTAGCTCCAATGAATCCTAGACTGATTAAACCTCTGTAGACCTGTGTGCAAAAGCAATACTCTGTCTGCTCATTCTCCCTTATATGTAAGAGCTCAAATGGTTATGAGACAGTATTGCTACAGGTTTGATCAAAAATAAATGCCATATATCTAAGGGCCATGAATAAGGGATGAAGCAAGAAGTGAAGAGGTAAAAGAGCTAAAGGGAAAAAAATATAAAGATACTATTGCCTTGGACTGTATAATCTCAGCAGAGCTTCTTGACATGTCAGAGACTTTATTTCAGAAGTACCTGTTAATGCCTCTTGGCTACACAATCCCATTTGGTGAGGTAAAAGCAGGCAGACTTCTGTGGAAGTAGGAGCTGCTCGGTAACCTCTTGTCACCAGAAATAAAGAACTGGAGTACTGGTATTGCTGCCTACTCTATAAACCAGTGCCACCCGAGGGAACAAATCTGGAATAGCCTGAGGAAGAAATAGTGCAGAGATTTCCTACCTAAGCCATTTTTTCTCCAAGGAATTTTGGAATAAATGGAGGAACGAGGAGGAAATACCAGGCCTTTCGTGCTTTAAAAAGCAGAAGGGAAACTTTTTTTACCTGTGTCCCCCCATGCAGTCTTGTGCAGTTGGAACTCCTCTCTCTAGCCAAGGCTGAGGAGACCTCCAATGGATGGACCACGAAGCTTTCCTCTTATCAAATGTTGTCTGTCCCTGTTGTGTGAATATGAAAGGTCACGTACTCCTTTGGCTGCATAAAGAACACTCAGCTACTTTTTGAAACAATCACCATAGTGTTCTTTCTTCCTCCTTGTTTGCAGTTTTGCTGCCGCTATTTGTGGGATTTACAGAGGTTGTTTTTATTCCTCAGAGCTTTCAGAGCAATTAAAGAAAAGAAAGAGCAAATGCTCAAGTAGTTGAGAAGAATAGAAGAGGTAAAAGATGGACACAAAGGCAGAGGTACCATGAACTGCTAAAGAGGAAAGAATAAAATACAGCTTGTTTTCAACATGCCTTAAACAGGCACAATTCCAGACACAGTTTATTGCAAATCATAACATGGTTTGGAGGGGAGAGAGTCAGTAACTTCTAAACAATATGAACATCCAATTTAATCAAACAGCGATCACTTGTCTATTGTGAGCTTCAAAGTCATGCTGTATTTACAATACACAGTTGTTCAAATAAGCTGGTAAACTGTGATACGCCCTACTTGCACTGACCACTTGTATGCCAGGATTTTTCACACCCAAGAGGATAAAAAAACCCCAAAACAAACACCCAAACGGGTCCTGTTTGGGGATTTTAACCGTTTCATCTTGACCGTTGCACAAACATGCCGTATCTAACCTCTGTGCCGACACACTGGCTCACAGGCCTGTCCTCCTTTTCACCTTGCTAACCCCAGCTGAAGCTGTTGGAACTTGCAGAGGCTACTAATCCATGTCCATACCTCAGCAACCTGACTTCTTCACCCTCAAATTCACATATCTTCCCCTCTGTTCCGCATTTCAAAATCCAGAATTAAGCAAACCTGCAGTAGATGTGCATGTTGAAATGCTCTATTGCTTTCTGCTTTGTAGTTTCCTTCTTGCCCAATAGCTCTGTCAGTAGTCTTTTTTTTTCCTGCACAAACTTCTGTTTCAGTACAATCTCTCGAGAATTAAAAAAAAAGCAGGGGGATCTCAATAACATCCTTAATAAAGAAGTTTTCAGGCTTTTTTTTTAAAGGTACAGTATGACACAACCCTAGATGACACACRCCAAATAAACATTTGTCAATCCTCGTTCCATATTACCCACCCATTGAACATATTGGGGTGGAGAATCTCCAAGGTCAAGCTCAGTTCTTTAAAAATATTTCCACTTCTATGTTGTATAAATGAGGAGGCAAAATATCTCAAACCCTAAACCTCAGTAGCTATTTCCACTGAAACTTTAACTAAGATGTCTTCCCAGAAGACATCTGTGTTTCATTGTATGAGGTATCATACCAGTGGTAAAATTTAATGTACTCCTCTCATTGCAGACCATGAATTTGCTTTAATTGCCATTTCTGCCATGCCTAATGGAGGCATAATGTCTATTTACTACCCCACTSCAGGGCTAAATGGGGAAGGTGGCAAGGGTCCCTTTTCCACACTGCATCTACCTCAATCTGTATCTATTGCTTCATTTCTTTTGCATCATTTTAGACCATTTCTAAATCATCTAAACTCATGATACCTTAACATGAACTGAATTCACATGGTCAAAGCCAGTTTCTCAGCACACAACTTTGCCATTTTGGCAATGTTTTTACTAGATGCTTGAGGGACTTTTAACACYAGCATGAGTGAAGCAGGAGCCACAAGGCAACATCAAACAAGTTCTGCATGGGTCCTGAGCCAGCGTGCAYGCCAGGCATGCTTTGAAGAGCCATTGCTCTGAAAAAATGTGGTTCAGAGAGGCTTGTGTTCAACTGGTTGAAGGTCACCACCAGCATGTGGGTCAGGTCAGCCCTAGAGCTGCCTGAGATCTGTGTGTCTGGGCAAGGCAGAACTCCTGCAGTTCCTTCCCTGCACTCCTTCCCACAGCTGCACCTCAAGGTTTTGGGCTTGCCTCCCCGTGGACCAGGCAGCTCTAAGGTCCACACTCCGCAGTAAATGTTAAGGACAGGTGCCCGGCCCCCACCCAGCCATCACCTTTCTGCCTCTTCCCTTCCCTTTAAATGCCCACTGAACCTCCTTTCCCACATGCCAAACTTGCCCCGTGTGCRTTCACCTCTCCAGAACAAACGATTTGAAACGAAGGTGCAGTCTTGCAGTAACAATCACATTAACTATTTATTCCGCTGAGACAAACGATGAGTCAAGAACAGCTTTTCAGATATGGAAGAACTTCTAGTTTCTACTGCCAAAATTACTTTTCCAGCAGGGCCTGTCTTCCACAAAGTGACCTGACCCAAAGGTGTTTGTACCTTCAMCCAGGTGTGACTCAAGACAAAGCAGCAACATAGTGCTTGACATTGCTTGGTGTGTAGGACTTGGAGAGGAGAAAGATGAAACCAGACACGTGATGCTGATAAGAATTTCTTTTTATGTTATTCCAATAAAAAATACATTCATACAGAAATATAACAATCTTGCAAAAAACAATTTCAAATAAAATCTTGTAAAACAAAATTTTTACAAAAATCTTACAAAGAGATTCTTTAGATAACAGGGTGCTTCAAAAACAAAAAAAGAAATTTCACTAATAGAAACTTTTTCTTCTTAAATTTCAAGCAAAAATGTTTTATTTTTTTTATTTTTCAGCTTGATTGAGGCTCAGTTATCACCTGAACAAAATGTACTTGCTTATTAAGAAAATTACAGGCATTTGACATATGGCACACAGCCCCACCCCATCCACACAAGTCTGATGGTATTTCACAATTGAGACAAGCCAGTGCAAGTTTTTTTTTTGTTTGTTTGGGGTTGGTTTTTTGTTTGTTTGTTTTTCCTTTTTTTTTTTAATTTTTAAATTTCTTTGTTTRTAAGAATTACAGCTAAGCCAAGGACAATGCAAACAAGGAGTTAAAAACACAACAAAACCCAATTGTAAATAGAAATTAATTTTCTGGAAAATTTTGTTTGTTTTGGGGAAGAAAAAAAAAAAGTGCATTTTCAGGCAATTTAAACCAAAAAATGAAATGAGAATGATTTAAGCCTGTGTGTTCCATAGAACCAGATCACTTGCATATACTTTTTTTAAACCACTTATCTACATACATTTCCAGGAAGATATACCAAAATATTAGCAGAGTAAGCAAGACTGATAATTAATAGCAAAAGAAACAGGTCACGTGTTTCATTGCATCGACTGYAGTGAGCTGGTTTAAAAAAACAAAACAAAACAAAACTGGTTTTGGACAGACTATTCCTACTCTAGGAAAAAACAGTCTTTATTTCAGCTGAACTATGTAAAATTAGAGCTCAACCACCACAAYGACTAGCTCACTCACAGGTCCTCCAGTAAGCTGGAAGGCCAAAACCCGAGTGTACTTCTGCACACAGCTAATATTCTTTTAGCATGCCAATATTCGGTTCATATCATTCTTAAATGGCCACAGATACGCTATTCCAGACAACCTAATAACTACAAAACACAGTCAGCAGTCTGAGAAGGACTGAATGCCAACAAAGCCTTTAGCATACCATTAAGCTAAAGGTAAAGCCTCTAAAAACGCTAGATTTTAATTAACTGTATCTTTCATTTCTTTGTCTCCTTAATGACCATATTGCAGGGGGAGGGGGAGAGAGGGAGTATTTTGATGGGCTGTGGCATTTTCTAGCTATGTGTTCTAATTTTTTTCCTTTTAAAAAAAATATTTATATATTATCTATATATATACACACATACACAGACTGTACACACAAATATACATACACAATTATTTTTCTGCCCACTTTTAAAAAAAAAGTAATATAGTTTCTTTCTGTATGACCAACAGATAGCTAGATATATAGATGTGAAACTTGTGCCTTTTAAGCAAATACATCTTTTAATACTTCTGTATCTTTAATATGTATGAAAACTTGACATATTAAGTACAGTTGGGGTGTGTATATACACAGTTGTTGTGCAAGGTCAATATAAAAAAAGTCTCAAGGTGGCAGAACTGGTCAGGTATTCAATTGGCATATGCATTATACTGTAACACAGTCAAATTGTCTAAGTTAAACAAATACTGTACTGACATGAATGACTTTTCTCTATATTTGTCTTTGTGAAGGAGGACCCTGGAAGTAACCTTTTTTTCCCCTCATATTATACATTTGATACAGTACAATGCCAGGTGAAAAGAGAGCCTTAATAAAGCATGCATCACCCATACCCCTGTATAAGACCCCCTGCAAGAGAAGGTCACTTGCATAAGGCACCATTATTAAGGTCAACAGTGCATTAACAGCTAGAAAACCAGAAGTTAGTCCTCAAGGCATAAATAAGAGAAAAATTAGCTGCATGAGAAAAATCAGTTTCTAACCAATAGTGGTTTTATCCACCCAACAAAAAAATTATTCATGTTCCATACATTATGTAACATTAGACCAATTGTATTTTAGCTGCTCTTAACTGGAATCAAAACTGCAGTCCTGATTAAAGAATGGAAAAGCATATAGTTCCCCAGAACCATGCAATAACCTTTGTATTATAATGAAAAGTTATAGTTGTGTTACATTTGTAAATACACAGCTTATACAATGGATTACAAATGAGCTCTGTAGCAAGTAAAACAAGCTACTTGACACATTGCACGTTTAATAGCTGCACCAGACACCTAAAGCTCCTCTCACACAGGAACAGGGAGGTCTCCCATTTCCATTCTGGCATCCTGACTCTTTTTATTCCCCCCTTTCCCCTCTCAGTTTTTCCCTCTAAAAAGGTGCAGACACCCCTCCCCCCACCCCTTGGAAATGACTGGTGGTCGTCCCATCTCACGAGATATTCCTCACATACAAGACATTCAGACTATTTTTTTTCTCTTACAGTTATAAAACAACCACAAGAAAAAAAATGTGCCTCAGCATACAGTCATCAAGAGATCCTCATCGCATACAGTCGCCCAATCATTAACATTCTCAGTGCACATGCTCACGGCAAAGGCTTAGGAGCCACTCAGAAGGTTAGATACCAGTGTATGAGTCCAGGAAACCCCAAACATCACGCACCGCGGTTGCTATGCCGTTCTTACATGACTTATTAGCCCTCAAAAGACCTTCAAGGAAGTGAGGTCCTGGAGGCAACTGGGTAGGGTGCAAAATGGCATGCTTTGGCTGGAACACGCATCCCTCCGCTCAAGGCTCTTCAACCTTGACGCCTCTTAGCCCGCAGGATTCACCTCTTGACCCATTCAGAGGTGTCGCTTCATGTGAAGGGCCAGGTGGTCAGACCTGGAAAAACACCTGCAAGGCAAGAGCGAGGCTGCGCGTTAGCCCGCGGCYGCCGGCACGCGCGACGCGACACGCGGGGCTCAGGCACCTCCCCTTGCGCTGCCGCTCCGAAACACAGCTGGAGGAGGAGGGACTTGGCGTTCCTGGGACACACGGGCATACTCWAGGTGTCTGTGGGCACCCGGGAGCTCTGCAGGTTGGTGGCAGCACTGCGGACTTCTCAACACTCATCCGCAGGATCAGGCTACAAACCACCTCCCAACGCTTAGGAAAAGGGAAGGGTTTTTCYAGTCTAAAGATACAATAATTCCTTAAAAATACCAGACACGGTTGTGTTCCCAAATAATTCCCACACAAGCGAAAAGCAGCCTAGACTGGCTTTCCAACAAGCATTTTAAATAACTATTTAAAAGGGTGCATTTCAGTAACATACCTGTCACAGTGACTACATTTAAAAGGCTTGGCACCAGTGTGCTTTCTGAAGTGTCTGGTTAATTCATCACTTCTTGCAAAACGCCACTCACACCCTTCCCATGAACATCTGTAAGGCTTTTCCCCTACAAAGAAAGCAGATTACATGTTAGTCATAACTTCATTCAAAGACAGGTGCTATCATTTTCTATGTAAACCTCTTCCACTCCCCCAAAGACAGACAATTTTATTTAACCTATCTGAATGCTTCAGAACATGTAAGCAAAGAAGGCTCACAAAATTCATCCACGTGATTCCTACTTAACTATCTTGCTGCAAGAGCACATCAAATAATCTCATTCTTATGAAAAATAAAAAAAAAAGTGATTAAATAGGCTCCCAGGAAACAAAGGAGTCCAACCCTTTACCATTCCTGTTCATGTGGGTAATGGCAGGCTTGCTCCCAAACAGGTACCATTCACCTCATAAAGGTGATTAAAGACAGCACAGCGAGGCTCCAAAATGCAATTAGGCTACTGTATTGCATCAAAGTCCTCTGTCACTCACTCATCTGCATAACATGCAACCTCCTTTCTGCTGAGCCACTTATTCTTGGAAAAGCCTGCACACCACTTTGAACACTGCTATTTCAGCATTCAAGAAATACCACTTCCATTCACAGCAACGTCCTCGACCAGACAGCACCAGAACACCAGTTCTGCAATACTTCTGAGGCTGGCGGCTATTTACGTCTGCTCAACAACCACAGTTTCTGTGGAAGTTGTTCTTTTTTCTTGAAATAATCCTGTTTTATCTGACTTCTGCATGACAATGGGAGCATCTGAGCTTGCTCAGACTTCCCATAAAAGCCACAAAATGCTGAGCTCATGAGTCAAAATAGAGTCTTTTCCTTGAATCCTCTTTCCCACATATTGGGGGGGGAATGCGATCATCCATATAGGTGTTTGGATTGGTACACCAAGAACACCACACCAGTTCCTCAAGTTAAGCCATGACTAGTGAGCCAAGGCACAGCTCTACACATCTAACTGCTGTCATAAAGAGATGTCAAATAATAGTGCTCAAACAAGCAAATCAGCACKCTACTTCAACCATAAAATATTTATAAAAGCCCTGAAGTGTCTATCTTTCTCACTTTCTTTCCCAATAACTCACAGGATTGTTATTTTTAGTTCAGGTTTCATAACAATAAAATGCTGTTGCTCAGTATTTCGGGCTGAAATTATACAGTAAATCATACATTTTTAAGTCCGGTTGGCCAGATGTGTCAGAAGGACAACACACTGGCTTTCCAAGATTTTTTGCTGATAACAATGGCACACAAAAGCATTAAATAACTTACAACTATAGCTACACTTAATACAACCAAGACCTTGGTATGTCTGATAAAATAGACCCAGTAAGGACTGAAGCATAAAAACAAGCTCTTACAGTATTTAATAATCTGACCGATTTTTGTATATGACATTCCTTTTTTTCAATAAAGTCACAGCTCACTTTTGTTTTAGAAATAAATATCAAGAAGGGTCTGGCACCTATTTTGGCTGGACCTTTGCCTCTGAAGACAGCGTGCTGCTGCAGCTTCCCAACCATTGCCTACTTGTAGATGAGTGGCTCCTATTTGCTACGACAGCAGCCTAATCCACCAGCAAGTGCCCTTGCTCATGGAGAGAATGAGGAAGTGATGTCGTCCATGCTGGTAAGCCTCTACTACTATTACATCATCTCTCCAAACCTGGGCTCCCACCCAGTGATTGTGTAACGCTGTGACACCACCACCACCACCAAGGGGTATTCCCTGCAGTAGCTGCCAGCTCTTAATAAGCATAAGGTTACTAACCTGTATGAGTGCGCTGATGTGCTTTCAGATGTGAACTTTTGGTGTAAACTTTCCTGCAGCCGTTAAAATGACACCTGTGAACGCGCCTTCTGCCATCTGGTGAGGTGTCTCCATTGGAGGGTGTACCTTTTTCTGCAGTCTTTCCAGCGGTACCGGTACGGATTTTCCCCGGTGAATGCAACTCACCCGGCGTACAATTCCATATCTGGGAAGAAGGCTCTTTGCTCAGCTCAGGAGATGAAGGGGGAGTGGAAGTGACAGATGAACTCAAGTTTCCTGAACTGGCTAAAACATCGCTTATAGGGTCAGAGGTAAACTTTGTCGTGGGCGAGAGCTCCTCAGAGCTGTCTGAAGATTCACTGCTCACGTCAGAATTCAAACTGTTGGTCTCTAAGTTCTGACTAGCAAGATTGTCCTCTTTTGGGACACATGTGTTCTTCAGTTCAGATTCCTCCTTTTTCTCACGTGCCAGAATAATTTTGGTCCAGAGATCCTCTTGGCTATCAAATTTGATTTCAGATGCAGAAACGTAACAGGGTTCACTCTGGAGATACCGTTCCAGCTCCAAACATGTCTAGGTGAAAGAGAAGGAAGAAAAAAGAGGAAAGTTACAGGCCTGCTTAAAAATAAACCAAATTATTTTACACTTCAAAAAGCATGCAGGAATGTAGTACGTTCAATGTGAGGTTTCTAGGTTCAAAACAAAATTAAAGGCTCCCCAAGCCGTAACTAGGTGACTGTTACGATGAAAAGAAATCAGTTTTCGAGACCTGGGCAGGAGTTCAAACACACAGCTGAAGGTGCAAGTCAGCTTTGGTTTCCAAAATAGTATTCTAATGACTCAGTCAAATTATCATCACTCTCATCATAAAATCTGTGTTTTCAGTAGTCTGATGTGGAAAAGGACCATAGAGAACCACAATATAAAACCACACTTCGCTCTTGCACCTTGACTAATTTCAAGTTGTTTTGTATCTCTCTCACAAAAACATGAGGCTGAAAGGACCCAACTGAACACAATGTGATCTGACACACAGTTAAAACCCAAACCCTGTGTCAGAAAACAAAGCCACATTTCAGCATGGCTGCAGAGCTGCCGGCCTGTCTTCTGGGGACATCAATGGAGCAGCAGACATCCTCCCATTTCCTGTGCATGAGAACACAGCACACTCGACTTTCAAAGAATGTCATTTCCAAGCGCACTGGCATGCACACCACATAACTCAAACTGCTCCCATGCGTGTTCAGAGGAACATGGAGAACTTCAACAACAGAGGAGAGGGAAGGAAAAAAAAGTTCCAGAACAGCGATGTCCTGTTCTATAGGATGCAAAACGGGAAATTACTCTGAGGTCCTGCTGGGAGTCCCACAATGAACAAGAACTTTATCTACTGGCCAAGAGTGCAACTGTATGAGTCATCTCTTTCTTTCTTTCACGCAATGCCAAAGGAGACTTCCTTTTAAAACCGAGACCATCTGCCAAGAAAGTACTCTGCAAATGTACATGTAACAGTACATGGACAACTAACTTCCCCCCAACCACACTCCCCTCGACTCCATGAAACAAAACAAAACAAAAAAACCAAAATCACCCTAAATGGGTGAAACTGTGGTGAGTTTCAATTTCAAGTCACCCTGCTGACTTTCTAGCCATTTTCAGAGAACAAAAAAAACGCCAAAAAAACAATGTGAACTGTTATGGCAACAAGCTGATGTTTTGGGATTATTCTTTCCACTATAGGAAATGATCCATATGGAAGCTTTACACAGAAAATGGACACACCARGTTTCCAAACCAAACGCTACTTATTTTAGCAAGATCATCTTTTCCAAGCCCGGTAGCAAAACCTGGTCCCAAATGCCACACATTCCCCTCACAGCCCCTTTCCATCTGCCCAGGAGCGGAGCCGCCATGGGAGCAGCCTCCTTTCTCCCCCAGCACCGCTCCAGTAAACTGGGTCACATGCTCTGGCCAGGCTCGGAGTGTGGGCAAAAATTGGACAAAAACACAGAACCCCAAACAACCCCCAAAACCAAACCCACTGTTGCACACGGCATTTATGTATTTGTCTATAATTAGGGAACTGGCTTGCAATGCAGTTAAAAACAAAAAGGGTTTCGACAGAGACAGCACAATAGTGCTTTGATTTTCCGTGAAAACAAGCAAAAAAAACATTTATTAAGATCTTGTTAAACTTTCATATTCCCGGCTAATTTAAATTCCTCATTAGGTAGATTAGTAATGCGGAGCGGAGAGAAGCTCTCTTCGAGTTTAAATGCCTCTGAAGGCTACTGGGAACGAGGGCTGGCGCTTCGCCAAGAGCCCGAATGCCTGAAGGAAACTACTTAGCTCCATTTCAATCACGTACTATGGAGCTGCCGCTCTGAAAGGGGAGCGGGGGGAGGGAGKAAAAAAAAGAAAAAGTCATTGCATACAATTAGTAGGCATGTGAAGGTTGTAACACTTTGCGTTTCAACCTTCTGGGAAAGGCTCCTTCGCCCTTCTGCAAAGCCAGCAGGTATCTGCTCCGGTCAGCGGGCTGAGCAGCCCCCGCCGGGCAGCGAGCGGAGCGGCGGCCCCGGTCCCCGCAGCGCTGTCAGACCCTGCCATCCCGCTGCTTGCAGCGCATTACGGAGAGAAAGGGGAAAAAAGGGAAAAAAGCAAAAAAATATGTCCATTAAAGGGAAGGAGCCTCCGTTCTTCCCCGTTCCCGGCCAGGGCAATTAGCACAAGGGGATCGCTGTCATATGACTGACAACTCACGGGCTCGACAAAGCTCCCTGCGCTGGGAACAGCCACGCTCTGTACATGGATATACACATGCACACACACAGACGTGTGTGCGGACACTCCGGGGGGGCTTTCTCCCCGCCATCGCCARGAACAAAAGCAATAATAATATTAATTTGCAAAAAAAAAAAAAAAATTCTAAAAACAAAACACAAAAACAGCAACACCACCAAAGAAAAGAAAAAAAAAAAAGCACAAACCCACAGCGCAGGGCGCAAAGCAGCCCTTGGCCAAGGCAGGGAGCTCGGATGACAAGACCCAGCTGTGGAGTCTGGACCGGGTACAAGCGCAAAACTTTTGCCAGGACTCGGTGTGGAGCGAGCGCCGGCCCCGCGCGGCTGCGGAGCGGAGCGGCCGCGGGCGCTGACAGYCCCCGGCAGCGCCGGCGTAAACAASGAGAGACGGGGATGCGCAGCTCCTTCCATCCGACAGCCTCGGGACTGCTCCCCCCGGACAGCCGTCTGCTCAAAGCCGAAACACCTGCTTCAAAACATCTCTACGCATTTGTGCTGAATTCTCCCCAAACTCCTCGCTGACACTTGGGCTTGATTTTTTTTTTTTTTGCCTTTTTTTTTTTTTCTTAAATCCGCTCATCCTTTAATACGGCTTAAAAAAAAAAATCCCCGACAACAACAACAACATCGACATCCTCGTTTACCTGTTGCCAATATTCCTCCAGGGACGGCAAGGCTGAGAAGTAACCCGTGTCGTGCACAATCTGGAGTTCCTGGAAGATGCTGCACATTGGGAGAACATCCATGTCTCAAGTTGCAACAACAAAGTCAGTGCTGGTTACCAAAAATACAGATGCCTCCTTTATGTGCAGGGGTTGCGGGGTGTGTGCGGGGGGGTGTCAACCTCTGCTCTCAGTTTCCAAGCCCCCCCCCCTTCCTCCAGAGATGAAAAAAAGAAAAAAAAATAAAATTGTATACAGAGAGATATATATTAATTCCTTGAGGAGCTCGGGGAGGAAAAAAGACCCAAAGTTTCATGCAAAGTTTAATCGCACAGCAGGGCAGGACGTCTCCCGGGGCGGGCGCGCGGCTGTCCCCCCTCCCGCGGCCGGCGGACCTGGCGCAGGAGCGGCCCCAATATTTGCAAACACGGCGCGGACTCTGCGAGCGGAGCCCCCCGCAAAACTTCCCTATTCAAAGCTCTGCCCGGCCGCGCCGCCGCCCCGCCCCCGCGCCCGCCCCCGCCCCGCGTGATCCCGGCGCGCCGCCCGCCGCCGCCGCCCAATCCCCGCCGCGCGCCCCGCGACCCGCGTGCCGATGACGTCAGAGCCGCCCAATCGCCGCGCCGCAGACATCGCGGCTCCTCCTGGCGTGACCGAGCCCGGCCGTGACGGCTCCCGCCATTGGCCCGATTCGAAATTCGCCCCCTCCTGATTGGCCGGCCCGGCGGCAGGCTATTTTTAGCAGGGTATATAAAGCGAGGAAGCAGGCGCTGCTTTTTTTCCGAAGGGGCGGTGTGYGCGCGCGGGGCGGCCGCGCGGGGGAGGGGAGCGGGGACGGCGCTGCGCTCGCGGCGGCGGCCGCGGGGGGCGCTGCGGAGCCGGGCCGGGCCTGGGACGGGGCGTCCCGTCGCGTCCCGTCTGAGCGGGGTGGCCGCGACCCCCCGCGCCTGCACAGGGCTGTCCTGTCTGACCGGAGTGACCGTGACCCCCCGCGCCTGCACAGGGCTGTCCTGTCTGACCGGAGTGACCGTGACCCCCCGSGCCTGCACAGGGGTGCGCCGTCGCGTCCCGTCTGACCGGGGTGACCGTGACCCCCCTGGGCCTGTGACGGGGTGTCCCGTCGCGTCCGGTCTGACTGGGGTGACTGTGACTCCCCCACAGCACCTTCCCCACGAGGCTGCAGAGCAACCTCMACACACTCGGGAGGTCCTCCGGGTTGTGCTTTCCCGGGAGCAGCAGGGCCCGGATRTTGCTGTCCTTCCTTTGCCCCCCCGAAGGACGGCTGGGGAGCCCCTCACGGACACCTCGGGGGGGAGCTGGGTCTCAGGCAGACCTGGATGATGATCCTCTAGCTCTGCGTGGAGAGAGATCTTTGCATGGACGGACACCACGGCGGATGCTCCTGGCCAGCACCATCAGACACCACTTCTCCCAGTTCCACCTAAGCACAGATAGTTCATATGTCGTTGACGGAGCACCAGCTTTTTTAAGACTAGGCTTGTCAATGATATGAATGTCTTAATACAATTTAAGCAAATGTGGTCGTTAGCTTTCCGAAGGAGTGCCCAGCACGTGGAACAAACACTCCTAATATTTTTGKTTTTTTTTTTTTTATTAAAGGACTTCTAATTTTCCACTGATGTTTCCATCATAATCTCAATTCTGTTCTTTCCATTTCCCCACTTTTCTCTGTATCTGTTGCTGGTTGCCTACAGATGGTAGCTGAAGTGTTTAATGTGCATTTCTTTTGCCTACTGTCTTCTGTGAGCTGGTGATTGCAGGTGTGAAAATGTCAGTCTAACTTTCCATCCCCGGGCCCCTCATAAACTATTAATATGGCGATTCCATAGACAAACAACTGGTGTTCATGGTTGGTTTTCCTGTGTCTATGTGAAAAAAAAAAAAAAAAAAAAAGGCCTAAGGTCAATTAGAGCATTCTTTTATATTTAGAAAAACAAGCTGGTGCTGAAAACACAAAACATCTAAATCCAGATAATTATGCGCACTTGGTTGAATCAGTAATTCTTTACTTGGTTTCACATGGCCAAACATGTAAATATATATTCAAAATTGCCTTGCAGGCCACAGATAGTGCAGGTAGGTTTGTGTCTACTTGTGGCCAAAACTAGATCCTCTGAGGAGAAGTGTAGAAGGAAAAAAAAAAAGAGCCCTTACTTGAGCCTACTTTTAGTTCTGTGGAGTAAAATATTTTTTGGCCTGAAATGCGGTGTGGGCTCCAGTCAAATATAACCTTGTAACATAACTTTGGGAATCATTAATGTTTTTTTAACCAACCCGCTCCCTGTTTAGAGAAGATTTTATTTTCAAACACAGTGACAGTAAATGCAACTATCCACACTTTCTATTTTACACTTGCCCCCTTTTTAGCTGTGTGTCATCTCTGAGAAATCTGGGCTTGTCAGAGGCTGGATGAGGTTGGCTCTGCCCACGTGGAGTTTGAGGCATGAGGGTCTTATTTTGTATGGGCATCTTCATATGGGCAGTATCTCCCAGTGGAGGACAACTGGTGATAGGAGATGTAAATTGTTGGAGATGCAAAGGTCCTTAAATGAAATGCCTCTTTAATAAGTAAAGTTTTCTGYGCTGCTGCCAGTCTGTGATTCGTTGAGTGGGATGAAGAATCCTGCTGTAGGAAAACATGAAACAAGTCAAAGAAAACCATATCACAGATGTGACTGTAGTGCAGTAAAAACTCTCTAAGTTGTATTCTGATTAAATGCTGGCTTTGATTAGGCAATTATCAATGGACAAAAGAAAATTGACATAAGTATCATTGGATGAATTAGTTCTAGACTGCAACTGTACTAACAAATTTCAATTTCAARTAGCAAAAAGCATCAATAGAACTAAAGGTCAAACTCAGATAAGAAAAAATGGATAAGACTACAGAGTGAAAAAAACAGACAAAGTATTTTTACCCAGTATATATTTAATAAGGAATTAAAATGAAATGGTGAGTCAATAACATGCTGTGGTTTAGGAGACTGTTCCATGGAACGCAAGCTGAAGGGAAACTACTGGCACTAATAGCAGCCATGTGGAACAAAGGAATGGCGTGTGAATTGAAGGGAATTTATTGTAGTCTATGGAGGATAATAAATGTTAGGACAAATTTTAATAGGCCCCAAAATGAAAGAAAATGAAAGAATGAGCTAGTGAAGATACTTGAAAATATAATTTAGTCCCTAATGACTTTCTTCAAGCTATACAAAGCAGTTAAGTTTCAAATATCCATTTTATACCACCGGGATTTTTTCARTCATGAGCTAGGATGGAATTTACCTTGAAAACCTTAAAAGAAAATGTGTTCTAACTTTAAAAAATCCAAAGCAAAATCAGTCGGTCCCTTGGGACCACACAACTTTATTTATGTGTGTATGTGTGCCAAACAAGGACAAAGACCCTGATTTAGAGCAGAGGCCTCTTCATTTATGTAAGTGAAGGATACTGAAGTGTGTGTACTGACTGGGCAGTGCTAGTGGGTTAGGAAGGAATACAGCTACCAAGTTCCTTGGATAATTTTCTTGTCACTGCCATACRCTTAATTCACGGTGGATGCCCTTGATTGCATAGAGGTAATCCCAGATTTACTTCCAATCCTGTAAATGTTCCCTGTGTTTTTAACTCTATATAGTCAACGTCATTTATAAAAATAGCAAAAACTAGGATAAATTATATAGGATTGCTCCAAATGTCGGAGCTTTGCCTGTGAAGTTGCACAATGGCTTTTAAGTAGGACTGTCCACAGTTTAGGAGAGTCAGCCAATTTACCACTTTAAGGCTGCTGATTTACAAATATGTGCAGGGAAAAAACTCTTGTGTGCCTTTTTTTTCCTTTTTTTTTTTCCTTTCTGCTTCATCAGTTTTAGTAAGGTGCTGTCTGAAAAGCTGTATAGCCACATTACATACCCCACCACTTCTCCGTAGTAACCACTTTTGTCAGGAATGGTAGACCGTTCCTGGAAAATCTGCTCTCTGAAGTAGCAGGTGACAGACGGTGTTTTCCAGGTGGGCTGAGCTCCACATGAGGCAGGGGGAGCACCTGTTCTGTTCTTAGAATATTCATGCATTTTTAGAGGACACATCAACTTGCTCTGCATTGTATTCAGTGCTGAGATTAAGAAGAGGAGAAAACCTCCTGAAAATTGTTCACGTACAGCCAGATGCAGGGAGGTTAGATGAAATAGGCAGGAATCAATAGCTTTTGGTTTGATTAGGACAAATGGTCTTTATTTGGGAAAAAAAAAGAGAGAGAGGGTGTCAACAGCGTGAAAGCATTGTCAGATAGCAGAGAACACTACTTGAAATGATCTGCTTCCAAGGTGGTAAGTTGCTAAATCGAAAACTAGCATGCAATGTGATTCTACCACAGATAAAGTAAATGCTCTTTGAGGATATATAAATAGAACTGTAATGAGTAGGCAAGCAAGTGGGGTGATTCCTGATCTGTCACTCTGGCAGAATTAGAGACTTACATTTCAGATCATAAACTAGCCTAAAACTGAGCAAAAGGTAAATGAACTAAAAAAGACATAATGATAAAAACACTGTAAGGAAGAATTTAGGTAAATGTGACCTGAACTTGTTCAGCAGACACATAAAGCAGGAGAGGTGATGTGTTTCCCTACAAACACTGGTAAAAAATTAACCAGAATGGAGGGGGAAAAATGGTTGTCATTAGCTAATGTGAACAGAACATGAATCAATGACCCACAACTGAGTCGAAGAGGTGGTGTGTTGTGAGTTTTTTATCATTCTGGTTTGGTTGGTTTTTTTGCTCTTCAGACGAAACCCACGGCTATGTAATTTCTACAGTTTACCTGCTACAGGACCTTGGAGTTCATGCTTTTAAACTCCTGTTTCCACTTTGTTTCTCCTAGATGTGCCTAAACAGTTGATGAGAAGGTAGCACCCTTCTAGGGAACTGGTCTGTGATCCCCATCTGCACCCGGAAACAGCATTAGAACAAAAGGTGTCGACAGTCCTTTTTCAGGCAGACATAGAATGTCTTCCTTAAGTCTCTGTCCCCTCACCTTGAAGGCAATGACGTTTTCCATTTCCATAACTGGYGCTGGAAAGGTGATTGTGCCTCATGGTGCTGTAGTTATGAGTGACGATCCTGTAATGGCCTGGTTGCAAAAAGGTTACTATATCTGTTTCCTCATGTACCTGTGTTGTCTTTTTGCTTTAAATAGGTATTTTTTCTTCCCCACTGTTTAGCTGCTGGATGTATTTATGAACAAAACATATATTCACTTTTCAGTTATTTCTTCTGTGACTGTATTAGGACAAAATTAGACCTTATTTCCACAAGAGGCTCAGTTCAACAGTCTTCTTAATAGTACACAGGAGTATTAGTAATAGGAGTTATAAGTCCTAATTGAATAGGAATTTCATGGGTTCTAATATAGCAAATATCATGTATGGTTTTTTAAAGTATTTTAAAGCACTCATCCTGTATGAGGTAAATAAAAATTGACCTTCAAAAAGTTAACAGTTTTCATTTTTGTGATACCTGAACTTTAGGATGACTACTTTTCTAGCAGTGCATAAAATCTTCCATGATGTAAAAAACCTTCTATTCTTTAAAAAATGAAAAATRAATAAAAAAGGATGATGTAGCCTTCCAGACCTTTATTTGTAAATATGAGTAATACGTAAAAAGAAAAGCACACTTTCTTGGCAAAGCATCTTCACAAAAGATGGGATTTAGGGTGAGCAGCCTCAAAAGAAGTAGCAAATCTGAGCAACTGGGACTTGTCTGATGCCAAGTTACCTACCTGCTTTTAGGAAGTTTACTGACTGCTTCCCCAGATGGAGGAGCAGAATTTGCAATGATTAATGATTAAAAAAGCAGCTTGAGCTAAGAAAAAAATAAAACTCCTGTGTCACTGGGCATTTTTTCATTTTCATATGACCGTTACTTAGTTTTTGCCGTTGCTAATTAGTGAGCATTATTTAACAGAGCATTAAGCTGGGAAACTTAATTCAGACCGATTTTGGAAGCTGTGAGAAAAGGAACCCAATAAGAACCAGTCATTTTGTGAAGCGAGAGACTGGAGGACTAATGATTGTTAAAAATAGCTGGGCCGTCTCACTAGCTGCTTGTGAGGCTTAGTAAAAGTGCGCAGAATTAGATTGTAACTGCAGACTTTCATAGGAGAATGCAAGAAGTATTTCTAAGCAGTGATGCCAATTAGACACAGGGCTGGCTGGCTGGGTTGGTTGCGAAACTGCCTTTTCTGGGAATTAGTCATGGCAAGACTAGACAAGGACTTGTGTGGAAGCCTCAGCCAAGAACGGCAGACCTTTGCTTGGAATGAACTACATGGCCCAGGATACCTTTTCCAACTTGTAACATCTCTGTTCTGACTTTACGTGAAGTGCATTTCATGGGTTGTAAGTTTTGTAAAGGGTTTTAAGGGTTTCTCGCTTATGTCATGGTAGTTCTTTCTGTGGTGAATGGGAGGGAAAAAAGTGCCATTTGCTGCAACAATAGCGAGCTTTTCTATTAACAGGGCATGGGATGAACCTTTTGCCCCTGGCAGCTTGACTGCCATGGCACAGGAGAGCAATCTCATTGTGTCTCTCCTTGTGAGAAGTGGGAATCAGTGCTGATTCCGCGACCCACCCCCCGCCATTAACATAAACTGCAAAATTAGATACAATGTCCGATATGCACATGGCCATACATACATATTTGAGAACAAAATGAACTGTGGCCTTCTTTGGGACACAAGGAAATAAACACAGTCATTAAAGAGTCAGCACCGTTACCACATAGTGAACCTTTACTCACTGTTCCCACCTATTGTTATTTGAAATACSCCATTTCCTGTTTTCCGCGACTGTTGCCAATGGTCAGGACTCAGATCTCATTCACATCAGTCTAACTCTGGTAGCTCTGGAAGATCAGCGGGGAAAAGGAAGTGAAAAGCAAGCGACTATGATGAAGTAACCCTGAGTTTCCACTGAAGTGCTCAGGGTTTACTCCCAGTCAGTGCCAGAGCTCCGCCTGGTGCGTAGGAATTCAGGGAAATTGCTGTTTGCTGTGTAAGCCCCCATCAATACACTCATATCGTTGCTATTATTGCTATTGTGCACGAGGATGATAGCAATAACAAAATAAGGGTATTTACTCTGTATGTATCTGAGATGAATGGGTGTATATAACCTATAAACACACATAATAGCTAGTTACTTGTTCATTTATGCAGGCTTCTTGGATCCTCATTATGAGACTATGAAGTCATGAGAAATATATAAATGACTGTGTAAAAAGTATTTTTCCTGAGTTTTTATATTTCAGCCTGGTAAGAAAAAAAGGAACAAAATACAAAAAAAAAAAATAAAAAAACCCAACCAACCAACAAAAAAACCCACCCTTTTTTCAAAGGGTGGGAGAAAGGATTTTTTATCTGAATTCTATAACGAGGAAACAGAAACACACAGATAACTGGAAGATCAGACCCACAAACATACTTCTCAATTCTCAGTCATTTTTCTCTGCACAGAAATTGGTTGGAAATGTAAATGCCAATAAAGCATTGTGAGTTTTTGGGTAGTATTATCTCTGGGTCTCTGTTCCCTAACTATACAGAAAGGATACTACCTCCTTCCTTCACTCGATGCCAAATGTAAACTCTGGCCCAAAATCACAAAGAGAGATTATGGCAGAGCCAAGAAATGTACTCAGATCTTCTGAGTCCTAATCCAGATTTGATATCATAAGCTCATCTTTCATTTGCTTTTGAATAACAACTAAAGTGTTAACCCTATTCCTATACATTTACAACCTGATGGAGTTCTTATCTGTGGTGGTCATTTCATTTCCTGCTGGCAATTTCACAGCCTTTAAAGCTTTTTCCTCCTGAATATTTTTTCCTTTCCCCAAGAGATAGGCGGCTTCCTTCAAGACTTTTCCAGCAAAGCTTGCCTGTCTTCTTTGGTGGTGTATGCTGTGTGATCTTCACCTCGTGCAGGAATCCTCTATTATCATTTTTTAATTACATGTTGATGTTCTCTGTCTTCCTTACCTGTTATTTGCATCTAATAATTCTCTCTCAAAAATATGTAGACTTTTTTTTTTAGAGAATTTTTTGTCAAATAAAAATGTTTTGCTTTAAATGAGCACTTTTGGGTTTAAATTATCCGGGCAACTTGCTATTTTCAAGGGTGAAACAATTAAATTAATAAGCATACACAAAAGCCAAAATCTTTCTCTCTCGATATTTTCCATTCTCTTGCAGTTTATGAAATGTATTCGAGTGGGGATTTTAAAAAATCTCATTTGGCATTCATTTGGAAATGGTGGATTTCAGAGGCATGATAGAAATCAAAAGTTGTATTATTTGAAACATACCTTTTCTTGTTGTTTTAACTGGAGGAAGAAAATTTTTAACTAGCTGATCTTTTTGATATCATCTGATTTAACAGGCAATCACACTTTTGTTTTATAGAATGCTGGTGGCTCTTTGACATAATTGTGCATATGTGTTGTAAATTTGAATGTAAATGTTCTAATTTTAGTAGAAGTGAGAAGTGCTTTCTCATTCTTTCTAAATGTCATTGTTATGAATGTCTTCAGTACAGCAAAATCTTTAAGGGCTTTTCTCATTTTTTGGGTCTTGTTCACCTGAAAACTAATCCATCAAAATGAATGTGGAAATAATTTATTCAAAGCATTACACACATGAAAAGAATTAGGTACCCATCCTGCATATATGAGTTGCTAAACATTTATGCAGTGGTAACCCAAACTATGCAACAGTCAAGCAAATTGATATAAGATGCCTACAGAAGCAGTCATACTAGGAAAAAACCACAAGATGTATGCTTCTGTAGTTATTATTCTTCATTGCTTTTATTGTGATAACACCTAAGTGTATCATCAATGCTGAATCCCATTGGGCTACATGTGAGGAGAACAAACACTGAATGACAGCCACCATCCCAAAAAGATTAGTTAAACATGACTGTAATTAGGACTGATTTGTCCCTTTACAGAGTGTATTTCTGCCGCTAACTCTTTCAACATGCAACATATCAATTATGACTGCATTTTCCTCAGTTTCATCAATGGTTGATCTCAGGGATGTCTTTAGGGGGCAGGATGTAACATGGCRGTTTCCCATCTTCCAAGGGGTCACAGCTGAGCTGAGTCATGGAGCAGTGGGAATGGAAAGGAGGAGCAGGAAAGCACTGCTGCCGAAGGGCCTCGGGATCCTGGCCCTGCTGCTGGCCGAGTYGGTGATGCTCTGTGTCGCTGCATTTGAATACTTGGCTTTTGGTGAGAACTGCTGGGCTCATGAGCTGAGTTGGAGCCCTGTGGTGCTAGCCAAGCTGTAAATACATCCATACAGGCAATCTCTTGCCTGACCAGCCTGTTTTCGGAAAAAAAGATAACAGACAAAGCAGGGTGAAAGGGAGCTGCAGTGTTCCCAATTTGCAGGCTAGGAGATCTGAAACACTGAAAATTTGTCTACGCAGGGAGATTTACACTGCCGTGAGATTCTCAGTGGAAATGTTTCCTGCTCACTGACAAGCAGTATCTGTGTCCAGATGAACAGATGGCTTTTGCTTCACTGTGACTCATGGTTGTTGCGTGGTGGGAAAGTCCTCTGAAGCAAGAGCTTTGGGGGTTTCTGTCCTTTGCTCCTTTGTGCTGTTGCTGGGCCCAAAGCATTGCGGAATCGCTCTCTGGCTTTTGGCTGATGCTCATAGTGTTGTTTTTTTTAGTGATATAGGCAGCAACTGTTGAAAAGGCCATGTTTCTTTTAGGGAGGTTGTCTCATCATTTGAAAGGGGATATGCCTCACCATGATCACAGGGGAGAAGTTGTAGAAGGAAAAACTAGTCAGAGTGCCATGGAGAGCAGTGAGGGAAGTGAAGCACAAAAATGTTGGGTATTATAAGGTGCCTCCTTATTCAAAGTAAAGTAAAAATTTCTTATCTCAGTGTTTAAAGACACCAGCACACAATTGCGCGTGTGTACAGATAATTAAAATACCATCAATTCCCTGCCTCCAGGAACTGTAACTCAGAGCATGTTGTGTCTCAGCACATTTGTGAAGTATCAGACAGTAGCTGTAGATGCTGCTTCACAAATTAAAATGACACAAAAATCAAAAATTCAAAAAAATGCAATTAAATGTAAATAAGGTCTCCTGAAGGTTTTTCTGAAATAGAAACACTGCTTGCTCAAGTAAAATTCCTTTTAATCCAGTAGTTTTCAATCTTCCCAAATCCCTGTGGGATGAAAAGATGAGCCTTGTGGCATGCTTGGAAGGTTAATGAATGTGGACTCTGAATACAGTCTCAGGAAAGACTTCTTATTGAAAATATGTTACGGAAAGTGTTTAAAAAAGGGCACTAGTACGAGCACTTCTGTGMCTTACAACAATAGTTCTACGCAGAGAGTAAACATGATTTTTTATTAGCTACTGCCTATGCCATTGAAATACAGTACTGTGAATATCATCCRCAAGTAAATATCTCCTGCAAACATCAAATTCAGGTGTAACAAGCTGGTTTCATGCAGTCCTGCTTTGTCAGAGAGCAGCATCCAGCAATAGTTTTGAGAGCTGAATAACCATTGGTGTAGCTCCAGGTAGAGGGCCCAGCACCAGGAGCTTAATCTGCACATTGCCAAAGGGCAAGACACCTGCCACAACCTCTTCGACCGGAATAAGTGGTTGTGCTTGTCTGGCCAAGGAAAGAGATCTTTGCCAGGACTGTTATTTAACCTGCAAGGTACCTCCCAGGATCTAACAGTGCCTCAAAACACAAACCTCTCATCTCAAACTGTCGCCCAAAACAGTCCTTTCCAATCCATTCAGTTGCTTCCTACAGTGTTGCTTTATTTTTTTTTCAACCTTGAGACACATCCATGTATCCATCATCCATGCTTCAGTCTTGAAATGGCATATGGAACATTCATTTTCATACCAGGAGGCTGAAGTAGGACAGAGATAGATAAATACACAATATGTGTAATTCTTTTATCCATCGTAATCTCAGTGGATGTACTTTTATTTCAGTACAATTGCAATAGTACAGATGACACATAAAATCTCTGGAGCAACAATCGCTTTGTCAAATGACTTTTCTTTGAAAATTCAATATGATGGCAACTCTCGGTATGATATTTGATTATTTGTAAAATTCCCTTTTCCCCTAGCCCCTCAAAAGTTCTGCATGTGCCTAACTGCATCTGACACTCACACACTGCTAAAAAATTTAACCTTTATTTTTAATTCTAGCACCATTTTCCTGGAGACAAGTGAACAGGTGAAAATCTGAGTTCTAACATAAAAATAAATCAGCTGTCACTGGATTTTTACTTTTGAGGAAATCCTAAAGTAGCAACCAAGATGCCTTTCAAGTACTCAAAAACTGGAAGCCCAAACCTGACACGGACGCACCTGTGATATAAGAAAATACTAACTTTTAGAACAGCATCATGAATTTCAGAAACCTGACAAATAATATTTAGGATTTATTTAATGKATCTGTTGGATGTTGGTTTTAGTATTACAGGAGTTCATTTGGATTCTTTTAAGATTTTAATATTACCTCAATCAGATTAAAAATACAGAAGTATGATCCTTCTGCTGACTTCCCAAGAGACTTCTCTGGTGTCTAATTTAGATTTCATTAGGCTAACATATATCATTAATTAGACATTTCACTGATAAAAGAATAGATTTTCTCTTATCAAGAGAAAGTCGATAGATTTTTCTCGAGGGAACTCTGACAGATCTAATTTTCCTGGACTTCATGAAAATATTTGAATTGATATTGCATGTAGAATTATTATTAATATTTCCATTCCAGACCTTGGCACAAGAAGTAGGAATGTAGTAATGAAATATACKATACTGGTGGCACAAAGCTGGGAGATGTTGTCAATACAGAGATGGATTGTACTGTAACACCACAGGAAAAGAAATGGCCTTGAGGGCTGGGGTAATACCAACTGAAAGGAAAAACCAGTCTAAATTCAGGGTCATGCACTTGTGTACCAAACACAAGGATTTATTTGGCACTGTAGGAAGTCATCAGTTTGACTTGACAGAAGAAGGAATAGGCCATTTAATCACTGATCATGAGATCACCTGATCATGAGATCATGAAGAATTTCAGCCAGTGGCAGGATGGTAAATGAAGTCGTGGGGTGCAAAAGGCATTTCCAGAGTTAGATGCTAAYGTGCAAAGTCCTAAGTTGCATCATGTCTGGAATACCATATCTAACAGGAAATATGCTCCATGAACAAGTAGCAGAGAAGGGTGACCTGTGGCCTAGAGGATTTTTGTTCTGAGAGAGAGAAAATACAAAATTATACTCACTTAGGCAAAGAGAGATTTTGTCTTCTGAATGAAGAGGAAAAAATATCAGAGAGGAAGAACATTAATAAACATGACAGACAAAAGAGGAGGTTTATAGAAAGTGGTTATGCAAAGGTCTAGAGTGGAAACTACAGTGTTTTATATATTTCTTTTAGACTGGGAAATCTTGTAGTAGGGCTARTGGAACAAAAATCCCATTAATTAGCAGTAAGAGAAGAAGGCAGCCCTACTGGATCAAGCAAGTGGTGTATCAGTTTCAGTATTCTCTCTTCAACCATGATAAAATTTATGCAGAAATGCCAGAAATTCAACTTCAGAACTCATGTGTGCAATATTTTTAGAGAGGGAGAGTTTGCGAGGCTATCCACTTTCTGCAGTCCACTCCCTTGGACTAATGATGTTAGATGCTACATCTGTGCCTTAAAAAATTCTGGGTTCAGATCTGATGTCCATGAATTTGTCTAATTTCTGTTTGTTTCTTTAGTGTCATTTTATTGATGGTTGTCTGGCTTAGGGGTTTAGGCTCTATATCKGGGTAGGTCCCTTCCACTCATCTAACATGTTTGCAGCTCTGAACAGAAAAAATATCTACCCTTGCTGGACTCTTGTGATTACTTGTATCACCCTTTACATCATGAAAATCCTCTGCTATGTGACTCTTTTAATATTAAGATATGTTTAGCTCCTTAGGAGCAAAATATTATGTTTCTGTAGCATAGAAACTAGTATTTTGATGGCATCACAAGTTCTTTAGTCATTAAGCAATATTTGAAACAAGTAAACATGCATTCAATTTTTAAGATACATAGCAGACATATTTCAGCCTTTAAATAGGCTTTTTGCCTTTTGAAATGAGCACTCGAGTTGTTATCTCAGTTCTCACTTTCAAGCTCCATCAAAAACCAAGGACCAGTGGTGATTGCCCAGCAGCTGCATGGTACACAACAGGAAAGAAGGGAAGTTTAATGTAATTTACAGTGCCATTGTTTAAAAGACAGTCGAGATTGTCCTTGCATGAGTTCCAGATAGCAGAGCTGGAGGCAGATCTGAGCTGGCGCTTACTCACCTCCAACACACCTTAGTCTTTCAGACTGTCTCATGGGAGTGGATATTCCATTGTCTGGCATCTTCTCTTCAACAAGACTGCTGTTGTCATCAGGGTGACTGTTCTGCATCGCAGCTGGCATTTTGCCTGTACCTGCCACGTGTCCTTGGATGTCATATTTCCCGTACAACTTTACTCTTAGAGCCATGACTCCTATCCTTATTGTTTGTGAGATTCAGATAGTCATAAAGAATTCAGGAAATGTCTTTCTGGGAACCTCCAAATATTTTTAAAACCCTGGTCTTTTTTTCTTTTTTTTCTTTTAATATTTCTCATTCATACTTTTTTTGTTGTTTAGATTTTCCAAGTAAGATTTGCTTTTCTGTTTGGTCTATAATATGTCACATTCCTCAAATAAAAGCTGCAAATACTTTCACAAATAGGCAGAAGGGTTGTCTGCCTTCACTTCTGTTAGTAGGATATCTCTGTTGCRATAGTTCTAACAAGAAGTGCATTGAATTTATTTGAACTTATTCAAAAAGTGCATTTATGACCATTATAGTGCCTGCTCTGCAGGCTCTCACTCCTCAGAGATGGAAACACATTATTGTTGTTAAGAACTGTATACAATGATTGCTCTTTCCCCATTTTGTGGCTAACAGGAAATATGTTTAAACTGCAGCATGAGAAATAGACAGCTCAGAAGAGAAATTGGAGCAGAAAAGGCCTGTTGCATAAATGGTACGATTTTATAGTATTGAGTAAATRTTTATAATCTGGAGTGGTGAGTTTAGAATTCATGACAAAACTGCAAGCATATGATTTTTATTTTTTTCTTGAGCACAAGAATTAATAGTTGAAATCCTGTTTGTACTGGCAAGAGATCCATGTTTACGGTTGACATCCAGAGGTTCTGGTAGGTGCTGGACTTCAGAAMTGGACAATATTGAATGCAATTTTAACCTTTTCCAGGCATGCACAACCTCACATCACAATCATATTAAGAACTGAGGAAAGGGATGATTTAAAAGTCAGTTCAGTTCCTGAGCTTCAGTTTGTCAATAAATCTCATGAACGCTGCATGTAAGCTGGGAAGGGCAAGGAATGTTTCTTGAGCTTTCAGATTCACCAGTGCAGTATAGCTGCATCCCAGCTCTCTGTTAGTATCCTGTATCCTACTTTAGACTCTGTTTTTGCTAGTGCACGTTGCTGGGTCATGTTGAGCCTCACATCCAACAACACCCCCAAGTCCTTCTCCTCTGGGCTGCTCTCAAGCCATTCATCCCTCAGCCTGTGCTTGTGCTTGGGACTGCCCTGACCCACATGCAGAACCTTACAGAGGACCACGTTGAACTTCAGGAGGTTCCCATGGGCCCACCTCTTCAGACTGTCCAGGTCCCTCTGGATGGCCTCACTTCCCTCCAGAGTGTTGACTGCTCCACACAGTTTGGTCTCATCAGCAGATCTGCTGAGGGTGCATTGATCCCACTCTCCATGGGGCCAACAGAGATGTTAAACATCACCAGTCCCAGTACCTGCCTCTGAGGAACAACACTCACCAGTATTATTCAGTGAGACACTTAGGGAAGTGGAGAATATCAGGAAGAACATAATTTTTCCACATTAGGTTAGTACATAATTTCAATAGAGTACATTTTCTCTATTAATTCTTGGGATTCATAAGAGTTTGTTTTTCCTCCCCTTCTGWCTACTGCTTCTGTGGCCCTGTTAGGATCACTTTTAGAATGAGTTGGGCAAATTAAGACAACTTGCTGAARTACTTTTTCTGACTAGGGTCTCTGTGTTTTTAGTTTCAAGGAGAACTTGTCTCCTAATGCAGCCCATTTCCTTTTTCTATTGTTCTACAGAATTTCTGCACAGTGTCTTTATTTCATCCCTTATTTTATATGATGCAGTACGTAATGAAGAGAAAAAACATCAGAATATGATTTAATAGGTCTCTCTGTGTATGTGTGATATTTGTATTCCACCAAAAGCTTGTGTATTTTGTACAGAATTCATTCTGCATACCCAAAATGCGTTTTCAGAATCTTTCCATTTTAGAACTCGAGGCCATTAAAATGCATTGCAGCAGCCTCCCGAATGTATACAACCAGAAAAATATTTTGTCTTTATGAAAATRCAACCTGCATTATCTTCCTAGGTTTACAAATCATGAATAGTGTTAGTGGGTACTGTGCCTTACAAGTTAAAATAATATCCTGTCCCACAAAAATGAAGGAAGAAAAAAAAAGAAAAGAAGAACAAGAAAAAAGAAAAGCCACTTATCTGAAAAACTCAGAATGCTTTCTCCATCTCCAGCTCCTCGGTCRGCCTGGCCTGACATGAGGGGCTGGGAGGTGCACACAGTAACAAGCATGTTACGTTTTATCTGTTCCTGTCAACTGCTGCTCCTGGCTGAGTGTGCTAAATCAGAGCTCCAGAGGCTCTATTTCAGTAAGAAATATAACATCAGGGTTGAAACTTGTCAGTTCCTAGATTAAGGCTTCACATATGATGGAGGCCCATTAAAACATGAGTACTTTTGAGAACACATGCGAATGGAGGATTTGTAATCATAAAACTGACACGGTGCCAATGGAAGATGGCAATATATTCTTGCCTGTTGAATGTAACGCAGAGAAAGCTGACTCCAAGCATTCATATATTAAATGTGAGGTCCCAGAAAACTACAACATTGGCTTTAAAGCAGTGAAATGTAGATAATAAATAAGTTCCTTTTATTATCCTTCAAGTGTTAAAGCACTGAGGGCTTATGTTTCAAGTCTGTCTGAGCAAATTTGAGATATACAAAAAAATTACTTATCTGTGGGTGAGTGACTATTCACATACAAAATTGCAGTTCTCAGTGGTTAAGTTTTTTCAGACACTTGCAGCAGTGTACCATGAGACTAGATATGGGATAGGAAGAATTTTGCAGTAGAGCTGAAATTATTTTCATATTGTGTTCTATGGTTATACAGCTGGAAAAAGAAACATGGTTTCTCAAATTTAGTGTTAAGTTACGAATAGATAGCACTTCAGGCTACTAAGTCCGGCACTTCAGGATGCTAAAATCGCCTAATACATAACAGTGCTCGGGTGGGACAGCTGACTGAAACCTAAACCGTGATAGCAGTTAAACCCTGGGACAGCTTGATTGAAATACCTTTCTTGAATAATGTGCCGCAGTACTTTGAAAATGTTAGGGTCTGATTGTCAGTATGTTTAATAGGTATAACACTGGCGTTACTTAAGCTTCTGCAATTTAAAATCACAGAAGCACACCCTGTGGTTTAGTAGTTTTTGGCAGATGGTGGAACAAGGTAGCTATTTTTTACTGCTAGAAGATAAAAATGCTATTTGACAGAGCACAGAAAAGCACATTGCTTTAACAGCAAAATTATGAAATCTTCTGTTTTCATGGGCTGGAATTATAAAATGTAGCTTGTGTCACAAGGAAGATAACAGCAAAATGTTGTAGGGTGCTGAGGCTTTTCAGGATGTATTTCATTGACTGCTGAATTGTAAATTCATATTCACTGCAGTGGCTTTTCAAATAAGTTTAATTTTTTACACATTGAAAAAAGTAGTGTGTTTTGATGTCAAAGAAAAATGCTTGAGGCYTCGCTGTGTTCTTGCAGTGCCTGTTGYGGGAAATTGTCCAGAGTTTTATTTTTAATACCTAAAATTAGGCTCTGGGCACAGTGTGGAGGCAATAGATAAACACTGTTGCTATAGAGTTTTTAAGTTACCCCATGAACTCTTTTTTTGGCTGCTCCCTGCCCAAGATAAAAAGCTGGCATTAGTACTTATATGTTATTTATATGTTTGTATGGGATATTTGAGTCATTGTGATGCGGAGTATAATGCTTCCTTGGCATTTTAAAAATACAATACTGACAACAGACCAGGAAAATATTCAGATGTTGATGAAATCCTGTTCTAGGAGTGCTGCAGCTGGTGGCATGTTTACTCTCTGTCGTTAGAGGGAGAATTTGAATTTGGCTTGCACAGTTAGTTTCTTTTTGTGCAACCTTTATGCAGTTGTGAACTGTGCTAAAAGGTACTTGAGTCAAAAATGAGTAACAGCAGTGTAGCATTTGAAAGAAAACTATTTTTTCTCTTTCCAGATAGTTGTGTGAACKTATATGGAATGCAAAAGATACACACTATAAGTAACACTGCAGAAGTGGAGAAGGAAAGAAACTGTTCTGGGCTAGGCTGGATGCCAGGTATTAAGAGAATTTTTCTTTTACACTGATTTTAGGAGAAGCAGCATAACATCATGTGCCATTTATAAGTACTTGATGAAAGATCATGTAATAGGCCRTTACAACAAGGCACATATTTGCTTCAGCTGTAATGCCTGTGTGAAGTAGTTTTACTTTAACTGTAACAGTGACATCAGTCATGTTAATTGTCATGGAAAGTTACTGGTCCAGACACAGATCTCCTCACTCATCCTCATTCTCATGATGATAATGTGGCTGGTTATACTTTACTCACCCATGTGGGAGAATTCTTGCCTGGGGGGGTTGAATTTTGTACAGGCAGCAAATTTGAGTTAAAAGGACAAGAGGTTTCCAGATGCCTTGCATTAAACTAAGTGGTTATTCCTAACCATAAATGTTTAACTACACTCCCTCAGCAAATCACTTTCAAAATAGATATTTATTTTCAAACAAAACCAGTTGCCTTGTGAAACTGTTGGTTGGTTAGGGGAAAAAAATGACCTAATGCTTCTGAATAAAATATCTGATCCCCTGTTGCCAAGGCTGAGTCACTTCCTGTTACAATAACAAGACTGTCATCAGCAAACTTCTCTAGCCACACAGTGGAGCTTGCCAGTGTGTGCATGGCTTTATTTGTCCATGTTGTTAGAAAGTTACCGTTGAAAAACACACTGTACTAAATTTGGAGGCACCAGCTTTGTATTCAAGTGCATTAGTGTCAGATCTCGGTTGCATTTACTCCTGATAGTATAATCTCGTATTTCTCTGTGCAACAGAATAATATCCACCCAGCTGTGTACAGTAATGTTGTAATTCTATCAAGGGATTCTAGACACAACATAATGCATTAATATCAGCAGAGCTTTCTCAACTGGAATTTGCAGGATCATGGTCAGCTGTTTCTTATTTACAGGAATGAGATTTGAAAAGCACCTGGAAGTTCATTCCACTTGTCACCTAACAGATAACCTCTAGTGCTTTCTTGACTGTGGTGGGTTTTAAAGACTCGTTTAAGTTATCTTTAAAAACATTAAGCACACGGTGGTTTGGATCGTTTGAGCAGGACAGGCACTCCCCTGGTTTGCAGGCAGTGGGGGTCTGCTCCTGCTGCACCGCTGAGTCAGCAGAGCAGGAATTCATTAGGGCTTTTACATCACAGCTTGGAACTCATTTCCTGGGCAAAATCAGTTGGCAAAGCCCTTTCTGCAGTTAGAGCAGCTAGAAAATAGAAGCTCAATCCAGTGTTTAGTTTCAGTACTTTTATTGCCTCCTCCATGCCCCATGTTTCAAACATTATTTGAGAGCAGTGTCTGGCAGGCTGTATTCTGGATGATCTGTCAGATCTGTATGTGAATCACAGTGACTGACTCACTCTGTGCAACATAAACGACTTTCCTGAGCCTGTTAATAAGAGATGGGGGGGAGGGTGCAGGTTTTTTATCTTGYATATTCTTTGGGGTTTTCATCCTGGTTTTCTGTCCTAAAAATCAAATCTCATATCAGGCCCCAAAACTTAAGGGCCAATGGAAAAAGTTAACATGCACTGCTTTGTGCCTCAGTTTCCCCTCTTCAGGGAAGAGAAGTTATGAACTTTTAAATTGATTTGCTATTCAGGGATGAGCAGAACTAGACACAAAGAAAACTCTAGTCCTTTCAAGCAAACAGTCTCCCCAGGGTTCTGGTTTTGTTTTACTATGTTTACTRTATTTAATATCTGTCCTGCAGAATCATTTCTGCAGCTCTTCCTGAGAGCCATGTGATGGATAGTCCTACATAGCCTGTGTCTCTTGTGCTGGAGTTCTTCAGCCAAATCCAGAGGACTCCAGCTGAATGAACATACTTGTGAAGTGCTGCTCACAAGAGGAAGGTCATCACACTCACGGGAAACGTGTCAATGAACATCCTTTTCATCCCTCCATTTTTACAATCAAATTGTTAGAAACATGGCACAGAACAAGGATCCTGTTAATAGCTAGCCAAGCATAATCTGCAGTTTTCTTGCTTTCACATTTGTACAAAACAAAAATTTTCCACTCTTTTCTTTTCTTTCTTTTAAATTTAAAAACGAAAACAGAAAGTGTAAGTTGATATGTTTTAGTTGACTATGGTGAATCTGGGATAAGTTACTATGCTCTGTTCTCTGATAAACAGAGATGTTATTGTGCAGTCCTGGATAAAGTCACTGATTATACTGTTTGGGCCATGAATGCAAAATGTGTTGCAAGGATTTGGATGTCTGTAATTAACCAGTTGTAAATGCTGTGGTTGGTGGCTAAGCAGCTGTTCAGATCACTGTCAGAATTTCACCACTGTAAAGGAGCGAGCATGTGTTATTCCATTGTTTCAGGATGGAAAAGAACAGTTTGTATACGTTTCTTTTTTCCCTAAAACAGAACAAATGTTGGCTCTAAACTGCCCTTACAGTGTTCCAGWCTATATCGGTGTAAGGGAATTGTATTTGCCTGAGACTGTTTTCAGTGTAATGTGTCAGACACCAAACAGTWTCACTGTGACCCAAAGGTTCATTTTTCACGAGGGTTTGCTGCTGCATACCTTGGACATTCATTCTGCTGTGGGCAGCTCTCCCTGTCCATGCACTGACTCACTGCCAGAATACATCTGTGAATATAATTGAACCCTAAGTTTGGATTTTAAATATCTCATACTTCTTTTAAGATCACATATCATTTTAATACTAGATTCAAACCTCCTAGGACTGTCTTAAAATAAAGCTCGCAGTTTGGCGTGAGTAACTCTTTRGTATTGATGTGTAGACAGCAAAGAGCTTTGCCACCAGCAGATTATTTCAGGTTGCCTGAAATGATTGCCTGAAAATCCTAATACTTGTAGGTGAAASTATGGTGTAAGACCTTCGGCACTCAAGCCTCCTGACTATCTAGTTCAGGGAACGGTGAGTTCTCAGTTACAGGGAGTGGGAAGATGATGTMATCGAAAAGCTATTGCCCTGCTTTGATATTAGTAAATGTGTTCAAAGTTCTCTAGGGGCCTCCAAGGACTGAAAACCTCTCCCTGCTGTGGGATAGAGGTGTTTCTCTCTCTCTCAACATTTCTTTACTGTTTTTTTAAACTAGAATGCAAGTGAAAGACTTTTAGGAAGATAAGTCTGTCTCTTCACTGTTTAAMAATTGTGTTGAAAATGAGGCTGAATCCATTCTTGTATCATTAATGAAAACAATGATAGGAGCAGAGAAATCCCACAAGTGTGTGTGTGTGTGAGTGTGTGTGAGTGTGAGTGTGCATGGCGAAGAGAGAGAGGGGGAAACAGAATGAAGTCCTGTGCAAAACATAGTAGGTGCCAATGTTTTTTTTTTAAGGCATGCCTTTCACTAGGCACTATGGATAACTTATTAGCAACCAAAACCTGAGGGGCCGGATTCCTACTTTTTCTGCCCTGCATGCACAGCATAAAAAAAGAATAGAGTGAAAGGTCCTGGCAAGTTGCCAATCCTCCTCGGATAAGGGGGTGAGTGATACAACACCATGACTGTTTCCTTCTCCCATTTTGCCTATCACATGGGGAAGTGAGCGATTGCTGAGCTTTTTCGTGCCTGTGAGCTGGACTGGGCTTTGTCCTCCTTGTTGTGGTGGCAGGCAGCTTTACAGCACTTGTGAGTGGGGCCCAACCCTGCCTTGGGGACATCTGAAATTTTAAATACATCTAGGTCTGGGTTCTSCTGCTGTCTTATGCCATTATAACAGGACCATCCTGTATACTAGAGCCACGAGCCCAGGGTATGTGCTAAAATGCCAGTAACAAACATAAGTCTCTAGTTGCCTCAAACTTCTCCCACACAAATTGAAGAATTTAGCTTTTTGAGCTGTAGGATCTGTGTATTGTGAGTTTTCTTCCCAGCCATGTAGCCTGACTTTGGTTTTTTAATCATGGAATACTGGATTCTCTAATATTTTCCATGCTGCAGTGAGGCTTTAGCAGGACAACCAGCATCACAAGACGCCTGATAAAATCACGGGAGTTAGCAAGGCTAGCACTTGGAGGAGCTTTGTAGATTCAGCCTTTTCTGCAAATAGCATTCCAATGAAACAGAGATAAACTGAATGTCTGAAACAATCTTGCAGAATATTTTACTTTGTGGGTTTTTTCCTTTGCATAAAGACCCTCTTCAGACCATCTGAATAGGATGTCAATAGTCATATGCTGGCTCCCACGTCACTTGGTCAGTGACACGACTTGGCAGAGGGAGGGAAGAGATGGGAGGAACGGAAGATTCAGCTCTTTTTGCAAAAGTTAGAAAACGTGGTGAGGACTCTCACTGTTGCCCAACAGTCTTGTAGTCCAATTTGTAGCATCATCGAAAGGAATAACATTTAGTAATGGCCAGCAGCGTGCTCAGCGTCAGCGGTGATGTCACTGGTGACACGGCTGGTACCTGTCCCCTGCTCGGCTGCAGCCTGAGAACRTGGGAGCTTGGAATCTGGCAGGATTCCAGAGCCCTGAGTCAAAGGTGAAATGCCAGCACCAGGGAGTGATTGCTGGTTTCGCTGGCTGAAATACCACTCGTATTACACATTTATTATACTTGCACGGAGAGAATGCAGAGATAGGGCAAAGGGRTAAACAGCAGGAGGAGTGCTGCTGTGGGGAGAGGCGGTGTTCAAACATGATAAAAGTGCAGCTGTGATAAAAAAGGAATAGAGTTGGCTAGCACGTATTGTTGCTGATACAGCATTGGACATTTATAGGGGTGTTTTTGTTTCCTTAAATGGGGGGAAACGCATGTTTTTTATGTGTGTGTGTTCACCACATCTCACATGCAATTCTGAAAACCTGCAGCTGTTCTGATTCATGGTAGCAGAACCAAAGCAATATTTATGACAGGCATATGGGCAGTACTTACTGAAATCGAGGTCCCGGGCATGCAGCTCAGCCCATGGACCTGAAACACACACTGGGCCCCAGTTCTTATACTTAGAGTCAGGCACATACTTCAGGGACTGCAACAGCATTGCTTTGCTTTGCTTGACTTCTCCCATTTCCCAAGACTGAAATGTATTACTGATATTGGCTTATATCACTAATTGCTCTTAGAAGCTTGGGAGACTTTGTCATTTGTGACTTTCCTTTTTTTTTAAAAAAAACCATAAACTAGCTCTGGAAATAGAAAACTACAGTATATTACCTGTTTTTCATTTTTTAGTCTTCTGTTATTTTGTGTGATTGTTTCAGTTTTTAGAACTAGCTCAGGACAATCTCCACTGGTACACTGCATCCTCTTTTAAATTTTTTAAAATATGATCTGTCTTGAGAAGGTACTACAGGAAGAGTGAATTTTGTTGTACTCTAGGAATACTTGTTTTGAAATTTTGTAATTTTGAGGGAAGAAGCTTCAACACATTTGAAAATAAAACCAGGTACTTTATAAGGTAGGGGTACCAGTAAATCAAAAAAGTGAAGTGATATTTCTGATAGAAAAATTTTACTATTTTTTTGCCACAGACCATGATGTAAGAAGAATTTCTGTGCATTAACTAACCATAATAGTGATGGAATCCTCTTTCTTAATGTAAAGATTCTAATTTCAAAAAGGGGAAGTAGAGAAGTTTAATGAAGAGAAAGATCCCAAAAAGTTGAAAAGAAAAAAAGAAAAAGATTCTATTGCGGTTTATTATTGATACCAAGATGAATGTAATAGCTGTCTCTTAACGAAATCTAAAAAGTGACAGATGTGATTATGGGGTAGGCAGACATACACATATGACCTCTCTTTATTTCAGTATCCCAGTTCCATGAGCACTTGGTGCTGGGCTTAGCTTTATGCACGTGAGGAGCCACTCTGATTCAAATTACACATATGCTTCATGTTTGCAACCTTACTCTTCCAGGACATATTCCAGCAAATTCAACACTCCTTTCTTTTCTTTCAAATGCTAACTATGTTACATGCCTTCCTCCCTTCCAGTCACTTAGAAAAACATGATCTGTTAAGTCAGTGGCAGAACTCCCACTGACTTCTGTAATGCTGGGAGTTAAGCTCTYTGCTTATGAGACTTACACATTTCTTCTTAGAAAACTTTCCAACATTACAAAAGGGTCATTTCAGTCCTGCAGCTCTCCAAAATGCTCAGTGAATGTCTTACACTTTTTCCTTTTATTAATATAATTTATTATCAGCATTTATTATGCTATTCTTTGTGGTTTTTTGGAGGAGATGCTAGGATTAATGATATGTCTACTTATCTGAACATTTAAAGCTCTCATGATAATATTTATAAGAATTTTTGGGCTTTTTTTCTCAACCCTGCCCTCCTTTGCAAGATGCTGGATGTCAGATTTTTGCTGCTATCTGCATCAGAATTGTCTTCCATCCTCTGATTCAATTTTTGTAAAAGATCTTAGTGGGAGCTCTGTCATTCAGAGACAGTGGCCAGGAGATGGAAGGTGGTGAAGATTTCCATCAAGGTACATTTGCAAAGAAATATGGACTGAGTTTATATTTATTCTCAGTCATGCCAAATTTGTCCATATCTTTTTCTCACCCCTGAAACATGTTGGAAAGATTTTTGTCTTCTTCATGTATTCTCCTCTAGCCTTGGCACTGCTACGAGGCAACAGAACATGTTTCAAAAGAAATAAAAGGAAGCTGTGAAGAACTGTGGAGTTGTTACAAATGGATTTCCTATGTTCGGTTGCTTCACCGAACATGTTGGTTCCAAATGTACTGTCAAATACAGGGCAGAATATGGCCCTCGAAGCAGCAGAGCTGACATCATATCTGTAGGTTCAGAGTCAGAGGTTGATGGCTACTGGAATCAAACACTGGTTCTGCAGAACACAGACCACTAGGTAAGATGGATCCTACCTTTTGGTTCAGATGAAGATTCGTTGGTATTTTCAATTTCTCTTAAGCTAATCTGAGTTGAAAGTGCTCTGAAGTAACAGTGCATTGTGCAGAATTAAACTTCAAACCCTTCCTGAGCATACTGGAGTAACCCTCTGCTATAACTACACACTATTCACCCCCATATTCCTCATGAAACAAAAGTATTCCCAATTTGAAAGTCGGTCTTTATGGAGTTTTTCTGCCAGTGGAGGTCGGACACTAATGAGACAGTTTGGCCAGCCAGCGCCTTGACATGTTTCATTTATGGCTTGATTATCCCTGATTTAATGAGATACTGTACTACATGGAAGCACATCATCTTCAGTCATTTAACACTGAGTGGAGTCTGAATGTTTCATTTTGGCAGTGTCTCTGCACTTTTGAAATTGAAAAAAAAAAACACCACACAGAATAAAGTATAATTTAAGTAGAATGTTTCATTCCAACTGCAGTAGGCAATTACAAAGAAAGCCATTCTGACTCTGCCCACTTCTTTGCTCCTCTTTTCGGTCCTATAGGATATACATTAGTCCTTCTGAGGTTTTATTATACTGTGCAGAATGTGTTTTGAATTTAAGATTTGTAAGGGGAAAGCAGACAAAAGGTCAATCCCATGTTTCCATTCATCTTCCCTCTGTGTTATTCCAGAGACCCAAAAGGTTGGTACATTGTCTAGATTTTGTGACTGGTGAATTTCTTTGTTACATTGTGGTTTAGGATGACATAGAAATTTTTGACATTCTCTTTCCCATGGCTTCCAGTGGAGGGGCAGCTCCAGAGCACGGCAACACTCCAGTAGATTTTCTCTGTTGGATGACATCTAAGCATCCAAAATCTTCACTAAATCATACTGTAGAATGAGCAGTCCTGGAGTTGTACAAGATCTGAAGTGCTGGTACTGTGTTTTAGACTCACCTCCCTTTGCAGTGGTTTTGCACCAAATGCATTTCAACTGAACCCAGTGACACAAAATTTTCCAAGATAACCTCACTGTGAGAGGTGGACTTGTGAGTATAAAGACATCCTCCCGTGGGTGCAAGGCGTGATGCCATGTGGAGTGGCTCACATCTATTTCCTGGCTCTGGGTTAATTGTGTAAACTTATTTGTGTTAACTTTCTGAGTCTTCAGGAAAAAAACAGTATTTATTAAGAATACATTATGCAATGATGAGATGAGCTTAATCATTTAACATCTGCAAAAGCAGATGGATTCCCAGTTAACACAGTGGAATCCATTCAGTCAGCACCTTGATAAGCACCATGTCTCTTTCACTGCCTCAGATGCCTTCCTAGAGATCCTGTGTATGTTCTTCCCAGTTGCTCTGAAGAGTGTCTGGGCAGCACATCAGGACAGTTTGAAACGATTGTCTGCCATCCCCTCAAGGCTTTGGTAATTTGCAAGTGCGAATGATGTGGCTGGCAGACAGCCTCTCACTGCCTGGCCCACTTGCCCAGCAGCTTGGTGTTTTACTGAGTGGGTCTGGTGCTGCACATCCATACCCTGGGATGGATGTCCTTGAAGGTATTTTTCATTGAGGTGTGGCCGCTGCATTCCGCTGGTGCCCAGTCAAGCACTGTATTGGAGTTACTGGGGGGAATAGGATTCAACACAGAGGCCACACATGGTGTCCTTGGTGTCCTCACACATGAAAGACAGTGTAAGGTTTGCAGACATGGGATGTGGTCTTCCATGAAGGAATGCACAATAAGTTTTCTCTATGTTACCATAGAGTTTAAATATATTTAATTCATAACGAGACATTTTTGACTCAATGTTGGGGCAGCACAGCCATCTTGATCTTCTTTCAGGAGGAATTCCCTGTGGTTCCTCATAAAGGTAATCCTCAAAGAAGAACTTTCAAATTAGAATGATTAATTATTCATATTTGTATGCTTCCCCTGGGTCCCAGGCAGCATATCTGTGCAGGACTTCCCATGGCCTTCAGTTTTTCAGCAGCCTTTTATCATATGCCATTGGACTGTGTAAGAACCTTGTGAGACTATTCTGTATTAGCAGAAAAAGCTTCAGCCTTGCTCTATTTCACATTCATACAAGAAATAAGCCACAGAAATCAGAATTCCAAGTATATTAAAGCTTTCTTTGATCAAAGAACCAAGACAAAATATACTTGAATGAGAAAAAAGTCAGTGGGAACTTTATACCTCTCTCTTCAGATCCTGCATACCCCTGAACCTGCTGGAAGTGCAAGGCTGTGCTGTCAGTGCTGTCATGCCATGTACATGGATCCAAATGTAGGAGAAATGCTTTTTATAATCCGTGGGGTTAAAGTCCTTGGTATTGCTGGTTCAAAGTGCTGGTGTTCCACAGCAGCTGGAGACTGGTGCAGAAAAGTGCAAGTGTTGGGCATGATGCTCAGAAAGTGCCACTCTTCTCTCATTGTGAAAGGGTGGGAATCAGAGGTTTTTCCACTGTAAGCAGCAGATTTTCTGCAGTTGGTGTGAAATCATCATCCAACTCAACAGGGTAATGTCTCCGAGTCTGGAGATCCTCGGCCTCAGTGCTTCCGATGCCATCCAAGGCACGACCTGTGTGTTTCCTACTTAGCTAGTGCTTGCACAATTGATGGCCAAACATTCTTTCTGGAGCATTTACCATTGCCAAATATATTTATCTTTCAGGTAAATCAATTTTGTGTTAATTAGTGACAGCTCTCTGCTAAAATATTCCTTTCATTCTTTTATCACCCTGTGGCAGAGTTCTGCGTGCCCTGCCAGCTGTCCTTCACAGCAGGTCTTGGAGGTTTGAAGCCTTATTTGGTGTCTGCAGTGACCTTTTAAATTCCAGAGCAAAGTTGGGGCTGCACAACTCGCAAATATAACACTTGTTAATAAAATGTCAGCTTTGTAGCAGTCAGACTTGCATGGAGCTTTCAAACTGCATTTTCCATCAGGCTAATAGCTCAGGATTGTGTACACGTGCTGGCACAGCTGCAAGAAGGGTAAAACCTTCAAAGAGAGCTCGCTTCTGGTCCCACCATGTAACCAGGTCACAACTCTACCCCCTGGGGAAAAAATMATTTTGCCAGTTACAATCCAGCAAACAGTTGTTAGTTCCTTCATTGCTTAGGTGACCTCAATGAAACCCAGAAATGCCAGGTTTAAAAGACTAAAAGATTGCCTAAACCTTCAACCCCTGAATCAAGAAATGCCTGAATGTAAGAAATAATAGAAGCAGGGGGAAAAAAGTGTGAGGGGGAGGGGAAGCAGAAGCAGCAGAATGGCGAGCAGATGTTTCCTAAAGAAGGTATAAACATGGAAAGTGAGCAGTCAGATTTTCCTTTAACTTTATAGTGCAGTTTACAAGTTCATTAAACAGGACTTCTCAGCAGGGCAGTCCTTGATGAAGGATTGTTTAAGCTGAAACATTCTTGATTTCCTGCTTAACTGACTCACTTGGTAAGATGCTCTGTAATGATATCATCAGCCATGGAATAGTTAACAAAATCTTTGGGTTGTATAAACCCATGTAGTTTAGATAGTTCTTGACCTTTTCTATGTAGGTAATGACTACTTACACATCTGCAGCTATGCTAAAAGCTCTTTGTAATAACATTGATGTTGTTCAAAACTCTCACTTTCTTATTCTTTTAATACAATTATTATTATAGCAGATTAGATTTTAATGATCCGTTTGTATAGTTGCCCAAAGTAATTCCTTTTCCATTTACTTACTGAAACTACAGAAGCAACTCCTGTGATGTTTTAAAGATTTATCCAAGTTTAGGCATTGCCTGGGTTCATCCTAGTAAGCACCTTCTGATGTTACTGTGATGTTTAGCTCTTGTCTCATTGTAACAAAAATATTTGGTTATTCCACAACAGGATTAGTTTTCTCTCCCATAAAATATTTTTAGCTGCAAACCTCTTGTTATCAATGAAAATTTGTCAATGGACCTCAGTGGATTTCTACTTGGCTCAGTAATGCACTTTCATTACTCGACTAATACTAGACAGCTGGAAGTTGTCTAGTACACATGCAAGTTCTCATCTAACCTATAATATGGAATAATCAGAATACTTTGAAATAATCACAAACCATACGTGGTAAATTGACAATTGACCTATTCTGTGTGGGGAAAAAAATCAAACCTTTGAAACTATGTCATTGCATGAAACAATACAAAGCATTTCCAAATTTTCTCTTCCACTTGCTGGCTTGAGGATGTCTGTGCATAGCCCTAATCATCTGAGATCACTGGTAAACCTGTATTTTCATCACAAAATAAGAATGTTTGCTCCACTGTTATAGTTAACATAAAAATATTCCTGTCTTTTTCCAAGTCAAATAGAAGAAATGTTAAAATCAACTCAAATTATCACCTCATATTGAATATGGGAATTTTGTTAAGTGGTGCATTGCAAACAGTATCTGTATCACAATATAATCTTGACTGCTTTCAATTGCATGTTCTAAAATTCTATAAATTAATATTCCGTAGCTGATAAGGAATGAAATTTTTGAAGAAACGCTTAAGAAATGCTCTAAGAAGTACAGGACAGGATTTATCTTTCTGTCTTTGTATTCTTTGTGGAGCTGCTCTGTTGACATAACGGAAATCAGCCTGGAATCTCTGCAAATCCAACAGCAACATTTGGTGTACAGTTTGTAAACTCATTTGTTATGTTTGTAAAACCTTTTTAATGCTTCTAATAATCTTAAAAGATATAATTTCCTCCTTCCAGTATGAATACTTATATGGTGTTGGCAGTTGTGGCTTTTATTAACAAAAAGCATTGAAATCTTGTAAGGAATTGAACTACAGCTCTATTTAAAAAGCAGGCTCCATGAAGTTCAGAAATTAGCAAACATTGCAAACTATTTGAACTTTAAAGAAACAAAGTAAGTGTGAGCTGGCAATGCTATTGAATTCCATCATTTATATTTTGTTAGATATTATAACTATCTTTTTAGCTGAAGTGAGGACTACAGTCTATGCGTGTGTGCTGGTTTTGGCACATTGTGTTATCAAAAAAATCATCTTCCTTCCCAAAGCAAGATTGGTCAGGATCAGCTAAGGTCTGYCTTTTTGGGTAATTCCTTCTTTTCCCCACTTAAGGCAGTAGCTTCTGGGTAACTTAGAAAGTTCTTTTAAATAGAGTATTTACTTGTTTACTTACACTTTTTTGTGAGTTGTCCTGTCCAGCTGGAAATATTCCATAGCCAGTAATATCTAATTTACTTGATAAAATAATTTCTAGTGGCATCAACATCAGCTCCAGGCCTAAGTATAGAGAGACAAGTCCTWTGTGCACTGATCTCCTTGACAAATGTGCACAGTGAATCCATGTTGGGTGACATCTTCCATAGGATTAAGTGCTGTAGGATGTCAACTGTGAATACAGCAAAGAGTAAGATTATGTAACATGGTCTAAGAAAGATGATTCTTAGAAATTCATCACTCTCTGCTGATCTCTTCATAACTGCATGGTGAATTAGTGCTCACTGTCACTTCTGTCAATCAGGAAAAGCTGAGCAAATAAAATGAGCTGTCACATTTTTGGTTCTCTTCAGTGTGAAACTGAAAACATTTCTCAAGCTAATAAACTGGAGTCTAGGACTGCTGGTATGCTTGACTTTTCCAAACTGTACACTTCAAAGTGCAGAAGCTAGATAAGCTAACAGCTCCTTCAGTGAAGTTATTGTACAGGAGGCAGAATGTCTATCAAATGCTTGCTTTACAAATTTGAATAGACATCTTTGTTCTCAGCAATGTCACCCCCTCGATGGCTGAAGGCACTGGTTGAACAGAGGGAATGTGGAGCAATTTTTTTTTTTTTTTATTTTATCCAGGGATGCTTCTTTGCAGGAAAGTCAACCATTCTTTCTCTGGATCCTCTTAATCAAAACAATGATGCAAGAACAACTAGGGAGGCAGAGTATATTGCTGGCCAAGGTGTTGAAGGTCAAGCTGATGGTTTAGCTGCATGGTCTTCAGAGTAGATGAATCCAACTGTAAGAAGAGAAAGTTGCCATGGCAATTAAATGTTGCTTCTCATTTTCAGGGAAACTGGGTCAGAAGGCAGCGTTAACAGGAAGTACTAAGGAATACATCTTTTCATGTTTACCAAGTAAGTGCAGATGACACAGTGGCTGATTTCTATCTCCATGGTGTGCTAGGTCAGTGTGTTACAGACATCTGCACATTGCTGCAATCTGGTTATAAGATGAACACCAATAGCCCAAACACATTCCTTGTCTCAGTTACACCAATACAATCCGGCCCCTTGTGTTTATTTCAGCACTGAGTGAATTCTTTTGGTTATTTATAGATCCTTCTGAGATTGTGTCAGTGGGGTGAGAGTGAAGCTGCATGAGCAGCCAGAGTACTCCAGAGAGGTCTGTTGGCTGGCACTTGTCCACTGGCTGTGTAAAAGTCACAGAGGCAGAGATGTGGCCTTGCATCTTTACTCTGTAGACTTTGGGCCAGTGGTGAGAGACCTCAGCCACAGACTGGAAAAGGAACTGGAGGAGACTCATGGTTCTATGTTTTCTGCTCTGACTCTCCAGGAGGGAAGTAATCTCTTTCTGTGATATCTATGATTTAGGGGTGGTATTTTTTGGCCTGTTGCTCTTGAGAAAGGCATTGAGAAGAAATTAGCAAATCATATGTAATGGGCAGGACTTCCCTTTATCCAGAGAAAGTCAAAGTACAAGACAGGAGTTCCTTTACACAGCTGCAAAGTCTATTCTTGCTCCCTTATCTCACTTGCCCAAAAAGCACATAGCTCTGTGCTGCTTCATGTATCTGTGCTGACAAGCACCTTTAACAGACTGTACCAGGTTTCTGTCAATGCCTTCAGTCTTCCAGAGCTCCATTACAGTTCCTCAGGGACTCTCAAAAATGGCTAGGGAAATTGGCTGGACAGGAGCTGAGTAGAAGCTTTCTAAGGAATGAAAGGATAGAAAAGTAATTTCGTAGGTTGGCTGAGGTCTTGCTGAGATGTTTAATGTTGCCRTGATTTAATTCTATTGCTAATGCATTGTGCACTGGGGCGTTTGAGCATTTTGGTAAGAGGATCTTGGTTATTCTTTAAATTGAAGGAATAAAACACAATAGGTGTCATTAGAGATCTCTGTCTTGATTTTGGAGAGGTTCAGTAGCATGTATCTAGTAAAAGACATTGGTCCCTATTCTTATTTTCATTGATGCTTTTTTTACATATTTTGGTCAGATAAAGGACTCCTGATGTTGTCATAAATTATTTATATTCTTCCTTTCTGCTCCTGACAGGGCCTTGCTCAGGCATGTTGCCATAGTATGCTGCTTTTGAGCATGCCACAATTGTGCCTGCACTTCAGGGACTAGCTCAGGGGGTACGAGTTTGTGTGCCTTGGCCCACAGAGAAATGAAACCAGACCTATCATCTCTATCATGTGAATCTTTTGGTCTGTATCTTGCTTGGACCATCTTGTCTTTGTTAGAGAGACTGCTGTGGTTTCTAGGCTATCCATTATGAATTAATGAAGGTCCAAGCAGCAAAGATGAGTGCTGAGGATGGGATAGCAACCATAACATTTGCTAAGGATGTGCCATTCTGCTGCACAGGAAAACTGACAACACTCACTGAGTGAAGGTGCTTAATCCTTTAACTCCTGTAGCAGAAAATGATCTCCTAGAATTTTCCTCTTCAGACTACCTGCTGTAATTTCTGTTATTCTATGTGAGAACAGATACTTACATACAAAGACAAACCCTTACGTGAAGTCAAAAACTTACTGAGAAAAAATTATTTTGTGCAGACATTAAATTTCATTGTTTGTCACTGTGGTTTTAGTAATTGCTTCTGTTCTGTTTGTTTTACATTTCACCTTCCTTGTATCTGTAACATTTTTTTGTCTTTCTGAGACATCTCTCAGCTGCTCCATCACCACAACTTTTTCAAAGGGGATTGTAGTAGTGTCTAAAAGATGTTGTTCTGCTGATCTCTTAACACATGTCTTTATCCTCTCCAAGGAAGGTAATTTCTAGATGACAACTCTCCTTGTTTATTTTGATTGCACATAGGTGACCCTTACATGGTTTTACTGCTACAGAACTGAACAACCTTATTAGTTCCTACTGCAGCATCAGAAGAGTGTATCAAATCCATCACTGAGATAATGCTGCCTGGTTTTGAGCCCAGAAGACAAAAGAAACTTCAATCACAACTTTTTCAGCTGGGGTAGTTGAGTGCATGTTTAATTGCACAAAATAAAAAGGCATYGCTGCAACTTGCTTTAAATCAAGCTTGAGTAAATGTTTGTCAGGAATAAATACTCCTGGAATATTACTGGACTGTTACAGTGATTACTATCTCAGTACTACTATAAATAAGAAAATATTACTTCAGCATATTGCTTAACTATTTTCACTGTAGTGAGATGACCACCACTATTTGTAGTCTTTTGGGCATGGGAATGAACTTTTCCAAGAAAAGACATGAAGTAAAACGTTTATTCATATCCTTTTATTTTGGGGTGGGAAATAATTTCTATTTTTAAAAAATATGTGCTTTAAAACTAAAGACAGTCAGACAGACTGGAGAAACATTAGTTTCTCCATTTAGCATTTTGCCTGATTTAAGACCGTTTTTTTCTTTCAGGATCCAAAGCAGAGAGCTGGCCCGAGAAATATGAAGGGCTTTCAACCACAAAAATCACTGTGCACTTATCAAAGCCAGTGATTTTTTTCAAATAAGATTCTTAAAAGACAGAGGATTCATTCTGATAGTGTTGATATTTAATTGCCTCCAGGGACACCAGCAACAGAAAATACTCATTGCATCTGACAATTAAAAGTAATTATTACCAATTAAATAAAAGCTTCCCTCTCAAATAAATAGGAAAAAACAGAGCCAGTCTTCAGGGCACTAGTTTCAGTTTCTGTTGTTTTGTTTCTTTATTTCACTCTGGTTGTTATGTCAGCATAACTGTCTTATGGTGGTAARAGGATATGGAATAGAAACTTGGAACTTTCTTATTTATAGTAGATTTGTGGGTTTCGACTAGTTTGCTCATTTTGTTTAGACAGTAACAAGAAACTGCTTAATGGGAAGCCCTATCATTCATAAATATTTTTAATCATAGAAACATTTTCTGTATCTTGGCATCTGATGTCACAAATAGGTTTCCATCACTTTCCTGGAAAGACTTTTTTCACAACCTAAGACTTCAGGCGGAGAGTTTTGTAATTTATTATCTGCATTGTGATATTAACTCTTTTTGTTGCTGAAAACTTCTGATGAAACAAGGATGTGGTCATCAGGAGGGAATACATGTCACATAACTTAGAAGTCCACAGTACAGATGTCTGCAGCCGTGTGGGTGGGTGAGTTCCCTTTGAAGTCAGCAGGGAGGCAGAGGCGTTTTTAGTGTGCACTGACTAACATATTTTAGATGCTTACATCAGGAGAAGAGGTGTGAATCCTATGCCTCCACTGATTGTGTTTCCTAGTTATCTATTGACTCCATTAAGCCTGGGGAACTGGACTCTGCATCCTGAATTGTAGGAGTCTAATGGGTAATACACAGAAAGGTACATGCAAATCACAGAGGTGATGACAATAATCTGCAGGGGTATTATGTGATCCTAATTTGCAAATTGTGTAGGCTCATGATAAGCCATTTGGCTGTTCCAGTTTGCTGACCAGTGAGGAAGAAAGGACAATATATACTTTGTACAGCTGGAGCAAAATGCTTTTGTGAATGCTGGGATGGTGAAGAGTGATGGGATCTGATGAAAATTAAGTGAGTAATGATACAGATAATTCTCCATCACAGGAAAGCTTTTTTGAGACCTCTGTGTTATGTGAGATGATAAGCAGGTATCTGCTGGCAGAGGAATACTGAATTAGGGACTCATAAGAAAAAAAAAAACATTTGGAGAACAGAAAAGATGAGCTGAAATAATGAAATTAAAAACAATTTAGAAGCTGACATGCAGACAAAAATGCACTGAAAAGAAGACAAAGTAAAGTRAACTAGGAGATGTTATTGCCCTTGGAAATTCCAGATGAAATTGGGTTCCCACTGAACCAGACACTAAATGAGCCTAATATGAGAAACATCTCAAAAAGTTTGAAAACTAGTAATTTTGCTCAGTTTTTAAAAACTTTTTTCCATGTTAAAAGTTACAGGTACATTGGCTGGACTCAACACCACGACAATATTCTGTTGAGTTTGTTCAGTAGATAAACTTCATAGTAAGTGGTTATTTCTCTTTGCTTTCCCATGGTTTGCTTTTTGTTGTTGTTGTTCAGGTGTTGTTTTTTTTTTTGGTTGGTTGGTTGGTTTGGTTTGGTTTTGGTTTGTTTTCCCACCCTTGTGATTATTTTATTTCATTCTTACCTTCAGCTACCTGTCTATAGTTGTAGCAAAAATTATTCAGGAATGTGTTTCCTGAAAGTAAACGCAGGAATATCACCACAGCTCAAAAATGACAGCTTGATCCAAAAATCAGTGACTATGAAAAAGGACATCTCAGCCATTSATTCATTCATAAGACATCCACTGAGTTGTTTTCTGGTACAGTAATGCTATAAAAATGCTATTTTCTATCACAATGCATTTTATCAAGAGGATTCAAGAACTGCAGGAGGTCTGGAGCACCCATTTTTGAGATTGTTTCAGATCAGTCACCCTCTCTAGCTCAGACCTGCTTTTTCAGTGTAGAGAAACCTGTATCATTACAACTGATCCTAGGTAATAATAAGAAAAATATTTTCTTATTCACTTATCACTGATCTTCTTTTCAGAGTACAGAATTGTAGTTCTCTAAGAATTCAGTAAGAATCAATAAAATGCAAAGTCAGAAGGCAGCTTTTGTATCTGACAAATTATTCAATAGATGAACTAAAACTGGGCCCCATCAGCAGTGTTTAAACATATAGATCACAACATTTCTGTGCACACAGGTTTTAATGACCTGAAATCTACCAGTGAATGTGTTGGTATATAAAGGTGTTTCCAATCACGTGGTTTCAATGGGAAAGTTTTGTTTAAAGAAATTCAAATTCAATCAAATTCAGATTTGAGTGACTCAGATATCTAATTTTCATGTACCTTCCTAATGATTTGATACACACCCATTGAARCCAATGGTAATCTCCCATTAAACCCTATGGGAAAGCATATGGTAGTAACTGAATTATTCAGTTTTCTTGTAATTAGATATCTACCTATGAAATTAATGTTTAGCTGCCCCTAGATAAAATATAGAAGTACATGTAAACATTTATTTAAAATATTTAAGAATACGCTTAATATTAAATATGTGCACATTTTGCAGTAGAAGAATGAACCTCAGTATAAAGTTACATAATGTGATGCATTCATTCCTTACAGTCTGGCAGTGCATTAGGATGCCAATTATGGTATGCAATAGGCAAGGAAGAAATAGTTCCTATATAAGGTTATAAGAAACACTTTCTAATACTGTTTATAGAAAAAAAGTTTAACTGCAAAAATGAACTCAATTAATTGATGTAGCAAGCAATATTTCTTAACACAGGACTTAACAAAAAATTCTTATAATGTGGCCAGGTTCAGATGATACTGGTGAGAAGTGCATTTGTTTATCTTTATAATAAATCTTTCCCTTTGATCTCCAGCCTGCCAGTATCAATCTTTCCTGATCCAAGGAACCCCCATGTATTTTAATCAGAATTTAAATTAAAATGGTTGAATCCAATAGCAGTAATGATACTGGGAATCACTAGGAATATGGAAACAGTTACTGTTGCTGTTTAATGTACATATATATGCACAAAAGTGTAATAAATAATAAATAATGTGATAAGGAAATACTGTTAATGGCACTAATTTAATCGATGGATTGGTGAATTCCAAAGATTCTTGCACAGTCATTTCTTTGGAACAGTTTTGTGAAGGTTCTTTTGCTACTGAATAAATGAAAGGGATGTTATGGGGTGCCAGCACTGAATCCAAGGTCATGAGCAACATTTCCATTTACACCCTTGGACAGTAAATCCTCAAAATCTTTACCCATGTATTTAGGTTGCAGCTGATGTGAATTTTCTCCTGCTATTTTTCTTTTCTCTTTTATTTCTAGGCTGCTCACTTTCTTAGATTGAATTTTGTCTACCACAACAGAGTTTTCAACTTCAGTATGAAACATATTAGAGGAATAAACCATAAACGACTCTGCAGTTTACAACAGGGTGTCCATAAGATGCCCTCACATAAAAGCATAGAACAAGAAAATAAGTGCAGTAAAATAATGAAATATCTATCTCACTGCTCGCTCACTCATACCATAAAACCAAAAGCAATGTCTGGTTTTAGCTGACATGCCATGTTCTTTAAATGGCTGAAAGGACACGAGCTGGTAGTGATGATTAGTTTCTGTAATGGTAGAAGGGATATTTCAAGAGAATTAACATTTAGCCTATTAGTCCTTTTTTACATCCCTTGATATCTGTTTCCCTTGAGATTGCAGATGAGTTTTTGCTTCCTTGTGAATGGTAATGGTAATGAACTCCTGGTAATGCCAGGAGTTTCATCTTCAGCTGTTTCTTTCCTGTGTCTCAAAAATTCAGCTCATATGTGAAGAACTTGCTGTGTTGGGTCCCTACCCAATAAATCTCCCCAGCCTTGATGCTTGAATTAGAAATATACCACAAATATGCAGGACAAGATCCCACACAGTCATAACTTGTTTAGGGCCATAAATGGAGTTATTACCATTTAAATCTATTGAAGAAAGGTAAACATGTAGCAAAGGTGCTTCTTCACTAGCACCACTGATACACCAGCCCCTTACACTGACATAATTTGCCACTGTTTCTTCCTGGCTTTTCTTGGAACCAATTGGTAGAATGAAGAGTTCTTTTAACCTAATTCTTCAGGCTTTTCTTAGAATTTGGTCAGTCTCTTGAAAGGCCTCTGTGAGCTAGGACATGGAATGGACTTGGTGTTTGGATCACTGGGAAGGGCAAGAGCAGTGCTATTTGTATCTATTACCTACAACTTGAGCAAACCCGTGAAGGATTAATCTCACAACTGAGCTAAGTATGCTCCATAAGTTCCTCTCAAGTTTGTCTCTCACATCCATGAGAACCTGGAGTTTTAACCTCCATATCATCAATTCCTTCCTATTTTCCTGTCTCAACTGTCTTCCCTTTAAAACTGCTACAGTCTTGAATCAGGCCATTATTTAATCCTTTAAAATCAGTTTCCATTTACCCAGTTCACCACTTTCTGAAACCACAGTAACTCATGATTGCTGGGGCCAGAGGGGAATTGCCTGAGAGATGTGTAATGCGCTGAGCTAACATGTAAGGCTGAAGTATAAAATTTAAGTTATAAATGAAAGTGACAAGCAAAATTTTTCTCCACTTAACTTTATTAATGATGCAATATTTTATTGCCTGTGGCTAACAGTATTTATTGTCATTGTGCTTAGCTGTAATTTGGTTTCATAATTCAGCAACATTTTTTTTTCATTTCATTTTTTTTTCCCCAGTATCACATTTTGTTTCCATGCAGATTGTTGTCATAGCGTGTTCAGATAGTAGTAAGTGTGTGGTCTTCTGGGAGCAAACACATGCAGATTGGCATAAATTTGAAGAAGTAAAAGCTTAACTGTGGGCCTATTTTTAGACATATGAATATGTTGCTGAATTCAATAGTTACATAGATTGTCCTTCCAGGGTGACTAATAAAACTGCATGTGGTTTTTTGGTTGTAGGCACAAACATGTATCCGGCGACATCCAGCAGCAATGTCTTCAACATTTATTTAATTACAGAAAAAGTCCCACTGAGAGCAGGGGGAATATTTGTGTGCTTTAAATTAAGTATCTGGTGAGTGACAAGCAGTGTTAAGGATCTTACAGTATCAAGGCTTGAATTTGCACATCATATATTACTGTGATCAGAGAAAGATAATGACAGTGAACAAGAAAAAAACTTTAAACAGGAGAGTTTCAAAAGATGAAATGGTTTGACTTAGGAAGGAGAGGAATTGAGCAAACATATCAAAAGTAAGTGAAATGGTGACTGCTATTGAAATGGAAGAATGAGAATGTCCCTTTTCTCTGATAAATTGTACAACAAGAAAAACGAAAGTGCAAGTTGGAAACCATTATAAGGAAACCCTTTTTTTTCTATGGTGTGTAATTAGATAATAGTTTGTTCTCAGAGGAAGTGAGGCCAATGAAAATTCCTAGTGAGACTGAATATTCCCATGGATAACAGTGGTACCTGGAGTTATCACTAATGGCATACAAGCAATGCAGTCATGCTCATTGAAATGGCCATCAAATCTTGTGCTCCAGGGCTCAATGAGACAAGTGCTGCTGGACACAAGCAGCTGATGTCTGACAGAAGGGACAAGTTATTTCCACCTGTTTGCTGTGGACAAGTTATTTCCACCTAATATGACAGTTTCAGTTCTTCTATGTATCTGTCTAATATTCTTTAAGAGGTATAGATTGGTTATTCAATGTGTTGTCTCTTGGTAGATTTGTGTGGTATATTACCAGTACAATAGACTGTCCCTTGAGAGATTTCTTCAATCCGTGTTAAAAAAGGAAAAAGGAGGTAAAAGATACATTGGAATTTTTTTTGTCTGGTTGGCTGGTTTGTTTGGGTTTTTTTTTTTAATTAAGTGGAATAACCCTACTTGATGACTAGATCTTTTCATTACAGCATTTTTCAGTGTTAGTGAGTCTATCATCAAATATGATTCCATTCTTTCACCCCTTTTTATTGATTTTAATATTCTTAAGATGAAAATTTGTATCATACTTTCAAATCAAGGATCTTCAGAGAGTGGTTCCTGCCCTTTTTGGCTATCTTTCATCTTGATTACCATCATTCTAAAGAGAGTGTAGAAGGATGATGCTCTTGATGAAGTCCATAATGACCATGATAGAGCAGTAGCAGCATCCTGAACCTTATATGCACATGGATAGCATAAATAACAGCGTGGTCTGACAATTAATGACTTTTTGCTGAAACTCCTGTCCTCAAAATCATGTGGGTTTTTTTCAAGCTGATTCAAGGTGAGCACCTAAAACTCCCACATAGTCAGCAATGCCAATTATGTTTATTTCTTTGCTTCGCGGTGCAGATTCAAGTGTGGGTTTCAGAAGTTAACATCTTCTTGGTAGGCACTGGCATGTTCATAGCAAATTGGCTTTGTTTCACTTCTCACTTCTGTTACACATGCATCTTAACTGTTTAATGTAATATTTCTACTTAATTACAGGAAATGTCACTTACTATATTGATGGTAAAATGAACACATGCAATGTAAATGACATTGTACATTTTTACAATGAGAGAGAAAATGATTAATTATGATATGGAATAAATTAACTCATGCATCAAGTGCTTTCAAGAGGTGTTAGAGGTGGAGGTAGGAGTTGTTTCCAGCTTAGTCCCTTCTGTGGAGGAAATTAAGAGTCAAATTATATCAGACACTAAAGAGCAGAAATGGTCTCCATGGTCTAGAAGAGCATATAATGATATGTAACATTTATAGACACACAACCTATCATGCTGCAGCTTATACTCTGTCAGGATCACTTCATTTATCACTTCAAGTACATTGTAACACCACAGCACACTCCCTCACAAATTTTATTAGAAAGCATGAATTCAGTCAGGGTGAGTATAAACTAGCTGGAGCTTGCTTGCAGGAGAGGGCACACAAGTTAGAGGAATCACAAGTCATATTATAAAGTAGGAACTGCAAATTGATTACTTTAGGTCAGCCTTGGAAAATCTCTGGAAACTTGTTCTTACCTAGCAAAGAGGCTGTGAGTCTGTAAATTATTTCTGTTCATTGTCCAGAGATTTAAACTATGGCAATCCCTGGGAATGAACACTATTCACCCAGTAATAAGGTCAGATTTCTCCAGAAGTGTATACTCTATCTAACCTGGGTTTATTCTTTCCTCTTTTTTTGCAAACATATAAGTATTTGATGCTTCCTAGCAAGTTGAAGTTGCTATTCTAAGGTTTTTACAAGTTGARCAGGAAATTTTTTGAGAAGTAGTGTTTTAAGAAGGGAAGAAATACATTTATTTGCCTGAAGAAGTATACTTTTGTTCATGAACCCTTGATGTAGCATAAAGCTCACCCCAGTCATCTCCAAGAGTTCCCAATAAACAGTCCAACAAAAGCATTCAACATTTCAACATTTCAACCCTCAAATTAAGTGCAGCTATTCCTTGGGCTGAGGGACCAACAAAAAAAACCAGGCATCATTTTTCCAGGAAGGTAGGAAAAAAGTACAGGGAAGGGTAGTTCACTGAGCAGAGAATCAAGGTTTTGAGCCTGGCAGAAAAGGAAYGGCCAACTGGTAGAAGGAGATGCAGAGAAGATTGAAAGGTGTTGAGGCTGGTTATTAGACACTCGGTGGGGATAGTCTTTGCTTTTACTTACTCTTGGTGAACTTTTTTAATAGAAATCACTTTCATTCTGACACAGAGCGTAAACAGATTTTAAACCTCTGTGTTCGCCACAAAGGAGGTTTTGTTTTTCCAAACAGCSATACTGCCAACCAGCATTGCACAGGTATCTCCACATTCCTCCCTCTGCTCCATCCCTCATGACAGTTCCTTCCCTTCCCCATTCCTACTGGGTATGTACACCTAGAGGATTCAGCCTGCTGCTAACTCTCCTGGCATCACAAAGCCAGTGGAAATAAGCATAAGTCACTAATAAATGTTACATCCCAAAGCTACAGCATGAAGAAAGATGGCCTTTTTCCCAGAAGCTGTGCACTGAATATTTAAATTTGTTTGCAAACCGGCACTGAAGGCGGTGTTGTCAGCCTGGGCACGTAGCTAAGTGCAAGTGGTGCAGCCTGTAGTTAATTAGTAAGTTTGCTTTGCTAGGCTGTGACTGCAGCAACTTTCTTCTCAAAAAATGCCTTTCATGTACATAGCTGGAAACAAAACATTCCACACAGAAGTTCTGTGGACGTGTTTAACTCTTCTCTAGAGTGTAGCCAATTCACAATCTCCTGAATAAAACCAAACCCATGGTAATGTGAACATACAAGGGGGTTTGAATGTTCTTATTGCATCTCACGATTATCTAAAGATTTTCTCGAGTGTACGTTTTCTCTGGTATGCTTAATGCTTTCTTCTTGTACAAAATGTCTTGAACTTATATATATACACTAAGAGTTTCGCTGGCTGGTGTAATAATGTATAAATTATTTATCAATTGTCCATTATATAGACAACTCGAGAATTAAAAAAAAAATAATAATTTCACAGAGTTAAAATAATAGGAAAAAGCTAATTTTCCATACAATTTGGCAAACAAGTCTAGGTTTTGAATATAAATGGATAAATATATTTGTGCTATTTGAAATATTCAATTATTTAAAAAAAATAGGTAAGGACATGGGAGAGTGGAAGGGCAGAAGACAGCGACAATGCCTGATATATGATGATGTTTCCCCTCATTCATGAGGATTTATTTTGAAACCCAACTGGCTCAGGATTTTGGAAGGCTCTTTTTTTTCTGCATTTTAAATCCCTTGGTTCTAATTTGCTTTTCTCACGTATTCCAGAATAAATGGTATTCATCTTCTTTGAAGTCAGTGAAACTACACAGAGGTAAAAACCGATAGAAGAAAATCAAAGCTTTTAAAGGACACTAACTGCAGTACCTTGGTAAAGGTGAAATTAGTTAGTTTAGTCTGTTAATCACTTGTCCAAGTCTGACATTATATAAAGCATTAGCAGCTGGAGTCTATTGTCCAGACAAGGATAATCAGCAAATCCAAGTTTATAAATTGTTGACTGGAAACAATGGTGTAGAGATAACCCTGGAGAGGTTGTGAAAGACTCCACTGGAGTTTATTTGCATTGCAATTCTGCTGGAAGTCACAGACRCTTGGCTTCCTACCTACTTACTGCCATTTATTTTTGATATGCCCCACAGCATCCATGACACTTATTAAAATAGAACGGTGTCTAGGCAGCCGGCAACGCTACTGTATCTTGTTTCAGCAGCCGCTCTATTTTAAGAAGTTCCAAAGAGGTTCAGTGTACATCTTCCAACCTACTACATCTGTTGATTCATATAGCTCGTGAAACCTTTGACCTAGATCAAAAATTCCAGCACTTAAGAAGGGAATCTGCGCAGCTTCCACTGTCCATTTAGTGTTGTAGGCTAACAAGGTGTTCTTCTCATTTATGCAATTTTCTTTCATTTTTTTGTACAATTTAAAAATTATATTTGCCTGTAATAAAAAAAATTCCACCTTGCCAATCCATATCCCACACCTTTATTTTTCTGTATAGTGTCTTTGTACCCATTTGCTCAAAATATGCCTTTTTATTTTTATTTATTTTAATAGTGTCATTAATACTGTATATATAAGAATTTCCCTTTTTTCTCACTTTTGTAGCAAATTCTTTCTGCAATTTCTGGATGCGAGCCAGACATGTTAGAGTGAAAATTGGAGCTATTCTCTCTGCAAGCCTGCCAATGTTCTCACAACAGGGAATATTAGTTTATAAATTACCCCAGGGAGAAATGCCAGTCACAGAAAACTCGGGAGTTCCACAGGAGCCAAATCACACCTTTCTCATATTTCACTTCTGTGAGCGTTCACATTCAAATGTAAACAATGTTTACATTTAAAACTGCTTTTGGCATTGTAAAAGACCTCTCTGCCTCACACATCTTTGTGAAATTGTTCTGTCTGAAATGTCTGTTCCTTACAGACTGATTTCTATTTCTATTTTATTGGGGAAAAAAAAAAGCTGATGGGAAATAAACCAAACTGTCTAATTATTCCTGACATATTACCTATCAGAATATAACCACCATGAGAGGAGCAAAAGGGCAGCTTCTCTTATCAAGTTTGTTCTCGTTGCTGGCAATTCAGTTTGCTTCTCACACAGAAGCAGAGTTTTGAAATGATGAGCATTTTGAGATGATGAGTATCTGTCTCAGGAATTGATGGTACAATAATGCCGTGACATGGAGGATACGAGTCAGATAAAATAGGCTGTAATGAGGTACATAAAAGGACAGCAAAATATCCCCTCAAAAGTGAAGGCCATCAGACTGGAAGGATACATTTCCAGGTCGTTTCAGTCAATATCACTACAGGGATCACTGCAGTTACACCAGCAGTGACCATTCCCTGCAAGAACAAATTGTTGGCAATTGTGTCACCCATTCTTGAGTCTTATTTAATAATTCCTATTTCCCATCTGCAATGATGGTATTGGATGTTGCATGATTATATTGTTTATGGCCCTGCCTTCTTCTCAGTGAATATGCTGGAAAAGCATTTTTTCACTTGAAAGGTTCAGGCACATTATCTATTGCAAATATCCCGGATGCTTTACAGTGAAAAGAAATTATGCGAATTGTGACCTTTGGCCTGTAGATGTAATTAGGTTTCTAATTAGAGGACAGGATATAAACTCATACATTTGCATTACATTTGTTTGACAGAGGTTCCCCAAGTGCTTAGTACCTTTTGGCCTAGACTACCTTAGAATGAATATAAAACTTAATTCAGTAAAACTTTGCTTATTCATGCCTACATAGTTTGTCRTTCTGAATTTCTTTAGATGCAGAATGCAACTGAAATGAGGAGCAGCTGAGGACACTTGGCTTGTTCAGCCTGGAGAAGAGGAGACTGAGGGGAAACCTCATTGCAGCCTACAACGTCCTCACAAGGGAAAGCAGAGGGGCACGCACTGGTCTRTTCGCTCTCGTGACCAGTGACAGGAGTCAAGGAAATGGCATGAAGCCGTGTCAGGGGAGGTTTAGGTTGGATACCAGGAAAAAGGTTCTTCACCCAGACGATGTTTGGGCACTGGAACAGGTTCCCCAGGGAAGTGGTCATAGCACCAAGCCTGTCTGAGTTCAAGAATCGTTTGATAATGCTCTCAGGCACATGGTGGCATTCTTGGGGTGTCTTGCACAGGGCCAGGAGTTGGACTCGATGATCCTGATGGGTCCCTTCCAACTCAGCATATTCTATGTTTCTATGATTCTATGAAATATAGAGGGGAATCACTGTCAGTGGAGGCGAATCACATCAGCTAAAAAGCACATACCCCTTCTTGTGTCTTGTAGACCACACAATAGGGAATAGCATAATTTAAACCTCAGTGGGGAACAGACATAGAAACAACTGTCCTGTGAGGAGCAGGGAGTTGAACACGATGATCCTTATGGGTCCGTTCTAACTCGGTATGTCCTCTGAATTCTGAGGGCAGTGGACCAGGGCAGGTTTGTGGTCCTCTTTGCAGAACAAAAAGTTCTGACAGGAGGGAAAAGAAACCATGAGAAACAAGATTTGCCAAGTAGAAAGGCAAAGAATTAGGTTGTGAGTTGAAGATAAAGACAGGGAAAGTTAACTTGACTGGCAGGAGCAGGTATTATCAGACATCTGTGTAAGGCTGGTGTGATACTTTGCCATTTACCTTCTTGGAGATGAACAATTAACTTCATTAGTTTACACACCTCTCCTCTTGTTCAAGGATGCTCTGTCCAACAGCTCCAAACCCGAGTGTGCCTACCCCTCTAGCTGCTCTCTGTTCCTCCAGTCATTCCCTGCTCCTTTGGGACAGGCTGGGGAGGATGGGCAGTACCTCCAGTGGGATTCCCACTGCTCAGGGGGTCTGGATTTCCTGCCTCCCATTCTCTGTCTCAGCCCCAGACACCTCCTGGCAGGTGCCCCAGGAGGAGCAGTAGCCCTTGGTACCCTGCACTCCCTCCCTTCCAGCCCACAATGTGGTTTCCCTCCATCCAACACTGGCTGCAGGATGGACCATTGCAGGAGCCTCAGCAAGGCCCCAGGGACTTGGGGAATGTGCGGGAACTGCTTCTCTAGAGAAAAACATCGTCTGTGTTCCCTAGGGACAGCTTTTGTTTATTTCTGTTCAGATACAAATCTCTTCAATTGTTTGGGAATGATAGGTTTCTCCCCTTGGAACTGAAAAACACAACCTTTGTGAGATAGAGGTAGAGCAAAGCAACTGGCATTCATAAGCTGCTGCTTGGCATGAACAAAGGATATTGACATAAGACAGTGTAAAAGAAAGGTTTCTGTTCTCCCTGATTATGCACAGATGCAGTACAGGCATGGGGGAGGCTGGGGAAAGGGAAGGGGCTGTGAAATGGCAGAATCACAGATACATCACACACTGTGGGAATTTATCCACCAGCCTTCTTAACACCTTAGCAAACCAAGCTGGAGTAGTATTTTCTATTTTTGTTTTTCTGGCTCACTGGGAAGTCAGAAATATTTTATATTAAAGCCAGTCAAACACAAAGAGAGAGAGAGAAATAAAAAAGTATACAAATATTGGCCACAGTTGTTGCGCCTTTTTCAGCTCTGCAGAATCCTGGAAAACAAGATTTTATCAAAATCTTAAAGGTCTCAATTGTTTGAGCAGCTCTTTAGGCAGATTAGAAAAGCAAGGTTGTAGTGTATGATAGTTTTCCTGCTTTTGTTTTTAATTTTCGTATTGGATATATGTGGCATTTCAGTGAGATCAGGTCTGTTTATATTTCTTTCCATATTCTAATAACTTTGTGGGGAAAAAGAAAAAAGGCTTAAAATAGTTATTACAAGTAGAAACCTTGGCCAGGCCCCTGAACTGAGTCTATTTCTTGTTTGATAGAAGTCAATGGGAAACTCATATCAATGTCAATGCTTTGGGGTTTTTTTGCTGCATTTATCATGCCCAGATAGACAGGTGATAGATAGAGTGCAACACATGCCTGGAATATTTTTTCCATGAAAAATGCGACAGATACCACCAGACACCACTACAATAACAAAATGCTTCAGCACTGATTTCCAGAATTCCATGATGGTCTTCATTAACCACGAACACACAACCTGTAATAATAATTTATAGTATAAACATAATTAGAATAATAATTACAGTTTTTTTAGATTTCTTTCAGAATTGAAATTATTAGCGCAGTTTGATGGAATCTAAAAAAGCCTCCATACAGTGGAAAAAAGGATCAGTCCCACATTCTGTGTTAAACTGGTATAAATAAGATTACAATTCATTTAAGACTACCCATTTGAGACAATCTATTCAAGTAAAAAAACCCTCAATAAGTGGATTAATTATCTTACTTACTCAAATACAGACTTAAAACCATTCGGTATGGGATCCATAAATGAGTCTGTTTCCTAAAGGTTGCTTTAAACTGTATCCCCTGATGGAAATACCCTCCACATCTTACGAACCTTGTCAATCAAAACAGCAGCAGAGTCTCTTTGTGGCTGAATACAGACACTCAAAATTTGCTTCTGGGTCTTATGGCAATCCCCCCTGAAGACAGCACATCCCTGCTGGCTCCTCACTGCCTCCCATCAGTGCCTGGGTGCTGGTGTCCCCCTTCACTGCTGGTGCACCACCTGCTCTAGGACCTGGTTGAGTCTTTCTGAGCACCCACAGAAAATGTTGATCCCAGCAGCCGTCAGAGTTTAGTGAAACAATCAGGGAAAATCAGGTAGCAGGAGGTCACAAGGGTTTCCTGGAAACTTTGGAAACTCGCCTGAGTGTGGAGGCTTTGCAGTGTCACCCAGCTCGACCCTGAATGCCAAGTTCAAAACCCAGCGACTGCCGTCTTCACAGCCAGCCAGCTGAGCAGAAGGCAGAGCTGCACTCCATGGCCAAAATACATAATGCACCAGATCCTCATCCTATGTAAACAGGGAAACGGCTGTAGCACAGCTATGCCAATTGACTCTAATCAAGGCTGTGGGCCAAGAACTCAAAGGGCATGTCTACAGGGCTCAAACCAGTGGTGTATTACAGAACTCTGAGCTGGCTTCAAGTATTTTCTTATATGGTGCGGTGCAGTTCCTTTTTGTGATGGGCACTTGGGTCCCAGAAGTCGCTCAGATTACAGGTAACCTGGCTGCAACACGTGGTTACAGTTATATACACACTGGTAGGTATGGATGGCGTCAAGGAGATCTCTGTTCGTGCCATGTTGCACAATACTGTGCCCAAAGCCGCGCAGATTTACCTGGCGACAGCAATACTTAGGGTTTATATACCACTAAATCAGTCTGCTTTTTTTCTTTTTAGTTATGCTTGAATAAACAAGACGACAGATTTGCCACGTTATTGTGGTCATGCTCCTCGTGAGAGATACATTCACTACTTTTATCTTCATCACACTGCCTACATGTAGTCCTTGAGTATTGAAGATGCTGGAAAGTTTGAAATCCTTCTCAATGAGTCCAGCCACTAAAAATTACCATCTACGTACCTGAAATGATTCAGATCCTTTCCCTGTGAACTTCTGAATCCGATGGATGTGCACAGTCCAGCTGCCAATGGCAATGGAAAGACCACAGATGGAATGAGCTGGCCGGTGACATCCCACTCCATCTTCTCATACAGCAAAACCAGCTGTGGCAAATGCCAGATCATTGTGGGGAAAATTATGTTATGAGCATCTTATAAGCAGTAGTTGTAAATTTCCATGATTTTCAGAATGGCTTCTTTCACAAGTAACTTGAGTTAAAGAGTGACTGTCCCCACGTACCTACCAAATGGATGTGCAGAGGGTTTCTATAAATCAGTGCTGGAGAAAGGCCTGTTTCAAAGTTTGTCTTTTGGTCCCTCGAGAGAGAGCAATCCAGTGGGTTTGTTTTATCATGCTCACTGCTGCTTAAAAGAAGACAAAATGCGGCAAGCAGCTCATTAAGAGAGAGAGATTGGATCTGTGTTAATATGCAAATGCTAATCCATTAGGACCCTGCTCATACACCAATCAATCAATTAACTCRTCTGTCTCTGTATTGTTCATTATTTGAAAAATGCTTTTAATCATTTTGCTATGCATTAATTAATAGCAGGCCTAGTTGAAAAGAAAAAAAGAATTTTAGCATTCCTTGGGGCTTACATGTGCAAATATTTAGTATTCAGCTGTGATTCCACGATTAAGATGTACCATATAGTCAAAGATAGCACAGGAATTTACAGGAGCAGAGATACCAGGCAATTTGATTTCATATCAACTATTTCATATATATATGTATATCTTTTATAAAGCACTTCATAGAGTAAGTTATTATATGTAATAGATTTTTACAAAATAAATACAGAATTTCAGAAGGAGAATTCAAGGGTATAAAGCATGTTTTTCCTTTTCCTGCCATTTAAGAATGCCAGATTTGACCCCAGGAGCCAAAATAGTAGTCTCACTGACTTCAAAAGAAATACTAGCAGGAGATATGAATTTGGCTCCAAAATTCAATGAGGGAGCAATAGGCAGAAAAGCTATTCTGGGTGGAACTGAATTTTCTAAACAATAGTGACTTTCCACTAAAAAAGATGTCTTGAGGAAGGAAATGGGTCACAATATGGGAATGAAAATTCTAAACTGGGCAATAGGTTTTCAGTAGGACAGGCCATTTGGAATTGATACAGAGGTATGTGGAATTATTTGAGAGTAGGATGAGCTGAGCTTCCTGAATATCTTAGAAGACAGGCAGCATTATTTTACAAATGCTATGTGCTGGAGTTATTGGATGTTGTAGGAAAAGGAAGAGCAGCAGTCAAGGTGAGRGGAGAGTGATATACATGAGAATTTAAACAAAGGTGACAGTCATAGGGAGTGTCTGAAGCAGATTAATAGACACAGGAAAAATAGCAGCTGAGGAAAGTTCAGGATCAAGGATGAAATGAAGGTGACAAAGAGGTAACACAAAATGTGAAGCCTGGTTTCGAAAGCATCAGGAATGATTGTATGGAGCAAAAGGATGTTCCTCTCCTGTGTGCAGAGCTCTGTTTCTTTCCTTCAGATGAACATGGCTTTTAAGCAGGTGAGTAATCCCATTAATTTAATTTCTCTCATATCAGCTGTTGACTTCAAAGAAACTCTGTACCTGAATAGGGTTCACAGAAGCAGTGATTTGCAGGCTCAGTGTTCAGTCTGACCTAACAGTCAATTTCTAAGCCGCCCCAGGGCCTCATCCTTGTCCCTGTGCCAAGGAGGCTTCGGATCCCTGTTTGCACCATCATGAGCAAATGGCTCCTCTCTTTCATTGCAGCCTTCTCCATGCAGCCATCTCCAGAGTGACCCCTGTGTCCTGGGACAAAGAGAAATGCATTGCTGTGCAAGTTTTTGCATTTTCTGCCTGCTCTGTCTTAAGTAATTTAGTCAGAGACAAGGAAAACCCATGCATTATGGACTGCTAATTCTCGGCACACATCTGCCTTGTTAAGTATGACTCACAAAGCTCAAATTGCAGAGTGTTTATCCATTTGAAATCCTGAAGCTTTTACTGTTACAGAAGGAAAATGACTGATCCCCTCACTTAGAGGGTTGTTTTCCAAAATGTTACTATACTAAGGATTTGTAGGCACATCACTACTTCCATAAAGCACCGAGTTAGATTTTAGTAGTGAGTATATGCTGAGTACTGAGCACACAGAGTTGAAATGCTACCTGTATTTGTGAATTAACCCTTATTTTTATAGTGCATGAGCTTATGCTCTTTTCTCTTTCTGAGTTTTGTGAGTTGTGTTTATATATACTATTTTGGGAGATTATTTGAGAATCTGCTCAAAAGCAGCATGGAGTAGTAAAATAAGCAGAGGGCAGGACCTCACCATTTATAGCTTGGGTCATGACACTTATTTACTATTTATTACTCATATTATTTTCCCTTAATAGTGTGACTACACTTTTTTGCTTCACTAGGGTAGTTTTCTTAAACATAAAAATCAGATTGTCCTTTTATTGAATAATGCTTGCTCTGAAGCTCCTGAAAACAGAAAAAGAGGTGCTAAAATATGGACAAATGAAGGTTCTTGTTCAAGGTCACCCTCCAAGCAAGTAGAAGATCTGGGAATAAATAAATATTGAGATGGCAAGTGAGCACTGTGGAAATGCCAAGGGCCAAAGCATATATTTCATTTTTAGGGGAACTACTGGGTGTGTAAAATGGAGCTACCTGAATACATTAACCTGTGCTCTAACCTACGGTATGCCCTGTAATACTCACAACATATCAGGCTTTGGGGGTGTTATGGAAGAGATGAGAGCCTCTGAGCAGGAGCTTGCTAGAAAAAAATGGTTAAAATATCTGTAAGTGTGTAAGATTTGGACTTAAAGCCTTTAACTGATTTGAGTTTGGAGAGTTTTCTATGCCTTCAGAGGGTAAAAGATGAAAAGATTAGGCTTCTTCAACTTTTTCAAGAAAAGAACCGAAATTGAATTTCTGCTGGAAAGAACCCTTGTAAGAACATAGAGCATCTTTATTCAAAAAAAAAAAAAAAAACAACTGAAAATTTTTGACCAGTTCTAATTTTGAACATGAGACAAACACTGTGCCTTTCCCTGTTGTAGGAGGTGGAGTTTGGTAGCAGCTGCTGTGGGGACAGTGTGAGTAACTCCTCTGGAAAACCACCACCGTGCTAATGTGACGGGGAGTGGCCACAAGATTCAGGAATCATTTTATTTATTAAAAGCCATCACTTACACACTGACAGGAAGGACAAATAAGTTACTGTGGCTCTGGCCCGAGATGTGAAAGCCCTGACTCATTCCGTGCTCTACCTCTGTGCTCTGAGCTCCAGACTAAAAAATTCTCAGAAGTATTACGTGCTGAGCTGTTTTTATTTTACTTTGCCATCCATACACCGGGAGTGTAACACTTCCCTGCTTCACATGGAGTATTGGGTGGAAAAGAGCACGTGATGTCTGTGGAGCTGTATGGCTACAAAAGCCAGCAAGACATCCAAGGTCCTGTTGCTAAGGAATATTAAGCAGGAATTCTGGGGGCAAAGGAGATATTGTATCCAACAGTATCCCAAATTCTGGTGGACACAAAGGAAATGAATAAACTTGGACTCATTCATCTCAGCACCATTTAAAAGATCTGGACAATGAGTTCTCACTGGGAAAGGACAAAAATCAGTAATGGAATTTTTTTTTCCAAGGCATTAAACAGGAAATTCCGAACAATGGAAAGCTTAAAACATTAAATCTAGCACCAAGACTATGAATGTACTTCCTTTCATAGGTATTTGTTTAGATATGAAAAGAGTGAAAAATATTTATTGCTTTTTCTTCAGAGGCAAAGACAACATTTTTTTTTTAAAGTCATAGGCGTCTGATCGTGGGGAATGTTTATACACAGCTGAAGCCAGATAGGCTGCAGATTATATGGTTTGGGTATGGAGAGGCAGAAATCACAGAGCGCTCTGTGCTGATCTCCCCTGCATTCCTGGGTAGGGAGAACTGCAGAACTAAGCACTTCTGACGCTTGAAGAATTCACCAAGAGACACTTGCCTAACCCTGTGATTACTTCTATCTGTGCCTATAAACATACTGTAAATCATTATGGTATGGGAAGTTGTCTCCTTGCATTGATTGCAGATAACAGATGACATTTTAAACAAGACAAAAATGAAGTCCTCCCGCTCCTGACATTTTCACCACTTCTTTTCTTTACTAATTTCCAATGTCAAAGACAGTTTGTGCCAAAGTGCTAAAGTGTTGCTTCCATAGATTTGCAAAGTGAATTAAGCTCTCCATCCATTTCCTCTGAAGAATGTATTGATATGCTCCTCTCTGTGTGTGAGGCATAAGAGAAACAGCTTTTCAGAGGCGTGGAACTGGTGATTATATTTAAGAGTTAACAGTTAGGCCACAGGTTTTCAAAAGAGTTGTATCCTGGCTTAGATTTTAGCATTGTGTCTCTGCAAAATCTGTGAGTGACTGTTCAGAACCGAGACATGCACCCATTAGTGCATTGCCTTGGGCCCCAGCCCCCTCCCTATTCCCTTGCTTTGTCTCTCAGAGCTGCTGGGTAGGTTTGTTACCAGAATTAGACACAAAAATCTGGACACAGGCTAATGAAAGCCCTGCACCTTTCAGTCAACCCTTTCAGTTGCCATAAACATCTTGCCCCCAGGAAATCTGTTCCCAGCATGCTTTTATATATCAGATCCATGATCCTCCAAGAGTCTCCCATAAGAAATGTGAAAGCCAGAGCAAAAAACTCCTCTCTGGATGTAAACAGTCACTACTCCTAAGTCATCAAAAATGATAAGCAAGATTTCCTGAAACAGGAAGTCTTATAAAAAGTATATAAATAAGCAAAAGTGGAAATATACTGGAATCTTTTAATTAATCCCTCTTTTCAGAGTTCCAAAATTTACATTTTCCAGTTTTATTTCATAAATTAGGACTAGAACTGTATTTTTTAAAAAATCAAATAGAAATCCCATTCTTTTCCCATAGTTCCAGTAAGTGGAATTTTAAAAAGGCTTTTCCAACACCTCCAAGTATTGCAATGTCTTTACAGATAAATTCCAGTCACAGCCACTGACTTCAATGCTCTGCTTAAAAAATGTAATATATGCCACTGTGCTTGGGAGTGGCTTTGCATAAGAAAATTATTTTAAATAGACACAGGTGCTTCTAGAGTTACTAAAAATTGTTTGTCTCTGAAGTAATTCTGGGTGGGGAACAAAAAATATTTGAACATGACAAGAGTGAAACAATGTCAATGATCTATCCTGACCTCCACCACGCAGTGACCAGTTCTCTATCAGTCCCACATTTGTGTGTATAGACCTTTTAAATAAACACCAGAGGCCAAACACAGACGAGCAGAGGGACCGATTTAGGAACCTACACAGCTGATCACTGGCCTGGGACTGTGCAGGTTTGTGTCTGAGTCCTTGTCTGACCTCAGGAAAGATGTTGCCCCCTCTGTCCCCCTTGTGCCTTATTCATCCTGTTTGTAAGATGAGGTTAATGATTTTGACTTCTCTTGTAAAGCACGTTGAGATCTGCCAATGAAAACTGTCACAGGAAGAAAGCTGAGGCCTGTTACAATGACTGTAGTGGTCATTCCCAGGGCTTTTGAAATAATAAAGATAGTAACAACACAGAAATAAATCCTTTCACTAGACAGGCACTCGGTAGGTGAAAAATATTAATTGCATCAAATGCAAATTGCATCTATTAGGCAGGAAATATATTTTTCCCTTTATTTGGAGGTTAACATCTTTCTCTGTGATTTCTATAGGTTCACCCTTGGCAGCCTGTGCCTGCCCAAAGTAAATATCTGAACAGTGTGATATGCTTTGCTGAATCACACCTTTCAAGATTATTTGCTGGGAATTAACATTTTGTCTAATTCATTCATGGAGCTACTGGATCCCACTGCTGCATTTGCTCTTCCCTGCTGAGCTTGATTTGTAGAGCCATCTAAATCACGTCCCTAATTTTTCTGGTGTGCTCTAGCCCTTCAGGTCTGAATTTTACCCCTTTCCCTTTTCTCTAATAGCCAGAGAAATACCATTTTGGTTAAGAACTTCACTTGATTTTCTGGTTTTTTAGTGAAATTCACCCCTGAGAGCTTTGTGTGTTTGGGCCACAGCATTACACAGTGATGAAGCCCATGTGGCTGCTTTGCCTCCAAAGATGCCTCGAACAAATGTGGCCCTGAACCCAATTCCCATTCACTTTATTGGCAGGTCTGGCTGTGTCTCCAGCACAGATATTAATGTGTCTTCCTGGACAATTCTCCAGGATTTGTCCCCACTGTGACATCAGTAATATTTTCTCAGGGGTTTTAAAAGACAGCCAAGCCAAAATTTTATCACTGTGCAAGTAGTGATTTTATCACTAATGAAACAAGTAGTAGGAAAAGATCATGGGATCAATGTGTATCTTTGGCCAAAAAACTTCTTCTTAAAAAGAATTTTGGAGGCAATTACGTTGCTTGAATTAAACCCCTGTAAAATTAGAGCACGGACTGCAATGAATCAGGGAGCGGTCCGAGGGTTTTGTTAGCAGGTTGTAGCCCCTAGCGACGGACAGACTGATTAATACTGAAACCGCCTCCAGCAAACTGCCTCCTGTGTCAGGAGATGAGACCTGTGCATTACTCACAGAGGTCTCCAGGAGAGGCCAAGAGCACTTTCAGCCTTCCAGTTTCAGTTTGACACTGGGTCAGAATGTACAAGCTTGGAAATGAACAGGAAAGAGTTTCACCTGCCTTGGGAAATTTAAGACATTAATATGCATAACACAATTTAATTCACTTCCATAGATCCCATCCTGTTAGCTCACAGCAGGATCTAAATACTATCCTTTCAGAAAAGGTTGTCGTCTTGTATTTTTTTTAAAGAAACTTTCCCTCTGCTCTCCTTCCCCCCCTTCCCTCTTCTCCCCTTTCGTAAATCTTTTGTAATCAAGATACTTTTCTCATTACAATTTCTGTGCCTGACATTAAAAAATGTTTTAAAATTCATAGCACATTGCTTGATGTTAAACTTTGCTCAATAATAGACCATTAGTTTACTTGATGCATGACTCTCTGAATACTTTGTACTAGTAAATATAACAAACTCATGATAATTACTGTGTGTAACATGTTTGCATTCAAACATGACCTTGAACTTACTTCTCAAACATTTCAGAAATGTCAGCTATGATGATGATCTTTGTTCATTACTGAAAGGAGTTTCTGGGTCTGAATTGTGTAACACACATTTATATCTATTAAAAATGACACAGTAGAGCTATTTTTATTGTTTTAAACTTTTTAAAACACTTTTAAATCTCAGTAGCCCTCTGAGTCATGAGATCCTGTGACCATCTCGGCACTTTTCCAACTCAAAAGTCTATTAAAAGCTTTGACAAAAGAAACCTTAATTTATTTCAGCATCAGTGACAAGGCCAACCTGCATGCTTATTAACACCCGGCTAAAAATGTCATAGGCATATAGCAGCACATTTTGCTGAGAGGTATGTAGTACTACTGTAAAAAGAAAATGGTATTATTTTGTGTAAAAATGAACATTATAGCATGTTCATCAACACTGGAAAACAACCACAGCAAGTGAAGGTGATACACTGATATAACCTCTGTTTTTTTCACCCAAGCTGAATGTTGATCCCTCAGTTCCAGCAGGATCAGCCTCTCTGCAGTGAATGTGGCGGTCTCGTGATGCGTTCCCCTGGCTTGGGATTGGGGTTTAGGCAGTGAGCTGAGGAGGCCACAGCTCACCATATGGTTCAGGCAACTTGCCATGGGAGAGAAAACATTCCAGCAGGATACACCATGATGTTGAAAACACCCAGCTGCTGGTCAGCTGCCCTCTAGTAGATGACAATGACCTTTAACTTACAGCTGAGAAGTGACCCTCACCTACACTGTGTTCTGCAATTATTGAAGAGCTTTGCTCCCAGTGGAAAAAATAATCTCTTAAGGAAGAAGTTGGTTATTGTGTAGGAACTGGTGTGGAGAAAAGTGACTGCCTCTAAACCAGAACATGACACCACCTCAGCTGGAGCTGCCTATATTCAGAGAATGGTGAGATTCTTCCCTGTTTCTTAAATCTAATTGCTCAAATACTACATTCATGAGGAGTTAAAATTAGAGGGTCTCTGTCCTTGTGCTAAAAGCAGCAGCCAGTTCCACTTTCCTGAAGCCTGTTTGCTTTCAAACTATGGAGGCTGCTTTTAATAACAAAGTGAAAGTGACACTGGTGCCAGTCATTTATATTCCCTTATGTGCATTTACATGCAGCTTCTCCCAAGTCTTTCCTAATTTAGGTACCGTCCACATTAGAATTCAAGCCATTCCAGCCACAGTTATGTTTAAATGTGGTTGCAAACTAGTTCTATTCCAGCATACCATTTCTGACCACAGGGGAACCAGGATTTTTAAACTGCTGTTGCTCTTTCCATTCCCTCCCAAAGTGGAGCAAGCTGCACTGCGCTGTTGATGGCAGCTCAGGCCTCCACTCAATAGATATTGTGTGATTTTGATAAAGCCTTACATATTTTGACCTGTCTAGACTCTGCTTATCTTTCTCCGGATAAACTATATGGACTGTGGTTTGGTACCCACTATTCTGGCACGCAAAACCACAGCTCATTATTGGWGGATGCTCAGAACTTTGGGGAAGAGGCACAGAATGACATAAAAATAAAATCCTCTGGGACCGAAAGCATTGCATGAGAGCTCTGTTAAACAGGAATTACAGCAAAACCACTCCTCTCAGCATCTCAGTAGCAAGGCTCTTCCCTCCTCTTCAGTGGTTAAATACTGCAGTTATGGCTAAAAAGTCTTAAGACAACATTTTGAGCAAGAATTATTTACTCAAAAAGATGTTGTGAATTCTCCTTTTTTTCATACTATGGTCGGAAAATGGAGGTTTTTAGATATCACTGTGATTTGACTTGTATCTCTCAATGAAACAATGCATTAGTGTAAAATTGACCCATGTAGCAACGATCCAGGGCTGTGGAGAATCCAAACCTTTGGACTTTTGTTTGAATAACCATTAAATACTGGGTTTATATGTTGGTGGACAAGTAAATGCCCCACAATTCACTAAGCAGCAATGTAATAACTTCGTTTTCAACCCCTCTGATACAATCTGGTCCAAAATCTGATGTCTCAGAGCAGGGATTAGGGCTAAAATTCATAAATCAAACTGGATTTAGTCCACCCACTTTCCCATTGCTATTCATCAAATGATGGAATCCTCATGCAGAAGTCAATTTTAAATCCTTGTCTGTGCCTTAGCTCATATGGTTGAAAACTCGACTGTGGTTCACGTTCAAACTCTGCTGTATACATACATATTGTAGATAATATAATTTCAACTGCTTAAAGTGAGAGAAAGATTGCAATTTAAAACAGAAAGTTGCAATTTTTTTCCCTATGTCAACAGGAAAGGTAATCCAGGAATTCTTACAAAAACACACTGACAGGGCAGACAACACAGTTTGTCAGACAGGATAAGTAAGTGTTTAAGGGACAGAATCTCAAGCTTCAACTATCTTGAAAGACCTGGTACTTGGCTTTTCTACCCAGGCCTTCATGTAGATGTGCACCCAACATTAGCAAGTGGTGTAAAAGTAAAAATTAATTTTTAGGGCACACTGTTGAATATGACGAAATTTCTGCGGGGAGTCTGAGAAGGGGAACAGTGGTAAGGAAAAGAGCAGTGCTTGTTTCTTGATTAAGGAGGTGTGTCGGTGCAACACGCTTTTATAACTGGCATTGTGAAAGCTGCTTCAGCCAGGGCTCTGGGAAGCCACTGATGTCACACATAGAGGCAATAAGAACCAGGAACCGAACGGCCTTTTGCCCCTGACCCGTCAGCAACATCCCCTCTGCTTTTGGTCTGCAACTGTCCCAACAGAGCATTCGTCACCAGTGCCTCACCACCCTTTTGCTGGGCATTGCTGGTTTGAAGGTTGGTGGTGGCTGGCAGAGATTGCAGCAGCCACACAAGCTGAACAAGGGTGAAGGGGCTGCCTGTGGTCACTCTTGTGTAGAGAAATTAAAAGAAAGCTGAGTTAACATTAGAAAACACTCCTGAGTGAGAAATACCACATTTGATTCACCTATTGCAAATCTATTACTTTTACTTTTTTATAATTAAAAATTACAAGTAGTAAAATAATAGATAAGTAAAGAACAAAAATAAAAAAGGATCACTTTGTAAGTCTCRTGGGAGGAAAGCCTTTAATGGAAAAATATCTCAAGCTTCAATTAGGATACTATCTCAAAAATGTCTCAAGATCATAAATTAGAATAATCTAATTGCACTTACCTCATTTTTAGACCAGCTAAGAATGTGACCCTCTACATCTATCTGCAGAAATCTTCAGTCAGAAATTATGCTTCTTTATAAAGTTTTTCAAAGCCTTTGAGCTGTTGAATGGCAAATTTCAGTGCTTTAGGCCACCTTCTTTAAATTAGCAGAATATTTGTGCAATTAAAGATATAACTTATTTTTTGTGTGGTGTACAGCTGAGTATTGCTAGTTCTGTCTCCATATAGAAGAAAAAGCTTTGTTTAGTGGGAATGACCCAAAGCAGTAGGTGGATTAATTAAGGGTACATGAAGGAGTTTTTATTTTTCAAACAGAAACATATTCTTTTGATTAATGGACTTTCAGTCTTCAAAATGCCTTTGCTATATCCCTTTTTGGATGAAAAACATATGTTCACCTTCTAATAAAGTGTTATACTACTGCTGCCACAACTTCTTACCACAGGTTTGCCACAGGAACCATGATTCACACTATCATGCGTTTTTGACTATTTAAAATTATAGTTATTAAGCAGTTCTGAGAAGGCAAAGCTCTTAAAAAGATCAGCACATCCTGCAAGGCCTCAACTGTTTTGCAAACATGTCAGGTATCTCATCCCTGCCACCCACCCCACTACGAATACAGACATGCATTTGTATAGGGTTAGGTCCAGAGTTATATTCTGCAACAATCTCTTTTGACCTATTCATTCTTTGAAAATCTTCTAAGTTTTAATTCCTTTGGTTTTCTATTTTTCCATTTCACATTCCAGCTTTTTACTACTATTCACCAGTTCATGCTTTCACTTCCCTGGCAGTGTTTCAGAGTGTTACTAACTCTCTTCAACTTCTCACCAACCCTTCTTTCACTTCACACTTCCCCCTTCACCACAACCACTGTGCATCCAGATAGCAGACCTGGATCCTACTACGACATTAAACCAACATGCAACAGAGACAGACTCGGGTTTCCTTCATTGTTGGTCTTGCCAGTATATTATGTACCGCAATTCTTTTGCCACTTGTGGGGAAAAAAAAAAAAGTTATTTGAGGGCAAAAAAGTTAGAAACTCCTATTGCAAAGGGCAGTAGTTTGGTTTTCTTTAATGGGTGTGTCTGTCACTGGGGCCCACAGCTTAAAATAAATAAACCCCTGGGATGACTGTGCTGGCTAATTTGCAAGATAAGCCTTTTATGTTGGGATTTTGTCTGGACAAAGTGGACAGGCTGGAGAGCTGAACACACAGGCAAACCACTCATCGTGCCTCTTGCATCACACGCAGGCATAACTGATACGTTAATCACCAATGTTCAAACACAGTCACCAGATATGATGCCAGAAATAACTTCTGACCCTGTTATTTTTGTTGACCTACCATATTTCTTCACTTTGGCCTCTTGTGTCTGACCCTCACTCACTTTTGGTTTTGAAATCAGTTTCATAAGCCCCTTCCTCCCCCGGCTTTGCCCGTGTATGGAGCATCCCCCAGCACACCGAGCACAGCCATCAGATTTCCCCGAGGAGCCCCTGCACCGCCGTGCCCGGCTGGCACGGGCGCTGCAGGCGCAGACTGAGTCACCGCTCCGGGCAGCGTTTGGTCGATTATATCCCCGTCATTTGAGCTAATTCAGTCAAGTGATACCGTGTCACAGGACTTACTGTAAGGCCAGGGGATTTCTCCTGCTGCCTGAGCGGCTCAGGCTCAGCTGTCGGCCGTGAGGGGCCCGGTGCGATGGCGGCCGCGGCCTGGCTGTGACACCCCCGGCACTGCCCGCTCACCTGGCCCGCCGGACACCCACTCCCTCACCGACCCAGCCACAGCCGCTGCTGGGCACACTGGGGACAGGAATGGGGAGTCCAGGAGTGAAAATAGAACTCTTGTGATTCCGCTGAGGCGCTGGAGTGTGGCCCGGAGAAGCCCAGCAGGGCTGAGGCACAGTCTGGAGCACACCACCGTCCCAGGAGGAGCGGGGGTTGTTCAACCCGGAGGAAAGGAGGCTCAGGGGAGACCTTATTGCTCTCGACAACCCCCTGACAGCAGGCTCTAGTGAGGTGGCGATTGGCCCCTTGTCCCAGGCAACTACTGACCGGACAAGAGGAAATGGCCTCAAGTTGGGCCGGGGAGGTTTAGATTGGAAATTAGGAAAAATTTCTTCCCGGAGAGGATTGTTGAGCACTGGAACAGGCTGCCCAGGGAAGTGGTGGATTCACCAGCCCTGGGGGTATTTAAAAGACCTGTAGATGAGTCGCTCAGGGACATGGTTTAGTGGTGGGCTKGGCAGTACGGGGTTAACATTTAGACTAAATGATCTTAAGAGGTCTTTCCAACCTAAACAATTCTATGAATATTTTTTTTTCTTAGCTTCACTTTGGTACCCAGGGGGATCACGTTTGATTCTCTACTGCCTCTTCCCGTGCGCAATTCCTTGGTTTGCCATGGGATTAGTCCCGTTTKACACCGGGATAAATGACAGTAGCATTTACTCCTGTCTTGTAATAAAGCATTGCATTTAAATGGGCAGGTTTTACTTGGATTGCAAAGTACTTTGCAGATGTAAATTAAGTAAACCTCCTGTCAGCCCTTGGAGATAAACACAGAACATTATATCCTTTTTAGAGGTAGATAATCTGAGGCACAAAGGACTTGAGAGGAGAAGCTTGGCTGCCTAAAATTAAACACCTCAGCCCAAATGAATAGATTGCAAATCCATTTCTCATGTTAGAAAACAGCTCTTCCCCTCCAACAAGAAAACAGCTCCCCTCCCCTCCAAGGGAGACAGCAGCGTGTGAAGTCTTTGAACTGCACTTCACAGCCATGCATGGTAAAACCTTGGGGGATATTTAGACACTGAGTTCCCAAAATTAAGCCTAAGAAAAAAAAATTTGCTGAGATTATTTTTGAGAGAAAATGTGATCATTAATCAAATTAATTGTTTGGGATTGTAAAGTACCCAGTCTTTAATCAAAAATTGCCTTTAACATAAAAAAAAAAATCTGTTTTCTTTTGAAAAGTGATTAATTTATCACTCAAATGCTGCAACAGTGAAATTATGGGAGCAAAACAACTGTGAGGGTGCACTCTGAAGTATAGTCCAGAGACATCTTTCAGACACCTCGATTTTGAATAAGGATGAACCCCAGGAAAGCTTCTTGTGCAGGTTCCAGAAACAGGGACTGGGATTCTGCTTGGGCTTTCCAGTCGTTTCACAAAATCCCTCTCTCATTTGTCTGCACCCAAACTATGAGAAGTGAGAGCCCCTTACTAACACAGAGCTAGTGAGGTGTGGGATAGTCTGGGTTTGGGGCAGGACCTGTGCAAGGTCTTAGAAATCCTCTCCAAGTCCTAGAAGAAGGGATCTTCTGAAGGAGACCGGGAGGGAAAAGTGCCAGTGGTGGTTTGGCCGAAGGTTGACAGACTGTTATGGAATAACCTTTCTCTCAGAAAGCCAGACCCCAGAGGGACTGACTTTTCGCCCCCGCAGATGCTGCACTTTCTTTGGAAGTCAAGTGGTGACTCCTACCAGCCCTTCAAACCACTGACTTGTGGAGGATTTTTAATTTACTGAAACAAGCTTAATTCAATCAGRGTTTTTTTTTTCCCTAGGTACCAGGAACTGATGTATTCCCTTTGTAGCAGAACTGACAGTAAAATGCATCACTTGTAAGAAAAGTATCCCTTCTTCCTGTTTTATTTCTGTTTTTAAACCCCTGCTATAATATAATGTTTAGTTTTATGATTTGTTCAAATATCACATATGATTCATGTTTGGTGAGTCCATATATAAAAAGTGTAGCTTTACCAGGTAAGATTTTCKTATTTAATTCCTTTAACTGACTTCATACTGCACTGACATTCCTATAATATAAAGGGGTCTGTTTTTCCAATGTAAAACACCTGTACAAAAGGTCGAAACAAYGCAACATTGATTTAGATGCTACACAGGGACCATTTGCACGTAACTAGTTTCAGAAATACGTATTAGATCTTCACTTCAGACTGAAGTTTAAGATGCATGCAGATTATAAGGGCTGGGTGATCTATTACTTTCCCTTCTTGGCTCCAAATTGCCTTTGTGCCATTAGGCACAGGGGCACAGCGGTGCTGCTGCAGCCATCACTCTGAATGGATGGACAACCAAAGGAGGAGGAGTTATACTCTCGCACCAACACAGTTTGTTCTTCATGGAGATGCATTTCTAAATTTAWAAAAGAATGTAAACCACACATCTGTTGAAGCATTTCACTAATAGCTGGAATATTTATTGCATTTTTCTGAATGACCCAACTGACATGTTGATTTGCTTAGCATCTGCTCTGATAGTGGAGAAAGAAACCCTCATTGAACCACAGAAATCACAGAAGTGTGGGTGGGAGGAGGTCTCTGAATCATTCCAGTCTCCTGCTTGAGACAAACCTGTCACCAGCACTAGATCAAGTCGACAATGGCTTTGTCTACTCTAAATCTTTAAAATGTCCTTGGATGGAGACTCCACAGCTCCCTTGACTGCCTTTTCTAGCATTTCTTGATCCTTCCAGTGAAAAAAAATTCTCTCTTTGACCAACTGAAACCTTCTAAGGTGCAGTTTGTGGCTGCAACATTGTCTTTTACAGCTGAGAAGAGTTTGGCCCTCTCRTCTTTGTAGCTACTCTTCAAGCAGTTGTGGGAAATCCTGTGGTAAATAAGTCCATGTTACCTTAATTACTAATACATTTGAAGACTTATGTTTTAAAATACACCAGCCCAGGTGCAGACTTCGTTCATATAAGCCATTCTACCTGCCCCAGCTGAGATTTGTCCTRTGGAGGTGAGGTGCTCCCATTAGGAAGACAGTCCTGCGGTTCCTTTCCAGAATTAGTGAAAAGAAGACTGCAGGTTGCCAGTATCAGGTTCTGGAGGTGCCTGACTCATCACTGCTGGTGTTACTGAATTCAGCAGCTGGGGACAGCTGCCTGACAGTAGGTGGAATTTGTTGCTTTACATGTTCTGTATTGTGTCYGCCATGCTGCTATGATATTTTTTTCTGTGTAGAAGAGGAGGATAGAACTTATCCTGCCACAACTGTTAAAATAGCAAAGACCAACCTGAGTGTCTCCTTATCACATTAAGAAAAAAMCACACAATTTTCCTTTCCTATTTCTTAGTATTTTTTTATGTTCCTTAAAACTTACATCAGATTTTATTTTTTTCTGAAATGAGAATAAGATCATCAGAAACTAATTAGATCTGGTTCTAGTGTAAAACCACAGTGGAAACTTTTCTGAAATGTCAAAGCTGCTGTAGTTATTACTTGTCCTGGGCTCTAAGGGAGTCAGAGTAGTTTCCAGGCTTTGTGTTCTTTCTATTCTTACCTTTTTTTTTTCTTTTGCTGTTTCTTTTTTGGCTTTGGTTGGTTGGTTGGTTAGTTAATTGGTTGTTGTTGTTGCCTAGTTGACACAACAATTATAAAATATAATGAAAATTACTATTATGCATCCCCAAATTATGTATACCACTCTCACTTTAATTTTTTTWATTCCCCTAACACTGACTCTAGTTCTGACTGTAAGAGTTGGGAGCTTTGAGTAAAAAAAAACCCTAATGATCACATCTGCCTTTTTATTTCACTCCAAGATATATGAAAAAATAAATATGTGCCCAGACTATCACAATTGGATGTGATGCTAGATTAATATTTCTAAGGTCTCTCCAGTTAGTTGACATTACTTGGTTAAGGGCTTGGGKTTTTTTGGCTGGAAAATGTTGACTTGGAACAAAAAAACCTTCTGGGAATTGACTAGTTTCGATAGAATTTTTTTCTTTTTAGAGATTTTATTGCCTTTCTCACATCCTTGAGGAAATTTTGGTCAAAGTGGGAGTGGAAGGATGAGCAATGTCTTGTTATGTGCTAATAGTGAGGCATAAAGTCCCCTCAGTGGGAACCTGAGCTATGTCTTGCATCAGCATCATAACCACCAGGCATTAGAGAGGAGTGATGGTGCTGTGTCTCACTTCTTTCCTAGAATTCCTACCCAGGCATTGAAGAGGTGATTGGAAGCTAGACTGCATCCCCAAGAGGGGCTCTAACCACCTACCAAAAGACTCCTAAAACCACAGGACTTGTCAGGAAATGATCTAGTTCTGCCTTCTCCCTTTAGGCAGCCAAGCTATGTGAAGTTGTTGCTTACAGATGTTAATCTAATCTGTTCTTAAAAGCATTCACTGTGGAGAGTCCGCACCTCTGGGGCTTTCTGTTTAAAGCTTTAAAAATTTCTAAACTAGTACCATCGTTTCTAATTTGGTGATTTTTCAGTTTTCATGGGAAGTAAGAACTAATATTCTCACTGGCCGGGTGGGAGATGGAATTACAAATAACACTGAGCTGATTGTGATGATGCAGAAAACTGCATCTTCCCATAAAACAGCTATTCTACACAATGGATATACACTTTAATTCTGTCTTGATGAATATAGCAACAGTCCACAAGTGTTGGCATTTTCTGTTTAATTAACCTCTAATGTAGCAATTTACCCCAAAGACAATAGTGCATTGTTTTCTGTGCACGTTCTACGCGGGGTTCTCTCCACACATGGCAGTGTTTTTCATAGTTAACCAAATGGTTGCTTGCTTGTTTATTATGATTCTTTATAAAATCTTGCAAAAGATTTATTACAAAATGAGAAAGAATGAGCAAATAACTGGAAGGCATTCAGAGTGTAAACAAAAGATAAAGGATCAGAAAGGGCTGTAGATGTTCATCTCTTATTTTGAATTTGCATTAGATTTCAAGGGGAAAAAAAGCAGGACAGGTTGTAAATTGAGGTAAATATCAGTGTCAGCAGCTTTAATGATTTTATTGCAAATCATGCAACCCTCTGAGCACATGTAATTCTTGGGGTTTGTAATTAAAAAAAAGCAAAAGCCAAAATAAACAAACAAAAAAGCCACAACAAACCACAACAAACTTAAGTGTCTAGTGACAAATTGTGGTGTGAGATGAGAAATTATGTACTTAAACTTTCCAAGACCATGAAAATCATCAGAATTATGTTTGACATGAAAAAAAARATAAGGTTGTTGCTACCTCATATTTGTTCAGAGGGACTATGTAAAACAGTGTTGACACCAGGTGTAGATTTTTCCCCAGGTCTATAATAAGGAGGAATTTACAAGACCTGCAAAAGCCAAGGAATAAATTCACTTAAAGAGTGAAGTCTTTTTGCCACTGTATCAACTGGTGTTAGCAATATGAGCAAATTAGCTTTTGGCATTTTAGACTGACTTCTGTTTGAATAGTTTTCTGGGATAAGCAGATTAGTGCCTCTTCTAGCAAATTCWTGCTGATTAGACAAAGCCCAAAACTTTGAAATAAGTATTTTTCATTTCATTTACAAGAAATTAGGCTTGATATTGATGGAAAAAATTTTACCTCCTTTAACTGATATTTCTCTCACTTTCTGTCCGTGTCTCCCCTAAGGAGGCTTAACATACTTGCCATAGGARCTTCCTGTTCAGCAAGTTCCCTCCTTCTCACCATACTCCCACATCRAAAAATCACTTCTGTAAATATTTCAGATTTCCCTGTAACTGTTTGGTTTTTCTTCCCCCCTACCCACTTCTCCTAATGGAAGGTTGTTCCTGGGATTGGATGAAATGACAGTTCGAAAGTTTTAATTTCCAGACTATGTTATTTCCTAGTTGTTTGCTTCTGTGTGGTAGCTGTCTTTTACTTTCATTTGGTATTGCTACTTATCCTGACARTATACATTTCTATCTATACTGCAGCGCTAAGACTGATTGGTATTCTTATATTCGACTTTGTAAAAAGTATGAGGTAGTTTTGATTATTATAGTTTTTACTCTTAAAGGGCAAGTTTCCATGACTTCCGCAGAATCCTTGATTGCTAGGAACTTCTTACCTGATTGCCTCAATTATTCTATTTTAAACCTCTTTCTCTAACCTGCAAGAACACAGAAGAATGAGGTGGTTTGTGTAATCACATATTACTACTGTTTGAGTTATATGTTTTTTTGGGCTGTGATGTTATGCAAAATTATTAAAGGCCTCCAAGCTGAACATCGTCTTTGACTGAATTCRGGAAATTACTATTATTTTTAGTTACTCAAGCTTGCAGCAGAACCCCATAGAAACAAGTCTTCTGTCCAGATGAATTTGCACTTTTTCACAACAAAATACAACCAGGAGTGTAATCTTTTCTTTCTCTTTTATGTAAAAAAATTGCAATGGAAAGAAAAAAACCCTAGTAAATAATCAAATCTTGCAGTCAGTTTCTAGAAATCCCTAATACAAATATTTTATAACCCTATCTATGATATCTATTTGTTTATCCTTAATTCTGCTTTGTATACACAAACCTCCTAGTTTTTCTTCTTTCCACTCATGCCCATTTTCCTCCTGGAGAACACCTCTGGTAGGTTTATTATTAGGTTAATTATTCAAAAACATAGATTTAATTGCTGAATTGTCTTCTTKATAATTCTACTGGGATTTCCTAATATATTATATTTTGGTTCAAAATGGAGTGTACAAGCATTTTCAGGGCTGCCATAGGCAACACAGACCACAGCAAAGAGGCCATGTCACCAAACAGGAAGTGAAAGAGTATTTTTGAAAATATCTGTTTCAGAATAAACTGAAACAGGTATTTTTGCATAGAAAAATAGCAATTATTTTTACGGGTTGCTAGTACTTTAGGAGTATAAGGAGTACAAATTTTTAAATTTTTTTCCTCCTGTATTGGTTATTTAGATATACATTGGACAACTATTCTTCTAGTCTGGCCTCTTTTAACTGTTAAGGACAAACGAATGCAGGTGAGAATAATTTTCTTCTGACTTCTGTATGCATGATTATTTATAATAGTTGCAAGTGAGCAGGCTGTGGCCACTCAAAGAGTTACTATTTAGAAGCTAAAACATGCCAGCTGGTTGTGCTAAGTGCTCCGACCTTTTGCAATCAATGACTAAGATAGTGCTTCAAGCAAAGAGCCGTGTTGGGGCAGCAGCACAAACACACACTCATTTCCCAGGCTCAGCCAGGGAAGGGAAACTCCTCTAGCTGCAGTCCTTTGGTCACGTCCAAAATGAGTGCATRGATTACAACAGGCACAGCCCAGTGAAAACCGAGTTATCTTTAAAATCACAGATCTGACTATGCACTGTAAAACTGTGTATTCTGGGATTTAGTATCAGAAGTAATCAGAAACATACCCTCTCCCACTTTTTTCATCCACATTGTTCCTTAAAATGCCTTGGCTGCTTTGTCTCCTTTTGTCATTTTTTTTGCGGKTTTTTTTTCTCCTTTTTTTTTCTTTTTAGCTTTCCAATTATGATTTTCCTGCAGTATGATCAAAAGCACTATCCTCATGATTTCTACAGTGATACGAAATTCTTCCCCTTCAAGATTTATTAGTAGATCTTGTTCCAGTGACATCTGAATGAATAAAATGCCTATTCCACTCATTATTTTGCTCTTAAAATTTTTGTTTATTTAGTCAGAGACCAGAAAAGTATAGATATGCAAATACTATTTTTTATATAAAAATTCATTATTCTGATTACCCTATTGAGCAGGTAATTAAAAAAAAAATAAAATCAAAACTGTCCTCTTCCTTCAAAAACAATTATCACAATTTTTCAGATGTCTTTAAGACTCTCTGACCTGAGTGAACAACTGTGAATAACAAAGACCGAGTGATGAATAGCTGGAATGATTAGTTTGCAAACAAATCATCAGCTGAGTATCACTTGTCCAAACTATTCACCAAATATTTATAGAGTAAGAAAGTAGCATTGCTTCATGAACAGTTTGATTAGATGTGACACGTGGGATGAGTCAAGGAGATGTGATAGTGATGGTAAGCCAGATTTAGTGTGATACCCAGAAATGGAGACAAGACGTGCTTTCCCCGGGGCCTTTTAGCCACTGATGTAGCAATCCACACAAATACCCACAGTGATGAAGTCACCCAATTTTCATGGACCCAGATTCATGTAGAAGAGGACAGTCTGTCATAATGCAGTACAAAAACCAGTGAGGTTTTAGAACTGGCACCTTAAATTGAAAATTTTTTTATGATTTATTTTTCCATTACCAATCTCAAGTAATTCTGGCCTTGCTATCCTCTGGATATATGCCTCTTGTTTGAAATAGTGTTTTGGAACATTTTTTCTTTTATGTTGCTTCTGGAATTTTGGAAATATGTCTCAATATAATATGACCTTCAACTTCAACTGGTATATTCTTTTAGTTCATTAATGAAGATACTGTGAAAATGGAACATAATACCATTGAAATGGCTCCAGTATGTTAGTAACAATCTTCCCAGAGGCTGCAGTAACTTATGTTGCTATTCTGATAGCAGTGCTTAAATGCTGTAAAAAATACTTTTTAGTGCTAATTTAAAAGCTAATCTGAATTGTTCAGAGAGTAACACAGATGACGTAATCTTTTCAGTTAAAAAAAGGTAAAAAATAATCAAAATGAAATTTCTGTATTTCATTGGAAAGCTCAATTTTTCATTGCAAAATTGAAAGACAGTATTTTTCTGATGAATGAATATTGTATTTTTGACTGAAACATTAACTATTTTGATTAAAACATTTTGCCCCTGGGTTTCTTGGGAATCGTAGCTTTGATGGAAAAAAAGAGATGGTATTCTAAGGATTTCAGATTTTGCAATACATTTTGGAAAATCATTAACAGAAATATTAACATCTGGATATGAGTGTTTACTTTGTTTCCCCAGCCAGCACAGGGATTTTGAATTCGATAATTTCACGATGGTGTAACAGCACAGTGGAACAGAAAATTGTGGTATAATCTATTCCCTTCTGACCACAATGTTTAAGTTAAGCACAATTTTGCTTTCTCTTGCACATCACCTGCTTTATGATATAGAGAAGGAATTAATCAACTGCTGTGTTAGACTTCTGAGTAATTGCTTTATGGAAGGCCGTGTGTGCTCCACCCAGTTAAAATCCAAGTTTGTTCTCACACCAGGTGTAGATGGGTCTCCAGAATGTGCACTGGGACACAATCTCATTGGGTAACAATGGGCAAGAGTCCATAAAGTTTATGGAGCTACATAAATATATACAATCTTCTCCCTGGAGTTTTCCTGTTAAAAACCTTCTGCTCCTTTGGAAGAATTCTGCATTTAGCAGAGGTGAATTCAGAGACAGAGCTTTTGCACTTACTACCTTTTGTCCTGTAAATTGTCTCCAGATTCCCTGCTAGGATTAAGGCTGGGAAAAATGCTTGTTGAAGGAGAAGAATTTAGGCAGGAATTCTGAAAACACACGATCATATCCTTGATTGAGCAAAGTTCATGCAGGGCAGTTTCACCTCTTGAAGAAGAGCCAAATTTTGAGTAATGATCTCTGACAGAGTGGCAAACACAAAGTGCATTATTTCTTTTACTACATTTATTTTTGTCAGTTGTGACCAAATATATTTCCAAATCTATGTGTATATTCATTTACACACAAAGTTTTGACCTGTATAACTTCCTTCTGTGAACAGTTTTCCAGTAAGAGCTTGTAATGAGGGTGAATCTATAGCAAAATGCAGAGAAAAAAAAGGCCTTGAATTCTTGAACGCCACCAATTCCTGAAGTAGTTTTTATGAAGGAATGTTCTGGTTTTTAATTTAAGATTAAATGCACACAATTTGTGTTCAGATGGTGTACTTGTTTTGAATGGTTGAAGGATGGTATTTATAAAGGCTATTTTGAGCATTTAGCTATTGAGAAATTCAGTTTACCAAAGCCTACAAACTTAAGCTCCCCTGTCGTTAATGGAGAGAGATCAATAGCTCCAGATGGTGACTCTGAAGGACTTTGGAAAATATTAACATAGGATTATGTGGTTATCTTCTACTGTGGCAAAGTTTTGTTTGTTTTTTAAATGACATAAAGAATTCTGGTGAATGAGTACAATATAGAAAAAAACACCCAGTAGCTTTGTGTATTTTTTTATATAATGTAGGAAAACCCCTTTGCCRTAGCAGGATATTTTTGTGCACTGATGACCACAAACTGTGTCGGTGACTTGAATCAAATACAACCCCTGAGGTAAGAGAAGATGCTCACCCCACACAGACCATTTTCACACCAGCAAAGCTGCATGTTTGAGTATCCTGGATACTCCAGCAGATATGAGATTGAAACAAGGATTTATGATAATTGCCCAGTGGATTATAACAGATTTTCGTTACAGGAAGTATTCCATTCTGACAAATTCTTCTTAGAATTAGTAACTTGAGCTTACTAACTTCCTCTTTTTGGTTTCACAGTTTACACCACTGTGCCTGTTACCGTAGATACAGTATGTTTGTTTCCATGGGAACACGTGGTGTGCCATAAACAAACAAACTACAGAGGGATAACTTCAGTTCAGTGTCATTATTCTATGCTACTGCAAGTAAAATGGAAATATTAATTGAGAGATGATGTGAACAACATTTAACAATTTTTATGGCATATTCAAATTGTTGTTTAAATACACATTTTAATGAAAATCCAGCAAGACAAAGTCATCAAGTCTTTACAAAAGTATGAGATAATAGTTTAAGAAACTTAAAATCCCAGTTCTAACTTCTCTTTTACTCTGATCATGTAGCTTTACCTCTGGGGCTCAGATTTCACCTGTATGAAAGAAGGATAATAATATTTACTTGCTTTTAGAAGGCAGATGAAATAGTTATGGTTCAAGGAATAGTTTAAAGTAATTGCTGCTGTTATTRTTTTTATTATTATTTAAGTTAATTGTTTTAATGACAAAACAGAATCCAGAATATATTCCTCATTGAAGCAGATCTGTTCATTGAACTAAGAGCAGTCTCACCGTAAACAGCATCTGGCTTAAAAGATAAATTGCATATCACCCTGAGCATCTGATATCCATAAAATRGCAGTATCAACATTTTAAGTTGTTTAAAAAGTGTAATTTTAAAAGATTAAAATATTGCAATTATGGAAAGCAACTTTTTTTAAAAARAATCTCAACTAAGCAAGCCACAAACCAGACCTGATTCCTACCACAGACCAGTTAATGGCATTTAAAATTATTCATGTCTTTGAATCTCAAATTAGAAGAACCTATTTTTAAGATGGTCCAAGCATCAGTGCGCAATTCTATATGTGTATATGGGCTTAGAAGAGAAAGACAGGTTTATTTTTTTGTGTTTGACTTGACAAAGCATCATGAAAAATAAGGTGCAAACCTACGTGGTTATTGAGGTTGCATAAATGTTGCACACGTGGGTAGTATGAGAGGGTTTGCATTGAGAAAGTGCATTTACAGATTAGAAACAGAAGTAGAATCACAAGAGCATTTGTCTTTCAGTGCCAGTAAAAACATGTAGATGAAACCCCACCTGGGTAAATCAAGAAAGTGTGATTTTAGAATAAAGCTCCGCTGAACGTCCACGAAGCCATCASCAGACAGTTTAGCGTGTGAAGAGCTCATGTCAGCTTGGAAGTCCAACACTGGGAACATCTGAGATCCCCTATCAGCCAGGAGCAAAACCACCCTCCCCAGCAGCTGCTGTCTGTTCAAATCAGACAGGAACCGCTGAGCRAGGATGTTGGGGACTACCAGGGGAAGTGTAAAATTTACATATGTGAGCCAGCCTCRGCTATTGAGAGACTGACAGGTCTTTTCATTCAACTTCTGTATGAACAGTTCAGTATKATTTTACTAATGCAGCGTCAGATGGTTCTCTCTATTGCCGTGGACAAAAGGCTGGAGACCTGATATTGTCTCTGCTTGAGAGCTGAGGGAAGGCAGGCTCAAGAACTTCATTCCTGTCCATTTCCCAAAATATGATGGCCATATTGCTCAGCCTACCTCTGTCTCTGGGAGACGACATCAGCCACAAGCTGTTTCCCAAGCAGCCTCCAGAGACAGCTCTTCCAGCGAGTGCTGCCCAAGACACTTCACTTCTCCAGTGTGGTTCCCTTTCTAAAATTGCAGGCACCTGCCTCCTCTCAGAGTCACTCTGTGAGACACGATTATKGTTCACTGCAGTTAAACTGCTTAAGTGAAGTCTGTAGAAATGTGTGGTTACAGTTCATTAGAGGCCAGTGCATTCTCACCCTGTTTCCTGGAGCTGTGCTCTCACGTGGGTACACTGACACATGCCTCTGGGTGCTACAGCCAGAACCCAAGTCAGCAATCCAGGAAATGTCACTCGCAATCAAAAGATTGCTCGGTGGAAAACACACAAAAGCAGAGTCTCTTATGTCACTCCTTTATTTAGCTGACACAAATTAATAACTTTCTGATTTTTTTCTGATTTAGTGGTCTGTGGGGATGAAGATATTCAAAGCATTGGAGCAGACCTGTGCAGGGCACATTGCACTATTCTTGGCTGGAGAAAGATAATGCTGGTAGCTACTACAGCCTGCTTGGCAATTACAGCAAGCCTGAAGTGACTATAACTTATTTTGCTGTGTCCACACAAGTGTCCTAGAAGTCTTAATATCGGAGGTGAGTGGAGGCCTGCTTTGCTTCTTTATTTGTGCACTGTAAGAAAGAAGAAGAGAGGAATAGGACTCTAGATTGATTTAACCCATGTTCCACTTTCAATTCCTGCACTTCTATGACATTTCAAACTTCCTTTGTCACAGCTGAGCCACGTTTCCCAAAGCTGTTGTATCACAATAGCTGGTGGCTGATTTCAAATCACCTGTATGCAATGTATTGTATTAGCCTAAGCTTTGTTAAATAATAAAGAGTAAAATTCATGTAGTTTTTGTTACCGGAAATTTCAGGCAAGCGAGTGCTATGAAGCTAAAATGCTGAGAAAGCAGAAAGAAATCCCAAAAGTCCTCAAAATGTACTTTAAATCTCATGAGTCAATRTGGGGATTCTTGGTTTGCATGAGTACTGACCAGTAAAGCAACCTTCAGGTCTTCTTTCTGTACTGCATTTCATAAGGTAGCCTTGTAAAAGAAAAATGCTGGAAGTGGACTTTCCTAATCACAACAGGCAGGGGAAAAAAATAAAAAAAAAGAAAAGATATATGTRTTTGTATTAAAAGCCTAGAAGAAGAAAATACAAAGGTCTGTTTTTCCTTAAAAGCTCTGAAAATGCACTAGATAAATGTGTAACTCATATCAGGTCTTGGTGACACCACGATCTGCTTTATATTAGAATCCCATGAARAGCAGCCCCCCATGATGAGATCAGCCCCCAGAAGACAGGACCACAGTCAGAGATGGCTGAAACAGGGCTCACGTCTCAGCCTTCTGCCGGCTAAAGAAGGGAACTGGAAGATAACATAGAGTTAACCCTCAGCATCCCTGTCACATCTCACTCATAAAACATTACATACTCCAGTGTCACATTTGGATACCTCACCCTTTCCCTTCTCTCCCACAGCTGGGCCCTGATCCCTCAGAACTGTGGTAAAATACAGAATTGCCCCTTTCCACTGCCCAGCCTGCATCTGACACATAAAAGGCAGGCTTCAAAGGGGATGTGGGACTTTCACCTGGCACTTCTAGCCAGCTGTGTCCCAAGCTCACGGGGGCATTATGTGCACATTGCCAAGCCTAGAATGCCAAACCCTCTCTCACCATGTCCCAGCACCTGTGGGTGGAGGCCAGCTCGGTGTGATCCCACAGCCAGGTGGGAGGGCAGACACTGGAAATGCTGCCCTCAGGGGCACTGTGATCCCAGGCAGTGCTGTTTGCGTGTTTGCCAGCTAGAATACACAGGGGCTGAAGTCATAGATTCAGAACAGGCACTGACATGCTTTTACTGTCATGTACAATCCCCAAAGAAGTGTCAGTTGCCCCTAAAATGGATTTTACTGTTGTATATTAGTCAGTAAAAGGAACCTCAGTCAAGACGTTAGCTTTGAGATTGAAATGAAAAATTGAAGAGGTGGTGGTGCTGAATAAAAGATGATATTAGCCATAAGGCATTTTAAAGAGATAAGAATACAAGGCTGGAATGCCAGGCTTTGGTGTGTTCTGTATCTTGGGATCTTCTATTTATTTCGATAAAACACCTTTGCACAGCAGATGAAATGTGGTGTAATCCTGTCATCTGACCGAATGTGCTTGTTTTCCTCTGCTGCTGGGAACATGTGAATTACCCTAGTCAGGATCTAGTTGTCCTAACCTGCATAGGGTGATCAAGGTTCCTTTGCTCAAGGATCCTGGATGTTTCTCACATGACTCACACACTTCTAAGCAGCTAAAGCTAAAGACCTTCTAAAGGACAGAGACTCTCCTCTCCAGAGAAAAGCTGACTGGGAAAGGTTTAAGTGAATGTGTCCAGGTTTTTTTAAAAAATAGATATACATGGGGGGAAATTGTTCAGTGCTTTTGTCATGAAGAGCACTGGAGTGGTAACTCATTCTTCAGTTTGGGCTGCTCTTTAGCATGAGAAAAACCCTTGTCTTAAGAGGAGAGGACTAGAAAGAGTCAGTGTACAGCTGTTTCTGTGCAGTTGGGCTTAGTCAGTGTTCGTATGACAGTGTGCGGACATCCAGCTCCTGCAGCTGAAGCAGGATGAAGTTCTGACTTCAGTGGGTACTAGGTCAGACAGAGCAGGAGAATAAACAGAAAATCAACCTGAAGTGAGGTCACCTGTTCTTTCAGTAATTACACAGCAGTGCAAATGACAGCACAAAACAAACATTGGAAACACAGCAGTAAAATGGCTCGAGGAAAGGGGAACTGTTCATTCAAACTAATGCTGTAACTGCTAGGCATCGTTTTCAAATAAGCTGTCCCTCTGGAATTTGGCAGACAAGATCTCTTGGTTTCACAGGAAGGAGCAATTCTCATCGGAGCAGCTGTAGCCCAAGCTGCAGCAGTGATGAGACAGCTTGACAAATCAGGCCCTTTTAAGGTTACTGCCATTAAATTAGTCACTTGAAAACACTAAATATCAGCTTGTAAGATGATCTTTTTAGCAGACAAAGGCCTTTTAATTTTTATTAGAGCAATTAGTCCTTTTATAAGTCTCAAAATAAAATTAATCATTGTGGTAATACAGCATGAAATAACTCCCCTAGTTTCGGTGAAGCATAGGATTTTCAAGGAGGGGATTTTTTTGTCATTCGTTTGCTTTGGGGGGGTGGTGTCTTTTTCCTCTCCATTTACAGTAAGTTTTATATGTAAGCATGGGTTTGGAGGCACAGGTCTCTGAAGGCAGTGCTGTGCTCAGGAGGGAAGCTCGCCAAAAAGGGAATTCCTTTGCTTTTCTCAATCACATCTTCTTCTTTCATCTGRACACACATACAGCCCCAGTGCAGTCTCCCATGAAACAGTGAAATGACACATCCATATAAAAAGATGAGATGTTAGAAAGGTATAATTATAACCCAGTCCCTTCACTGTCTCTTTTTCTCCTCCAAGACTAGTTCTACTTGGATAAATAACATCTTTTTTCTTAATTTGCATTTTTAATGTCTTGTTTACCTTTTCCAAGCCATCAGGGTACAGAACAGTTTTTAAATACTTTCTCAACATATTTTTAACCATTGCAGTATAAAATGTTTTTATTTTACTGTTTTCTTTTCTTTTTTTATGAATTCCCTCATTTACATATTAAAAATTGCATACTTTTGTTAATGCACCCGTTCACTTGGACAGTACTCCTTGTGTAAGTACAAAGTATCAAAGTCATGCTACCAAATAAAAATTCCCTAATAGCTAAGGCATTGATTTTAGTTTACTTAGCTGCAGAAGTTTAAGATGTTATTTAACCACAGCTCTTTGTTCTGTGTTTCTGCTTGACCTCAGTAAGTGGCTGCAATCCTCTTTCGCAGCCACTTCACAGCATGTCGGCATTTCAGCTCAGCCTTCAGGTGGCTGTTAACTTAATAACCATACTTTTCCCCAAAACAGGTGGAATAAGGGCACAGTTTCTCCAAGTCCCCAGTGGGGATGGTGAGCTAACAAAAAGACAGTGAATGCTGCTGGGCCCAGGAACAATAAACCAGTGCAGAGAGATTCTTAAGTGCTCAGCTGTCAGAAGTCATGACCTCTGATCTCACAAATCCTGACGTGTGTTCTAAGTTCTCTACAAGTGAGAAGTTGAATGGGATTCAATCAAATTCATACACATAAGAATGTGGATGTGTTTCCAGATGCATGGCATAATAATGTTGGCAGCATGATGCAGTGGAATTACGCATATACTGCCAGAAGATCTCACTGTTTGGAAGTTAAAATCCAGCAGTCAATCATCTCCATCTCCAAAAGACCATATGAAACAACCAAACTAAAATAGCAGTCAAAGACAAAGCACCATACTGTGAATATAGTAATGATATTTTCATTACAATATTTAAATCATCATGTAAATATTGCAACAATTTGAAGTATTTATGGGCATGCACTTATAACATTTAATAATTACATCACTGAGACATCAGTATAGGGTTCATTTTATTTAGCTACAGAAGTCTACAGCTCAAGTAGTCCTCAGCTTGCTTTATGATTCTTGGAGAGAAGTAGCCCTTGGAAAGCCTTTAGTGAATGTAGTATCATAACAAAGTAGGAATTTGAGGTCTTGCCAGGCATCGCCAGTGTAGTTATCCACATCTTGTCAAATGAGTCCTGCCCTTATTGAATAGATGTCCTTGTCTGTATCTCTGTATCTACCTTCATGAAAATAGTTGGTCTTTTAGTCCTTAGCAAATAAAATCTTAATTAGATTTTTGTTTATGCTGATATATACTGCAGGGGAATATTGACTATAATGCTACTGTCCTGTTATTCTGCCTCATTTCAGCTTGAAACATCCCCTTTTCAGCTGATTGCTCCAGTCTTCCTTTACAGCACTTTGAAGCCTTCCATGTTGATAAACAGCAATAACCTTCTTTTTTGTTTTGACATTTCTGAAACAGACATCTGAAGCCTCTTTCCACACGTAATGTCTGTGGTATTTTGACTTATTGTGTCAGTCTCCTGCTGGACACAAATTCCATATTCTGGCTTGCCTCAATACCAGAGGTGATCTCACAAACTCACAATTTACTTCAAATACCAGAGCAGTTGATAGGTCTCAGAATGGCCTTTCTAAAAGAGTAGAGGAGGCTAAAACAAATTTTTTTTTCTAAAGCGGAGCTTTGTAAATTTACTTAGAAGCCTGTCTGATGTGGTTTCCTTCAACAGCAGGGAGCAATGAGAGAGAACATGGTAACTGAGTAATCCATTTCGATGTGCCATGTTCCATTTCCATGTGCCATGTTCCATTACCATGTGCCATGATCCATCTCTGTGTGCCATGGTCTTATGTCCCTCAGTGACAATGACACCATGAATAAGCATATGATGGATTAATGAGGAAACTGTTTTTTGATGTGATCAAGAGGATTTGATAATTCTTACCACATACTCAAAACCTGTTTCAAGAATAGAGAACAAGAACTACTAGAAAATATGAACAAAGTTTTATAGCCCTGATGTCACAGGGTTTTGGGATTTTTTTTGTATGCTGGTCACATGGCCAAAAGGAAATGTTTGTCAGTATTTGCTGATCAGCAGGAATACTATAGTTCTCTGTGCACTTCTCTATAGCTTTGGGAAAATAAGGGACTTTTGCTCTCCTTTCTTTAAACTGTATGCACAACACAAGACAAGAGATTTCACCTCTTGGTTCCTACCACTGGTTGGATTGCATGGTTCAGTTATGTGGCTTGGAATTAACCATAAAAATGATAATTGCAATTATAGAAAATTATAAGTTATTAACAAGCTACTGTATTTTATCAAGAAAGGCTGTGAGTTTGCTGCTGTAGTAGAAGAACCATTTCCTGAACCACACACTAGGGCCATTTGAAAAATATCTCGTGTATCACARTTCTGTGCTAGTGTGGTAGTTCAGTGAAAGAAGCTGTCCTCTGGTGGGAAAACATTGATCTATTCTATGATGATTCCATGATCTACTCAATCAAAAATGTAAAGTGAGAAATCGGCCTCCAGGTCTATGTCATGTCAGCTGCCTGATGCCATTGATTTACGAGCCCCTGATTCTCATTCTGGTGAATATCAACTGCTCACATCAATATAATAGGCTCACATACTGTTGAAGATGCAGTATTAAATAAAAATAATGTTTAAAAATGTTGGAGGAAATTATTAAGATTTGTGTGAAGGAATCACGTTTGTCTGACTGAGGCAAAGGCAAAAGCATGTGTGTTATAAAGGGGTTGAATGTCTGGAGCTACACTGTTCTTGTTACAATGTGTTGGATGTATTCTGGTAATCAGTGTTGTCTCATGTGTGAAAACAACATTGTGATGCAGATTGTAGCTGTCAGATGACTCTCAATTATAAAATAGTCTTTGGAGACCAAGAAATGGAACCATGCAGTAAATGACACAATTTATTAATCAAATTTATCATCTTATTCTGCTTTTCCTGAAACTGAGAAGTTACTTGTGAATTCACTGCACTCATTGCTCCTAATTATAATCACATGTGAAGAAGCTGGCTTCTGGACACCAGCTGATGCTACTCGTGTTTTACTGAATCATATAAGACACATGACCCTCCTTGTGCAAGCATCAAATCGGGGCATTTGTGTTCTTGTGACTGAATGCAATTAATCTAGTGATTCTTCTGAGTCAGTGGAGTTTCAGTGACTTTGCATCTCTCAAAAACCTCAAGTAAATTAAATCAAGAATTTAATTTGATCATATGGGAAAAAAAAATCTTTCCTCCTAGTGTTAGAAGGGGCTACAATTTCCATTAATTGTACCTGGACTCCAATTAATTCAAGACAAGGCAGTGAAATGGAATGACAAAGTGAGATTAACTGATGGATAGTAATTAGACATAATTTTTAAAGAAATCATACAAGTCATTCAGAAAGTCAGCAAATTCTAGCTACAAAAGATTTTTCTTTTGGAGAAAATCAGTGATCATGTGCTCAAACTTTACCAAATGCTCTATAAGCTGACAATTTAGACAGTGCTATTACTCAAGTGGGAATTCTCTCTGCACTTGACACTGGAGAGTTTAGAAATTTCTTCTCTGCTTGATTTTATGTAAAGAAATATTTTCTGGTATAAATGAGAGGACTTACTGATATGAGTAGATTAGTTCACAGACTTCTCTAGGTCTTTATTCACTTTTACTGAATAGCTGRTGAAAATCATTTTTCCTTTCAACTTGTCTGGTTAACCTAATCAAATTGTTCAGTCTTCCTACAGTGGATTAAGTTTTTCTACATGCATAATGATTATTTTATTGGGATAAATCCATTCCCCACACACTCCAGTATAAGACCTTTTCCAGACTCATGGGATATGGCAGTCATTAGATGTATGGGCCTAGTTGACCACAGCACAAAGGCTAATAAATCCTTCAGAGTTCTGAAGACACTTTCATTTTATAATTTAGTAGAGAATTGTATATTTTATGGAGAGAATTTTGCCACCCCTTACTGAATCTTGTGTAGGATATTTGCCAAGATTGTCATCTAGCATCTGAAAGTAGAGGAAATGCATTAATTTCGGTAGCATTACTCATGATCTGTGGCAGTTCAAGGGACGTTAAATTTAACCCCTTTTTGTCTTTAGTTAAAAATCTTTTAGTAAATGCTGGAAAAAAAAATTCAGTTTCTAGCACTGGGAAGCAAACTTTTATGAAAAATCAAACCAAACCAAAACACCAATCTATTGTAAAAAGTTTATGAAAAAAAGTTTATGAAAAAAAATTAAATGCATCTTCTCTTTTGCAGAGGTTTTCATTCTGTATGAATTTATATTTTGCAGTGAACCAGTGATTCCCACTTATAGTTTGTCCTAACTTCTCTCCATTATGATTGCTGTTTTGTTTTGTCCAACACTCTGGAAAGTGAAAGTGACAAGGATTGCCTAAGATCATTGAAACCCAAACTATTTGTTCCTGCAAATTATGAAAAAGAGAGAAAAGGATGCTGATGATCAGTTATTTTAGCTCATTTTGATGTCCTGATATTATGTATAAGACTGAGTTGTAGATATTGAAAGATCACTGTACTGCATTTAAAAAACAGGTTAAATGGAATGTAAAGCCCACTCTAAATTTAACTTATAAAAACCTATTAAAAATAATACTATTTCATTAATTAGTCAAACTGAGACCTRAAACAACAAACACCTTTATGCCCTTAAGCCCAACTCTCTGAATAGTCCCAGTGAATACTGACAGAGGGGCTTAGGATCTGGGGATGAAATAACTTGAAATTCTGGGAGCAAAGTACTGACATTTTTTATTCTATTAATTTAAGATTTTAAAGTTCTCTGTGATTTTCCTGGGGGTTTTTTTGCTTGAAATGGGACAGCCAAGTAATACATCTATTCAAACCTCATCTCTTCAGCTCACACCTCAACACTGAATTTAATACCACAGTACTGGACCATGAATTTGGGTGACTGAAGTATGGCAAAATCCATTTTTCTACCTCTGGTAAAAAAGGTTGGCAATACAGTACACATCTTGGTACCTTTACTGCCACTGTTAAATCAGACCCCTTAGTGAAATGTGTAGCCTAGAAAGGCCTTTTTGTAGATGAGAAGTAGAGGAGAGGAGGAATTTATTATAAATTGTAATGTAGTTACTGAGGACTCATCAGAGACAGATTTTTCTATGTTCTTTCTGAGCATGAGGCTCTCTTTTGCCTTTAAGAGGCATTTGCATTACAGGATGTTTCCACAAAGTGATTTGGCACTTCAATTCATTATTTATCCTTCTAAAATGAAGCTGACCTAAAATCTCCATGCTGCAGAGTGTTGCTGTAGGAATGTTAATATTAATGCTGATTTTTTAACTCCCACACTGATGGGTTTAGGTAATAGGGCTAATTGCAAATTCTTAAAAACATTATGCTTTCTTTTATTATCTGAAATTTTGGTCACAGTAGTCACTTTAGATCATGCTGCATTAGATGCTTCTACCTGAGATTTCATTCTGGCCTGTGTGTTGTTTTAGATATGGGACCATAGCTAAATTTTAGCATCACTCAAAAGGAATGGCTCCCTCTAGAAGTGAACTGTATCTTCAGAGAGAGGGAGTAAAGCAATGTAGACCCATTTTAAGCCCTCTGTTCTCAGCACATCTGAGAAGAGGCTCTAATTTCTGAATTCTGCTTATTCCTTATGATGAGCCATGGGTTTCATGAAAGAAAGCTTCTGTTAAATGTGATGCATGCTCTTGAATTCCTGTGGATATCAGTAGAACTGAAGTGCAAGAATAAATTCTAGCATATGCTTTTCTTACAGGAGCTGACTAAGCCAAATCAAAATAATGTTACCAACTTCTTTTTGGATTAATTTTTCTGCTTGTTTAGTGAGTAAAATCAGCTCACTGAGTACTAGATTTGAATCAAAGGCAGCAACATCAGTTTCAGGTTGGTGGTAAGGGGAAGGGATTTGGACTGTCCCTTCTGATATTATCAAGCCATTCCATTATCTTAATTATGCAAGAATTTCAGAGCTTGTCCTTGGCTCATGAGCTAAGGCTTGCCTACTGAGTCCTAAGGAAAGTGATTCAACTGGAGCATTTTTAAATGCTTATTGATATCCTTAGTAATCCATTTAAATATTTTTAAATGAATTTTTCCTTTCCTGACTACTCAATAGCATTGAATTAGTATGACTGCAGGGAGGAAGAAACAGAGTCGCACTTGTTGTTCAAGGCGTAAGTTCAAAGAAATTCTGCAAAAAGTAATCTATCCCAAATAGACCAACCGATTCAGTTCTTATCCATATAAAAGGATTATGTGCTACTTCTCACATGCATGTAATGTAACTTCATCTTTCTATTTTCTGTAATCTCAGCATTTCTTTCATGCGGAATTTTTTCACCTCTTATAGCCAGCTATAAAAAAATTTAGACCAAGCTTAAACCTATGAGCCAAGAACCAGTTCAAACATTTGGGCTTTGGATTTGGACCTGTGCTTTGGGACTGCCTTCGTCTTTTTTTCTTTCCTCATCACCAGTTTCCCTCTGAGTGGAATGATGCCCCAGGACCCAGAGGCACACATGATTGGCGGTGTAGTACATCCTTCACAGGGCAACGTGGGACTTATGTACTTGTTTCCCTGAAATGAAGTGATGTAGAAACTGCAAAATTGTGAGTGAAGTGATGTAAGCACTGTGATGGCATGAGCAGCATGAAGGATGCATCATTGCTCACTCTGCTTTTCTTTTAGAATCAGGAGAATGACAGTAATGTGAGTAAACCCCTAAGCTGAGTGATCCACTGCTGTTTCAGATCCAGGTTCACACAGAWATTAATTCTTGTTGCCCACTATCCAGGTCTGTCTGTCAGAGAGAACCAAAGATTTTATGCACAGGATATAAATATGTGCAGTCTACAGTTTTCATTCCACACAACAGAAACACTACAATGGCCTTATGAAATATAATAACTTCTAGTTATCATATAATATGGCTCAAGGTGCATGTAAAGCAGAGAATTATACAGACATTATGAAGCATCCATGTCCATGGAGTGCAAAGAAAAATGATATCCCATTTTCATGCAGGGTTTAGATTTTAAATTCTTTCTTGAGATAAAGACATTAATATTTTGATAGTAAAAGGTCATTTTTCAGTAGCACTCACAGATTGCCAGTAAAAGATAATACTTCCCTAGTGGACAAGTTTTTTACAGTATGTCTTCCACATGCTAATGAAATCCCCAGAAAGCAATGGCTGATTCTGTAGTTTGCTAGATAAAGAAAAAAAAGGGAAAAAAAAGAGGACTTGGGAGAGTACTTTGAGCTGAATAATGTATCTGATTTATTTCACTCCTTTTTCTGCTTGCGGAATATCTAAAAATGCATTTAAATTTCAGATTTTTATGGATTTGTTTGTTATCAGAAATGCTCAGTAAGCTCTTACTTCATTTTTTGCATTCTTATTGAAATGCCACAACATGATCCAAGAGTGACCTAAGTAATATACTGTTGTTTTGTTTTCCTGATTGGATAACTTAAGTACTATACCTAGGAAGAAAGAAATGTGTATTTGAAAATCTCTTAAAAACATATATTTGTTGGAGCTACAATTAGCAGCTGCAGCACTTTAGGGCTCTTCCTTCTCCCCTGAGAAATGCCTTTTAAAGTTCCCAGGAGATGCAGCTGTTCTTCATTGATATAGAAAACTTGGAGTCTTCACCCAGTGGTGATTAAGGAACTAATTTAATAATAAATAATAGCAGAAATAATTGGGAATTTTCTAATGATGGAATTTCACTCCTTGGGAAATTCCACTTGATTGTAATGGGAACTTCCCACAGTAACATAGCAGCTTTAAAGGGCTTGGGAAGTTAAGGGCTTAGGAAGGGTTAGGGAAGAGCAAGGCAGCAAAGAAAAAGACTCACCCGTACCCAGAGAGAGCCTGGTGGTTTGGCTGCCCTGTGTGAAATGAATGGGGAAGACAACTTAGGTTGAGTTCCTGCCTTGTTCAGTACAAAGCTTTGTCTCCTGCTGGGAATCTCAAATAATGTCTTTAAATCACCACAGATTGGTAGGGTGTGTCTTTCCTGTTGGAGAAGTCCTGCTTTGCATGTTTAACTATTTATTCAGCATATGAATTTCTTGAAACTCAATAATCTGTATCCTGGGGGAACAGTTAAACATACAGATGGATTTTAATTCTGAAAAGTATCTTCTTTAGTTGTTTATTGGAGCTGGAGATACAAAATTGTGTCATTTTGGATAAGTATCTTTGAATGTGACTTGACACAATTGTGCTTTTCTTGCAAAATAAAGGGTAAATTCCCCATTCTTACCTTTAATCTGTAATGGCTTGCTTTGGGTTCATTATCCTTAAGCATCGTGTCAGACTGGAATCTCTCACTCAGTTAACTGTCCTAGGAAAGAGTAACTCACTTCCCCCTCAAGCAATTAAAAAGCAAATGAAGGTGGATGAAGTCTTCTGTTTGACAACAGAGCTGGCTGCACTGAATCCCAGAGTGCAGAAATAGTTCCAGTTTGGATGAGCTCTATATGCTGTTTCCTTCCAGGTACATTGGAAAAAAATCAACTGTAAAAATACCAGCAGCTGCAAGGTTGACACCAGATCTCTGCAGGATCCTGCTAGGAAAATGCCTACTAACAATCACTCTTTTATTAAAGTTAAAACCATATAGCTTTATATTTTAAGGTATGCACTACCTGTCACTCTAGATGTCTCTGGACTACAGGGAGTCACTCTTGCCGACCCTCCCCAAGTTAAAGTGTATATTATATAAATTAAATCCATATATTCAAAACAAACTTTTTGATCTGAGAATTGAGGAAAAAAAGAAAAGTTGAAGAACTTGAAAGAGCCGGCACATGCCAGGTAGTGAACTAGTCATCCATGATATTCTGTGAGAGACCACTTATTGTTCAGATTCCACAGAATAACAGTTTTAAATCACATTTGATTATGTACCTCACTAAAATAGCCAGGATGGCTGTGGGTTAATACTGTACAAGGAAGGTACTATTATTTAGAATGTGGTGTTTTACAAATTTACGCATTTRCAATGTGGATATTTATAACAATGGCTATTTGCAATTATATTGAGCCACTCTAAAGCTTCTAGTTTTGATTAGTCAATGTAAAAGGGGAGGGATTCTCTAAAAGGAGATTCAGGGTCTTTAAAATAGCTCTACATTGGACTTCATACTGCTGCTTCTGTGTGAAATCATGGCCTGTACAAGAGAACAGTAGCTCTGCTGTTAAGTTCAGTGTGTCCGGTATTTTGTCTCACATTCTTGATGGTATTGATTGCACTCATCAAAAGGCAGAGGGGGAAAAGTTTTTCATAAGGGAAAATTAGAGGTCCCTTCATAATCTCATCACTTCCTTCCTTGTACCCTGTCCTACTGAGACCATTCATTGTCCCAGCCTTTATATTAGCTTTCCAAAATCCCTCAGTGACCTTGAAGTCTCAGTCCCCCATACTAGAAAATCTTGTCGTGTAATTCTGACACAGCTGATTGTTTTGTTTGGTTGGTTTGCTATTCCAAAATAACGTCATTTAACTGTAAAACCAAAGAAAACCCTCCTACAACCACTGTTCTGGGAATTATGTTCTCACTGAACTGTTTGGGTTGGAAAGTGCCTTTAAGGATTACCTCGTCCAATCCCACTGCCATGGGCAGGGACATCTTTCACCAATGCTCTCTGTGATATGTTACACTCTTAAATGATATGTTTCCCTCTGGTGCCCTATGGCACCTCTTTGTCTAGAGAACAATTGACACTAGAACACAATGCTATTAAGCAGAAGGATTTGGAGGTTGATTCTGTAATGTTTTACACCCTGTGTATTCAGCTGTCTGTGTGATAAATGGGTGAAAAGTGCCTTTGTTCTAACTTGGTAACACGGTGGGGCCACTGTGCAGAGCTGTAAGTGACAGCAGCAGGGAGAGAGCCAAGGGTGGCTGCCTTCTGACCCACATAAACCAAGATAACATCAACAAATATGACAATAGGAACAAAGTCAGACAATCACTGGGGTTTTTTATCTGTTCCTCTAACGTAGAGTATATCTTCACGTAGAGAAAACAACTGTCACCCCAAAAAAGAATCGAAGGGGCTGAAAGTGTAAGTTCCTTCATGCTTGTGAGAATAAAAAACCTTACAAGACAGCATCTCACCCACCAAAAGTTGCTTTCCCTCTCTATCCTCTCCATCACTCAGCAGAGGATCCAGATCACTGCATTTTTGGTTCAGTAAATGGATTCTAAATTGAAAAAGAAATATTCTGCAAAGACATCACTACCACTGCTACTACTTCTTTTAGGTCAAGATGATAGAACTCTGGAACAGAAATGCAAATTTAATTTTAAGTTTCAGGTCAAATGGAAAACATTTTAAATTCCAGGATGAAATAGGATTTTCAATTAAGAATTACTTAATGTTATCTGAATCCTCTTTTCTTTGTATTTCCTTCCTTTAAAATATTGTTAGGGTTTAATAAGAAAAATATTCCTCATGATTATGATAAAAATACTAACATGAAGTAGAACTTCAATATTTCAAGATAAATTTAAACTTTCAAAAATCTTGAATATGAAATCGTGTGTGTGTTTTAGTATTTTATTTTCTTTCCTCCTTCCCCTGACTGTAATAACTAGCCTAATACTATTGTAACTTCACTGTTAATTCTTGGTTTCCTCCACAGACATCCCCCTTTGAGAATTCTCACTCTTCAGAGAATCCAAAACCAAAGTTAAGAAGTTTTACTTAACAGCCCTGGGATTTAATTTTTGTTCTCAAGTCGAGAAGCTCTGAGGCATCTGTTTAAATTTAAACAGTTCACCCTTGTGTCCCTATTGACTTCAGTGGGAATAGTGGCAATCTGAAAGGTAAGATGAATAAGTGCTTTTGTTGGTTCAGGACACTGCTGCCATTCTCACTGGAGTTCAGTAGTGAATGTATGCAACAGAAAATATGTGTGGCACTTGAACCAGAGGGGGGTTTAAAACACTGCACAGCCAGACCCGTATGCTCTGAAAATAATTCACAATGCTGTATTTTTGATGCCTTCCTCTTGAAGTCAGATAAGTGTTGCAAAGTGGGAAAGGTTACACAGCTGCACACAGGCACATGCCAAGAGCTCTTATCTTCTTGTTACCTTACCACACACTGAGCTGATGGGCTTATAAAATTAAGGATTAGTTTAACAGCACCTTTGAAGAGAAGTGTTATAGATGTTGTAGAACAGTTTCTGGGAGGGAAAAAAAAGCCACCTCCAGTGAAGTTTGAGACAAACCAAATGCTGAAAAAGGTCAGGAGATCTACAGAGCCCATACAGAGGGTTATTTCTAAAGTGCAGTGGTAGCACTACTGTCATGGAGGGATCACCAGCTCAGACTGCACTGCTGCAGCTCAGTAGAGCAGACTTCTTTTCAAGATGCCTGTTACCTTGAGAGAAGAGGATGACAATTAATCCTGTCCRAGTATGAACTAGTTTTTTGACCGTAGGTAGTTCTCACAAAATCAACGGTCCAGCCAGCACAACTTGCTGCCCACATTCCCATCRTTGGAAGATACAGGTAGGAATGGGATTGCTCAGAGGAATGTAGCATTAAACACACCATGCTGGGGTTGACAAGAGATTTGTACAGCTTCGTAAACCACCATCAATCTGTCAGTAGCAGAAGATTTCAGAAAAAAAATAATGACTAAACAACTACGCTTGTACGATGAGATCAGGAAGCTGACTTGGCTGACATGACTTAGTTTTCAATTRAGACAGTTTCCTGGGCCAGCTGGATAAGGGGATGAGGTTGGAATTACATGCCCAGGGCAGCAGGAAGTGCAGCACTTATATCATCTTGAACTGCTGTGAAACTGCAGTCTGAGGGCAAGTACAGCATGTCTTTCAGAGTCATACTGCTCATCTTTGGCTAATCAGTAATGGAGAGATCCTCTGAGGCAAAGGTTGGATTTGGAGTGTCATGGTTAATTGGCAGTAATAAGATCATCCTCTATGAATTTGATTAGAATCATAGAATTGTAGAATGGCTTGGGTTGGAAAGGACCTTAAACGTCATTTAGATCCATTGGCAGGGACACCTTCCACTAGAGCAGGTGGCTCAAAGCCCCATTCTACCTGGGCTTGAACGGCTCCAAGGGATGGAGCATCCACAACCTCTCTCAGCAGCCTGTTCCAGTGCCTCACCACCCTCACAATGGAGAACTTTTTTCCTTCTATCCAATCTAAATCTATTGTCTTTCCTTTTAAAGCCATTACCCTTTCTCCCAATCTCTGTTTGAACCTATTTGTACATCTGACATCCCCAGACTCCTACAGCAGTTGGCTCTACAGCCTGAGCGTTCCTAAAGAAAGTAGATTGAGTTGAATAGGAGAAAAAGATTTATATCCTTGTTCCTCTGTCCAGTGACATAATGCAATCAAAACTGAACCCCAGATCTGGTCACTGAGCTCTCCTAAAAACAAACAAAAAGAGAAAACATTTGAAATAGAACTGAAAAATTCCTATGTATACCTGTGTTTTATCCTCAGTCTCTCATTTTATGACGTAGTGCTGTAATTTAAGTTTTTTAAAATTCATATGTTCCCTAAGCACCCCCTGTCCCCCAGGTTTCCACAGCAATAATCACTAATGAATGGCAAGAAAGAAATTATTTCAGGATTTTTCTCAATGCTGAAAGAAGTTGAGAGTATTATACTTTCAATTACTATACAAGAAAACTGTGAATTGGGAATGTTCATTCCATTCTTAGTTTAACAGACAGAAGATATGAAGACTGTGCCATTCTGCTTGCCCTCTAGCAGCAGAAGAAAATTATTACATCTTTGCACACCTCAAACCTATGTCCTGACCCTATATTTAATAAGCTTCCTTCCTTGTACCCACAAAGAACACATAGGAGGACTTTTATTCACAGAACAAAGAAATATATAACCAAATATGCTGTCCCAAGAATCAAAGTCAGTCTCATCACATATGTCAAAGATCCCCTCTTATGAAAATTTTTGAATGACTGATATGGCTAAGAGGGGAAAAGTTAATTTTTCAAGAAATCACAAGCTCAATGCTCTTGTTGGAAAGTCTGGATTGTTGCTATATTTGCTGCAGAGATTTGACAAAAAGAAAATAAAAGTTCTTTCTAAGGCAAATGGGGATCATACTTATAATCTTTTTGTGTCTATGAAATATAAACATTTTAAAGTCTATGCATGGAATTTTATCGTCTCAGTTACTCAACTGCAGTTACTGTAAAAACAAGGATAAGCTTTGCATTATTAACTAATGTGTTCTTTTCCAGACTAAAACAAAACTGTTTCTTTTGGCATATTGTCGCTTTGGTTAATCTTAAACAAGGGAAAATCCTGAAAGTAGGTTTACTGTTCTAATAGACCTGGTTTTGATTTAAGTTCAGGGCTCTCATCTCTCTGCTGGCTTTTTCAGCACTCTCCTCACCCTGTTCCAAGTCAAGCTCCTCTGAACTCGTGTGTGTGTTGTCTGCTGTTGTTTTTCACTGTTACCAGCAGTAAAGCTGTCACACTGTAGTGAAGGCTGGGGATTTCACTGTCACAGCTGGAGGACCTCAGCTAGTTCATATGATGTCTGTGAAGTTTTGGAGTCAATTAGGTCGACACAAGAACAGACATGTGCTGCAGRCTTCATTAGGGCATTGGGAACAGAACAGTGAGTAACAAACGCATTTAATGACAGATACCAATGCAGAGAGTCACAAAAGGTTAAGTATATTTCTAAAAATAAATACAATATATTCACACTTGGATGACTAAAATTAAATATCCAAAGCTTTGTATAAGTTCCTAAATAAAAGACTATTCTTAAAGTTGGCAAGCTGCTATGTCTGCCACCAAGTAAAAAATGTCTTCTGGAAGTTCAGACTTCTAGTGAAGGCACTTTTGGTATTCGGAGTCTTTTTCCTTCTCCATCTCTTTCCAGGTGCCTTGTATTAGTCTCCTTGCAGTTTTTACCAAAATGTACCCCATTTTCTTAATCCTCTTCTTTTTGGATACTTCTTCAAACCCCTCCTGGCATAGCCCTCTGATCAGAATGTTAAAATAGCTGAATTGTCAAAGTACAGCTGAAAAGATAACAGATTTCTGTGGCTAAAATATACACAAGTCAAGAGTAGCCACGGAAATTTTTTTTGGTCAAAATTTGAAAACAAGGTCAGCTTCCATTTAAGTTCAAAACCAATTAAACCAAAGGGAAGATAGGAAGCTGCTGTTTTCCAAACATGTCTGTGTGCCTTTATAGCCTATGACCCTTGGCCAGTTTAATGAGGCACAGGTCAGGTCTGTAATACAAAATTTTGCTGGAGCAGCTCTGTTGATGAGGAGGGTGGTAAAGTGTGATGTGTGATTGACAGAACTGTGCTGATGAAATTGCTGGTGTAAGCACAGTCGTATTGGCAAAATTGCACTTTTGCTGAGGCTTCCTTTTATTCTGAGAAGTGGGGGGGGAGGGAGAAGGACAGCAGTGAGATTAAATTATTCTAAGTAAAGCACAACTTCATTTGTATAACGTGTTTGTGTTAAGAAGGCTTTGCTGCTAAAATATATCAGTGATTAGAATCGACCAGTCAATTGTAGCATGTCACACTGGCACTCAGGTGTGCATATTGGTAGGTGTTTAAGTAGGTGTCATACAAAGAGTCTGCATTTACAAAGGAATCTCTGACACCCCTTTTTTAAATGAAAGTATGGCAAACAGAAAAGAGAAGGGTCACACTGGCACTGAAAAGGCATCCCAGATTCCAACGTGGAACGGAAACACCCCCTCATTTGGCACCCACAGATCACAGAAGTCTGTGATCGCTGAAGAATCTTTAAAAGCTGGAAAGTAACAGAAGCGGGAGAAGACCCTAATATGTTCTTGATTGATATATCAGAATACTTTCTTAAAAAAATGATGCAATCAGGTTGTTTTAATCTGGGCACCAAGTACCCAAAGAAAAGTAGTGGCTCATTTAGAACCATCGGCTCTATTGGATAATTACTTTAATTAGATAGTTTTTGAAAACTGCGCATTAGCTACATGACAGATCAGAATTGTTTTGGGCTATTGAGTAATTATTTAATTAGGCCACACTTTAAAAACTGTTTATCTCCTATATAATGGTTGGAACCAACTCCTTCTGGTTTATTTTGTAATTATTTAATGAGGCCAAATGTATCCATTGCAAAAAATCCTTTCCAAGCACAATGCTACTCCTTGCTGCAGGGGAAATTGAAAAAAATTCTAAGGTTTTTTAATAAGAGTTTACTACATTCAGGAAGCAAATGCCTTTCATTGGTAATGTTACAAGAATCGAAGCAAGGAGGACAGAAAGGCTACAGCCTTTGGAGAGAGGGGCCAGTGCAAAAGGCTAAAAATTAATAAGAAGGAAAATGTTACCCACTTTTGTTAGACCATCTATGCAAAGGTAAAAGTGAAAAGCAGCCAAGAGTCACCTTTTTTAATCTAGCCAAGGGAAAATGAATCAGGGATACAAGATATTCTGGCAAGGTAAAAATGAATCAGAGTTCTTAATTAAGCAGAGATAAAAGATCAAAGCAAAAGCATGGTCTAAGAAAACTTTGTTTCTTTGTAAAAAATCAGCCTGGATTAGAAGGGAATGATGACTCAACATAATTTTTGAACTAGGGAGATCTACAAACTAGATATGACCTTGTCAACACTGAAGTCAGTGCCACAACTTCCAACTCTTTGAATGGGAGAAAACCTGAATGTGCGCCATTTCAAAAATTAATGATATTTTTCAAGGAGCCTTCTAGCAACGGAAAGTACCATTCCAAAGCATGCTTAAAATACTTTAAAAATGTTTTGGTGGTAAATGCATGGATGAATGTGCATTTTGCTACGATATTTAATCATACTATTCTTAAAAGAACATTAGAAATGTATGGAAAGAGAGCTGCAAAATCTAAGACTCTTAGTGAATTTTTGTGCATACAGGAGACTTTTAAAACATTCTTGCCCACCAACCACAGATATGTGATTAAATTTATGAGTGCTGGATTTCATGGGGTGATGACATTTTTAAAGAAACCCAAAAGACTGAAGGGATATAGAAACTGTGGAGATGGGAGAAATATGATACAGCAGCAGCATTTGCCTACTGCATCCCATTATGAAGAATTATATTCTTCAGATGTCATTGCATGATTTTTTTGAAGGTGATTAAGGGAGAAAAAGTTAAGGCAGAACAGTGTCAAGGTAAAAGGAATGGAATGGCAATAGTGAGTGTTGCTGTAGCTGTTATGCCTAACCTTGCTTTACTGAAATAGCAATAGAGTTTCCAATCAAAAGATGAGACTCATTCCTGTAGCTGTAATATATGAGACCTTTGCCCTTAATCCATCCAGAATTATGGCAATTTAACAAATTGCTACCCATCAGTAGAATTTCAGAAACTGTGTGCACACTGTGAGCTGTGTCTGGCAGGAGGTCTGAATCTGTTCAATGGAGGCTTATTTTATGCCACATTATCTCAAAACCAGGAAGAGCTTTTGAACATTCATAGCAGTTCCGTGCTTCCCTAGCACTGCCATGAGTCTGAGCCAGTCGGCTCCTGAATTACTTGAGAAAGCTTACTTGGCTCCTGAAGATGGGTGAGTCACAGGGCTCAGGGGCAGAAGGCTTTTAAATCAACAAGGCATCATGAGCTTATCGTACTTGAACTCCCATAAACAATTTACATCCAGTTGGTCTGTATGGAGACCAATGTTTATTTTTTGCCTATATCTTACACAGTTGAAGTCTCAAGGAAAAAAGAAAAAGAAAGCGAAAAAAAAAAAGGAGGAAATAGGCAAAAGCTCATGCTGCCCAAAACTGCTGCTAATCTGGATTTGTGTGGAATCTGAGTCATTCATATTAATTCTTCTATCTACTCCACTCCTCAGCTCAGTGGCTACCTAAAAGGATATAGTTAACAGCTTTAAAAATTCCCCAGGTCTCAGTTCCTGAAAGGGTAATGTTTCTGGACAGAAGTCAAAAAATTGCCTTTCTTGGCTTCATCTCAGGAGGTCCTTCAGACATTCTTTCTACTATATTCTCTGATTCTTTCCAGACTATTGTCTCTTGCCAGAATCCCCTCTGAGCTTTATTGGAAAAAACCCTATGTACTTCACTTTACTTAATTTTTCCTTTGGTCTCTGCGTATTGAGGCAGATTTCTCTTTCCAAGGAAAAATCTGTTTAAGAATCTAAGAGTAGGAAAGTTCAAGGAGTTTCACTGTTTCCCTCACATCATTCTTTGTGTCAATGTGCAGAGGCAGTGAGGCAAGAACGGGGAGAGGAAAAAGGGCTGGATGRTGACCTTTGAGTATTTAAAGCGGTTTGGTCCTTAAAATCTTGAGAATCCCTGAGGTTTGTACCTCCTCACAGGACCTCATGTGTGTTGTGGCAGGACACTGACTCTACTTAAGGCATTTAAAGGTGATGCTGAGTTGGCTCAACAGTGGGATAAAATGGAGGGCTCTAGAGAGAGGAAGAGCAACCTCCTTACACAGAATATATATCATTTATCTTCCCAAGCTTTTGTTGCTTACAGAAACAAGTCACTTGACTTTCTTCTTTCTAAGTTAGTGTCTCAATACTGAAAGGAAAGGACAAAAAGAATATGGGCCTAGGAAGGACCTCTGTCAGCACAAGCTGAATCAAACTCAGGGGTCACCTTCCATGCTTTTGGCTGCTTCCTCTTCCTTGTGTCTCTGATATAAATGAGAGTTAATCTCTGTGTGCCATAGGGGAATGCCATGGGCTGGTGGCGCTATGCGCCCTTCAAAGCATTAAAGCAATGTATAGCTGGTAAGAAGCTCAAATGTGTKTTTTCCTCCAACTGGAAAAAGAAATGGCTTGATGTTCTTTATTTTTAGCTAAATTTTAGCTACTTTTAACCTCTCTAATAAAATACATTGATATGAACTTTACAGTATTTTACTTGGATTCATCCCATTTGAGAATTACACAAGTGCAAAAAATATGTTTGAAAATATGAGGTTAATTCTTTTAATACCTACACATAACTCTGAGAGCCTCTGTTTATTTGCATGTAAAATTTGAGAAAGAAAGGAAAATCCTTTTTGGGCAGTTCTTATGGAAGTCCATCATATGCCAAGTTTCAAATTTTGATGCCAAGTATATTTTTACAAGTCTGTTGTAAATGTCCAGTAAATATTATTTCTATTTGATTACTAACATCAGCTGAACTGTAGAACCAAAAAGGTTCTGCAGGGAAGCTCATCAGTTCCTTCAGCCCTGATAGTGTCTACCAGAGGGAGATCTTGGTTCCAGAACTGCCATGGTTCTCAGTTGTGGCAAAACATGATAATATGCATGAAAATTGTCATGGATTTAAAGAATTCATGTCAGATTCTGACAAAAATTGCCTAAATCATGCTTCAGGAAACCCTCCGAAGTTCCTGTTTAGTGCTCTGAATTTTATTTCCAGCATAGCTGATTGCCAGGATATTTGTGCATGAATTAAATTTTATTGCCTCATTATACTTGACTGATTTATGTAGAGGCATTTGTGTAACGATGAGCAAACCATTAAAAGGTTTTAGGGCTTTGGTTCACTGCAGGGAAAATTTCTGCAGTTTCAATCTCACTATTGGTTTGGGGTTCCCAGGAACGGGCTTTCTCATCACATTTTCCCCAGTGTTTCCTAGTAATAAACCTGGCTACAGCAACATGCTTGCGCACAGTCAAGATTTACAGAGGTTTCTCAGAAGTGCTGTGGTTGTCATTCTGGAGTAGTGGAATTTCCTTTGCTCGTAAAAGGAAATTTTAGGGCAATGACAGCTTGTTTCAATACATTTGTGATGCTGTTTTTCTCTCTGAGGGGTGCAGTGGAGCATTTTTAAAGCTAGAGAAGGAAAAAAAGACTGTGGATGGAAGCAGCTATCTCCTTACTCTCCATGTTGGTTTCRTTTTGTTTCATCCAGGGATTTTCAGAGCGGTGGAAATAGCCAATGCCATCTTCCTTTGCGCTGGGAGGCCGGACACTGGGCAGAGACTGGACAATGGGCAGAGGCTGAGGAAGCCCATGGCCAGGCAGGTGAAAGGACACCTGCCAAGACATCCCATGGGATGGTTACTCCCCTTGGGGGTCAGTTGGGAGCTGCAGAGGCTCCGTGGGACAGCAGTCAGTGTCTGTCTGGGCCCCAGCCAGGAGCARAGCAGCCTCAGTCCTGGGCACTGTGGTCACGGATAGGACAGGATGTCAGCCCGTGGGTGGGCCAACAGCACAGGGTTTTCCTTGGGGTTCCAGGGGACTGAAAGGGGGTCTTGTGCTGTGGCTGTGGCAAGGGGACCCTGGGGGTCTGGGCAGGGATAGAGAGGCTCATCAGTCCCCTCAGTCCTGCCAGTGTCTGCCGGAGGGAAACTTTGGTACCAGCACTGCCATGGCTGCAAAGCTGCAAACTGTGACCAGGTGCCATGTAAGGGGTGTGCAGCTACACCAAAACCCACAGGAAAAATGCCCTAGGAGGTGGGCAGAGGCAGCACTGCATCTCATCCCACAGGCTTGCTCCCGCATGTTGCCACAGTGGCTGTTCCTTGGGATGAACTCGGTGCCACTGAACTCACACCATGACACCAGCAGAGCTCAGCTGGAAGGTGGACACGTGGTACCTTGTCCCCGAGAGACTGAGGAGACAAGGCAGGAGCTAGGCACAATCACAAGCCTCTGGAAAACATCTGAGGCTGAAAAGGAAGGTGTTTTTGGAGTTTTAGTGTCTGCTGGGTGTGACAACCTCTTGCTGCACGGCTTTTCTGGATCACTTTCTTGGACTTCACTGCATGCATTTCATCCAACTTCCATTTCAGGCACCAAGTAGGCGCTCTGAAACTCATCAGTCCTCTCTCCATAACTGAGCTCCAAAAAAAGGCAGTAGCAACACGCAAAACCCACCAACCTGCTGGGCAAGTGGTGCTCAATATGTGTTTGGTTATTTTGAGCACAAAAGAGAACTTTTGTTTTGTGTTTTCTCAATTGTTGCCACTCGTCTAAAAGCGACAAAATGAATGCTGACTGAAAGAAACCTCAGTCTCTGATTGAGGAATCTCTAATGTCAAAAAGTTATTATTTTGGGACTCTGATGAAGAGGAGAAAAATGTTCTCTTTTCTCCTGCCATTGTGTCATGTCATTTAGGAAGCTCCTCCAAACAGCTCTTTTTTTTTTTTTTTTTTGTTTTTTTTTAACAGGCAATTGAAGACAGCACAAAACGTTTTAAAAGTTTTCGTGAATAATAGTGTAAACATATGTGTTCTCTAGAAAGTATGGTTTGTTTGGCTTTACTTCTGAAGATTTGAAGTTATCTGAACTGGATTTGCTCAGGCTAACTCCAGAGCTGGAGCTGGATGAGTGGACACTGTAGGTAGCTGAAGTTCAAAATCAGCCTCATGGAATTTGTGTTGTTTCTTGATTGCAACATGCCCTGAGGATCTAATGGAATTTGCCAATACACAGCACAGACCTCTGCATTAGTCTTTTATGCAGGTCAGATTTGCCTTCAGTCTTATGGCAACTCACAAAATCATCCCATGTCACTCAGGGGGCGGAAATCTCAGATTTAAAGCCTAGATATGAACAAAGAGAGCATCTGGCCCTCCATCCTCCAGTTAGAAAGAAATACAATTAATTCTGTGTTAAAGATGCAGTCCTCCCCATACAATACCAGCTTCAAATAGATTTTAATTATTTTTAAAAATATTGGCCTGAATTCTCAAAAGTCTCACCTTATGTATCTATCCATGAGAGGTAATGGGGCTACATGCAGATATCACCCAAAATCTCTTGTAGCTGAAGCAGTCAAATATTGTTGGTGACTTTCTGCTGGTCCGCTGTGTTATTTGTCATATGAAATACATAAAGAAAATGCCAATGCTCAGCATGATACCATAATTTTTTTTCTACTCTTAATACCTTTCTTTCAAATGGTGTTTCAGATTAGAACCTGCAAAAGGTTTGATCTTGTATGCTGATGATTTGTTTTGTATTTGAACTTTCATTTTATTGTGCATGTAGCTGTATCTCCTGCTATCCAAAATTTAAGAAGAATTCCAACCCTGATATACTGGAGTTTAAATTTTCTTTGTTTTTTTTTCTTCATATTTTAAAAAAAATTTTCCCCAGCACCTATGGCTTTCTATCGGTATGGACTGCTAAAACCAACACTTAATCCCACCCTTTTGTCTCAGAAAGATATTCCCATAAAGTCTCAAGCTTAAAAAACCCACTGTCCCCCCACCATTAATCTTGCAAAGGGTGATGATTTTTGCACAGATCAAGGTAGGTTGTTGTGGTATGTGCTTTTGATGCATGATATACAAAGGCTCTGTTGAGTCTCTTGGTTTGATTTTAAGGTAGAGTCACATTTATTGCTTGTTTGGATATCCATAATTTCAAAATAAGGGAAGTGCCTGAGGAAATTTCTGTAGTCTTCTCTTTCACAAAGGGGAAGTAGAGGCAAGAAGAAGGAACAGAAAAAAAAGAAAAAGTTCTTTTTCCCCCTGGCTCACACAGGTTTAGCTGAAAGCTTTAATTGTTCCTAAACAATTAAACTATGGTTTTATTGTCTGGGCTCAGACTTTACATTCGGTTTTCTCTTATCAGACCTATACAATTTCAAATACTAGCTTGTAAGAATAATCTTGTCTACATCTTGTCTAACTTGTTTGACTGCCTCCAAAGTCGATGAGGTTTAGATTCTGTGTCCTTTAGGGGTGTGAAGATATGACCCAGTCCTTGGTGCTACAGTTTCTCTGAATGTGACTCAAAGAATTGATCATTCCCTCTTAGAAAAGAAATGCAGAAGGAATGTAGATAAAACCAAAGAATATTCATTCATAAATACTGATGAATGCTTGCAAAAAGTTTATCATGGTACAAAAATAGACATGTCTGATCTTTCACGTATGTGCAACATTTTCACCAGCTTCACAACATATTCAGAAGAAATCAGGATACARTCATTAACCTAGAAGTTTTTCTCCTCGTAATATTGTGTAAGTTCATGTATTAGTCTTTTCTTTACAAAATGGGAACATGCTTTAATCATAATAGTTTATAAAATTACTTCCCTCTAGGAAACAGGCTGTTTAATGTKAACCTTAATAAAGTGATTACTGAATTGTTTGCAGTACAAATTAGACATGAGTATAAATTGTCCGATCTACAGTGATTTTCTTTACTCTAGCCAAACATATGGCATCCATGATGATGTACTTAYCATTCTCAATGCAGATGTTCAGCCTTTTGCAGAACAAATCTGCCCAAATATGTTAGAGTTACCTTTGCTAAAAGGAGGAAGGCAAAATATGCTTAATGCTGTATAAAATTACTGAAGAATAATTTTCATGGAATAATTCTCCTCATGTATTTTGCAGATACTGAGAGTTTAACTGATAAAACTGAAAACCAGGCAGGAACACTGAATGTCCAGTCTGACCCCTGGCATGTCATTTTGTCTAGTTACTCCTGACTGGAAAATGAGAAGTTGTGTGGGGTTTTGTGCTTTTGTGTTTGCATGTAACATTTTGATTTCAAAGTTTAAAGAGAGAAGATGTGTCATTTCCCTTGAGATTTTATTCTGATAATGAATCCTTCTCACTCTCAAAAATCTAATTCTGTTGTTTTGAAGAGGGTTGACTTTCCTTCCAGCCATTATTGTTTGCTATTCCTTAAATGACAGAGCCCAGATTTTCACTATTAAAATCTGTCAATCAAGTCACCTTTAAATCTTCTTTCTGATTAATTAATCAGGCAGAGCTCTGTAATACCTGAAATTTAAGGTATTTTGTCTATAACTTGGAGTTTTACTGTGTATCAATCATATACATCCAACATAAGCACAAAGAACCTTTATGCTTTTCAGGAATCAAACTGCATGCAGGTTTTGCATTCACACTTAAAATTGGCTACTGAAAAATGTGAAGTGTGTGTGGAAAATGGTGCCACCAAAAATGGTGGCACTTAAGCCAAACAACTATATTGTAGCATTTTTCCTTTACGAATTCTTTTGAAATCACTGGAAACCATCACTGTGTACCTTGAGATGTGTTCTTTATTCATACTGTTTGCGTTTTTTTTCCAAATGAAAGCTTAGAGATAACCTACTGTGTGTAGCAAACACAGATCTTTTCCTGATAATTTTTTTGCGTTTGCTGGATATCTAATCATTTGATCATCTTTTAGATGGTTTAATATGTATTTGCATGCCCTGTTTATGCCCCTCGGATAGAAGGAAAATCAAGAGGAAGCCTCCCTGGCAGTTGGGAAATGCATACTTGCACATGCTATTTATTCATATTACATGGAGATATAGATAGATAGATAGATAGATAGATAGATAGATAGATAAATAGATAGACAAATTTTTTTTCCATGCAACTTCAAACTTTCTCTGTTCATTGTAATTGATGATATTTAACACACAAAGAAATTACATTGTCTTCAACAGGCAGTGACTGAAATTGGGCCAGATGTAACTTAATAGGAGTGACACTTCTATTAGTCCAAGGAGAGGACTACATGTGTTCATTTGTGCTTGGAGCTTTCTTGCATTGTGTGTTGCAGAGGAGCTCACAGGGTTCATTTTGCATGGAGGTACAGAATTATTGTCAAAACAATCGCTTACACAGACCCATTTGTCTCTCAGGTATCTGTGTCGGGACAGCAGTTACACCAGACCCTGCAGGATGAACTGGAGGCCATCTGAAGATCTGGATAAAGTTTCGCTGTGTAGCTGAAAATTTGCATTCATCATTTAAAGACTGTGAAGACCTCAGAGAGGTTGCTTGGCTGGAGTCAATTGGTTCCTTAGAAAGAAGATGGAGTAAATCTGGCGTAAATTGATGCCAGATTTGACACTGTGAAGTCAAAGCAGTTATATCAGTTTTACCAAGAAATGTATCTACTTTCTGTTGCCTTTATGCCTACTGATTTACTGAGTTATTCTGCATGTCTGCGTGTGCGTGCTATAAAGTCTTTTTAAATATCACCAAATACCATCGTGTATTTAAAGACAGAATTATGGGCAGATCCTGAAGTATGCAACCTACCAGATTTTGGCTTTGACTCCCATGCAGTCTTTCTCTGACTTGTGCATAATATTTCAATTTCTATTTACTAAATAATATTTTGTTTCCTTTTTTTTAATCTTCCTTTTTTTTTTTTTTACTCCTGCCTGTGGTATTTCTTTATCCTTGAGTTTCCTTGGTGTATTTGCTTTCAGGGTGCAGCTTATTTTCCCAGAATAGTGAAGATTCAGCCTTCAGTCAGACTTTCACTTTATCTACCTGTAATAGGGGATTTTCATTCACTACTTTCAGTGTTTAATAGCTATGGAGACAATCATACCTCCTGCTGAGATGCTGTCCATCTGCTTCCAAGGTATTGTGACTAATGGAACTGAAAAGTGATGCTCATCGTATAACAGCAGTTTGAATGGGCATCAAGAGCTCTGCAATGTGAGCAGAGACAAATTTTGAATACAAAAGACAGGTCTTTCAGCATGTAACATTGGTTTCCCTCAATGTTGAATATTGATCTTTTTTCTCCTAGTTCTGTTTTCCTGCTGAATTCCCACATACTAATCAGTGAGAAAGTGTGTAGAAACTGCTAGGAGACCACAATAGAACAGGGTCTTCCGGCTTAAGGAGGATGCCCCGGGGGCTCTAATTCTACTTCTATTCTCATAGTGGAAAACCTAGATCGTAAGGATGTTGACACCTTAGCATTTTGCTAAAACATTATTTAATTCAAAGTTGATAGATAGTAATAAAAATTCCACTTCTTACTGGCTCAAATTTTCTATTTTCATTGAATTGAGTGGTTCCATTGACAACAGTGAAGATTCATTCTAACAGCAAATTTTTATTAGAGGTTTTTTTAAATCATATGTGGGTTTCAGTTCAATGAAAAATACGCGGGAGAGGGAAACACTTGGTATCCTGTGGTAAGTCAGTTTATTGAACGACAATTTCCGTGCTCTTTAGCAATATAGGTTGTGTCAGCCTTCACAGTGTTTGTGCAGCCATCTGAGAGAGCAAAAATGCAGCTTTCCTCCTCTCGGGGCAGCATCATTGGTATGCTGGAGCTGACAGCTCAGCTGCAGATTGTGCGCAGGACAATGTCACTAAACACATTAAGCACCTACCCTTTTCATTAACGGGTTTAAAACAACCTGGAAGCACTGTTGACAAAGCTTATTGCAAATATGTTCCAGAGATGAGAGCAGGCACTAGTACTGCTGGAAGTGTGCAGTACTCTCAGATCAGATCTCTCAAACTATATTACCTGCCTCTACTACTGTTCTGTTCAAACACTTCATGGACTTTCACATTATTTACCTTCAAAAGGCTCTGTAGTGGCAGCTGTGCCTTTATCTCTGGTTTACGTTGGAGGAAGTTAGAGTATAGCTAAACATCTTGCCTAAAGTCATACAGGAAGTATATAGTGAATAGAGAAGTTAAATGCTAGATTAGGTCCCTGTTTGTTAGACCTTTCTTCCTCATTAAACAATTTTTGGTTTTGTGGATGGAAATGAAGGAGTTATTTTCTGTGAAATGTAGCATAGAACATAAATTCTAATGCTTTTACATGACCAAACATAACGTAGTAGATGCATCTGAGAAATTGCTTAATGCAAGCTGGAATATAGCAAGTATCACAGCAAGATTTTTCTTGGAAATGCATGTAGGCTGCATAAAAATTGAAATTATTTGTGTGTAAATAATTCACAGTAATATTGCCCACAACTGTCAGAAAATTGGCTTGGTATGGAGCAGCAAACCACTACAAGTGAGTAGATTTGAAATGAGAGTGCGTAATGGAAATCCTTTGCTCTTGGTTCATGTTGTGCKATCACAGAACTGCAGGCACTGAGTCTTGTGTGTGAAGAACTGAGAGATGTGATGTGGATGGTGGAAAACATTTAGGTATTTACAATTTGTTATTGCATACCAGAGCAACTGTGAGATAGTAAGATTAAGAGTAACCACTTGCCAGATAACATCATATCAAGCATCTTTACTGGAGTTACACATCTTAATGCTTATCTCAGAACTATCCAGGGAACTATCCAGGGAACTATCCAGGAGACTTGCTTCACAAAATGTCTCCTTCCCTACATTCAGGATGATTCAGAGATAGAGAAGGGTGGGAGTCTCTGGTTATAGACTTGCCACAAGGCATCCTAGTGAAAGATTAGCGAGACAGGCTGGATGAGACTGGAATAATTTTATATAATCATATACAAAAAATCTTGTGCCTTGCTATAGAACAAAACACTCTAAGTTGCTTTGAAAAGCCATGTGATTTCCATTAGATTCAGCCATCTGATTTTTCTCAGGTTGCTATTAATGGTCCCATCTATCACAATCTAGTGTGATATACAGTTCATCATCATTTCAGTTTATTTTGGTGTGCAGAGAGTTCATTATGGTGAACCGTTGCTGGAGGGTACACTAGATGGCATTCTTGATAACTGTGCATTTCTCTATACACTTGCTGATGCTCAAATATGGTTTAGGGATTCCTGGAATAATTTCAGCAAGTGTGCTAAATTCCCCATCTGTGGCAGATGCTTAAATGCTACACATATAGTTCTGGCTGTATGTCACTTTCCTGGATGCAGACGAGTGGATAGCTGGTGTTTAAGCTTTGACAGCTCGTTAACTCGTCGTCATGGAACTGCTGGGTTACCTGTCCAGAGACAGGAGTCTCTGCAGTGCAAATCAGGTTGCTTCTACTGACTTCAAAGGCAGTAGGCTTCTTTATGTTAGCTTTGGATCTGCCCCACTGCCTCTAAAACTTGTACCCCTTGAAAGCTCTCCTGTGAAGGAGCCTGGGGCACACAATTGTGATGACCTTCTTCATGATCTTATTGTAATGTTCATCCTCTTTCCCCTTGTAATACTTGGCATCAACAAGTTGCATTTAATATTAGATAAAAACTAGCTTGAGGCAAACCCATTTCTGTTTACATTTTAAACTGCAGAACATTCTTTGGGGATCTGTAAAAAGAAAAGCCAACAGGCCTGATGTCCATCTTTTCAAAGCCCTTATCTGCACCCTATAAATTAGCATAATCAGTATTTAGAGTTCTTGAAGAAGATAAATCTATTGTATTTACATTTTTGTTAGCAATCCAGGAAATGTCATATAAGATTTGTTATCAATAAATATTTATGAATTCGAGATAATGTTTCTATCTGCCACATATGTAGCAGTGGGAGGATTTTATGCTGTATTAATGTAAAAGAATGAAGTGTGATCAAAATGTCTGTGTTAGTTTGATTCAAAATGCCTAAGAAGGAAGTAATCTGTCAGTCAAGAGTTATTACTCGCTAGAGGGATATTTATCAATCATTCCAACTGAAAAGAAAATCAAAGAGCAGACTCAATCTAAATATTCATCATTACTCTGGCTTTTGAGGTTTCAGATATGATTTCCTGGTCAGTGACTCTTTCTTCGAATAAACTGCTATAAGGCACAAGCAAAGGAGGCTGTTGATGAAGGCAGATTCTTGTGTCTGTTCTTTATAGTCATCAGACTATGATCGCCAAGCATGATCTGGAGTTTTGAATCACTGAGCTGAAAGAGACCTTACACCCTTCATCTAGTGCACATGCACGCTTTAAAACAGGATGTAGTGTTTTCAATCTGTGTGGAATAACTTCTGRCCATCATTTGGTGGTCATTCTTCACATAGGATTTTGAACATATGTTAAAACTAACTAAATAAATAATCTAACCCAGTCAGATATGTAAATATTAAATATGTTGAACATTAACTTGAACATTCAGCTGAGCGAAGTGGGAAAGGAATGCAGAATGTTGCAGCAGTATTTGTTTTCCATTAAAGAAATTGCTTTATATGTTATAAAACTATTTTGGTGTTAATATACTGTATACAATCCTTTAAATTTATGTTCCCCCTTAACTTACCAAGTCGGCTATTTGGTTATCCCTGTTATTAGTTCTCCATTTGCACCTATTTAAATGCACTGTTAAAGTGAGGTCAGTCACACTGTCATGTGTAACCAGTTCAGCCAAACAGTTTGGTGACTGGAAATTAGTGACAAATTGACAAATAATGTCACCTGGGGTTCTATTTGTGTAGCTGTGTCACCTTTTTTCTTTTGATATACAGGGCTGTACTTTTCCCTGTACTTCATTTTGCCTGTGGATTTTAGACTTCAAAGTAAGTTGGAGGGGAAAAATCATGAAAACTTAGAGGAAACTGCCCAGATTCTTTTAGTGTCGTCTTACACCGAGTGATCTGTTTTACCAGAAAATGGTTTATTCAGCAAATTTAACTGTTTTTGAAATACATACAAATATGCTCTGACATGTTCCAGTGTGTGCAGCATTTGAAGTTACTCATCCAATGACACACTTCAGTCAAAGGTTGGTTGTGAGTTGTTCGTATGTGCCTGTGGGCATCCTGTCTCTGTGCCATGCTCAGCACAACCCTGCTGCAGGAATAAGCAGCAGTTCCTAACTTAGAAAGATTGACTGTTGTTTTGAGTATTTCTCTATGTATATTTTGTTCTACATGTCTAAGCCTTTGGTCATCTCTTCCATATGTGACACCGTTTCTGTTTCCTTGCTGGATAAATTCTCATGCCAACATCAGCTCCCAAGACRAGCTCATGAACTGGTGCAGCACAAACCCTCGTACATACACATTTCATGAGTCAACTCCTATTGACACACTAAGCAAACAAAAATTGGCGGAAAGATAGAAGCATTAGCAAGTACTATCAAACTGAATTTACTGGTTTTGTTCTGAATAAACAAGTATTTTGTCTTGGCCTTTTCCAGTTTTAATGTCATTTATTTAAAACTCTTTTCTGTAGCATCTCTTTCAAAACAAAAAGTCACTAAGGRTACAGTTATTTCACCCTCTAAAAGATCACACAAGCATTATAATGACCCAAAGGTGAATGTTAGGCTATTAACAAACCCCTAACTAGGTGAGCTTTAATTGATTCGAGGTTTCATAATGAGATTTCACACAGCTCTGTACAGTGTGTAGCTGCATGGAGTTGAGCCACATGTAATTTTTAAAGAGCAATTATAAGAATTCTTTGTTAGAATGCAATGTTCCCTGTGAAAGAGGAGGAGCTGCCTCAGTCCTGCCTAGAAATTACTATATGACTCTTACATTAAATACATTAAAAATGTAGAAGTGTACATATATATGTATATGCAAAAAGATGCATATATATACGTATGTATACACATGTATGTATGCAAAGATATATCTATACATATATGCATCTGTTTATGTACCTAAATATATAAAGTTACAAACTTTATATGCACATTTATGGCATTTTTATGGATTATACAACTTCATAGCTATAGAGAAGAAATCAATCTGGCCATGCTTTGAATACAGGGGATTTTGAATTTTTTTTAAAGCTATGACGTGAAGGTAATTTTAATTACAAGTCCAAAAGAAGTCAATTTTGGATTCCTTTCTGTGCCAGGAAAGGCTAATGCGTAATTATGTTGCGCTTTTAGTGTCTCTTTAAAATAAAATCTCATTGGAACAGAAAAGGGTTCAAATAAATGTTACTTTACTTAGGCTCTCAGTGAAAATAATGGTTTTCACAGTTCATTTGCTCTTGGTTTACTTCATACAGCTGTGCATGGGAATCAGGTCTGCAGGTCATTATAGAATCTTGATGTTCCTAGCTGAATCATCTGCAGAGATTGATTGAAAACATACTTCACCTTTGATGTGGTTTTTTTTTTCCCCYTGAGTTTGACTTCATATTTAGCTCATTATGGTATTCCTGGAATGCTGAGTCTTTTTGACATTCATACACCCATGAGGGCAGCAAAAGGTCTAGCTTGCACTAATAGATGCAAATTACTTCTACTATCCTATATTTAAATAAATCTCAAACTACTGTCTTAAATTGATAAATGCCAAGAAATATAAATAGAAAGCAACTTTGGATCGTATTGACATGAGAAATACCATGACACAAAGATTTAGGTGTTGATTTTTGACCTTAACTTCACTTTATATGCCGTTCCTGGATGAAGTCAAAAGCTTAATATTAGGCTTTATTGAATTCATTAACAATCTTTCATATTGTACTGGCCTTGCATGTCAAGCAAAAACACATTAAAATGTGTGTTATACCACTAAGAGATGAYGTAAATCTTTATTGAGTCTTTACTTCTTTTCATACTGAAGGCTGGGTAATCCCTTCAATTTTCTTTTGTGAAGGGATGAATAGACCACACAGGAGCCAGAGGGATGAGACTAAATCATATCATCTCTGACCAAAAAGTCCTAGAAGCAGCAAGCATGTGTGTTTCTGAGATAGGTGCACAGGGTGTAGATAGCAAAGCTGGAGACTGGCCATGCTGAAATGTATCACCTGGGAACAGGCTGCCCAGAGAAGTGCTGAATGTCCCACCCCTGGAAGTGTTCAAGGCCAGGCTGGATGAGGGCCTGAGCAACTGGATCTAGTGGGTGACAACCCTACCTGTGGTGGCGGACCTGGAAGAAATGGTCTTTAAGGCCCTTTCCAACCCAATTCGTTCTATGATTCTATGAMCTTTTTGACCAGAATTAACGTCTGACAATGGTGTATCAGCTATTACCTTATTTGTCCCTATTTTGCATATTTGAGAGTATGTTGTATTTGTGAACTCTACATGGAAACATGTTTGTAAGAGACTGGGTTATTAAACAAAATGTAAATGACAAGAAATACTGAATTTCTGTGTTCATACACTCTGTGTAAAATATATCTTCCTGGATTTCCCATGAGACACATCGACATATTATATGATGCTTGCTCTCATCACAGAGACCAGGTTATGGCTGACAATCTCTGAAAATTTGTGTTCAACCTGAACCAGATATCAGCCACAGCCACTTCCATGCACTTTGTAAATGGCATCTGGATAGGGCACAGCCCGAGTTTGAGGCTCTTTTCAGCTTCCAGGAAGAACTCAATTCCTCTTTGCTTCTCCTCAGGCAAATGCAATAACCACAGACTCCAGGTAACGTTGGCAGCTGGGGGAGGAAAGATAAATTCCACATGCTAGTTGAAACTTGTTTTGTCACTTTGCAGAAAAGAATGCAGGATACAGGGAATTTTAAACAGAAAGCACAGTTGAGTAACTACTCAGTAGCCAAGTCACAAAGGATGTGTCATTCTCTGAGGAGTCATGCTGACTTTTCTGGTTCCTTTCTAGCCCAAAGAACATTAGTTACTTTATGCATGGCCTATTACCTCTGACCACTGACCTAAGAAGAAAGAAATCCTTTTGGAAGAGGAAGGAATTAACTTTTATCTCTCACTTCCTGGGGAAGCCACTACATTTTAAATAAATGGTTTAATTTCACTGTGTCCTTCTCCAAAAATTCAGTAGCTATGAAAACACTTTGTGTCTTCTGGGGATCTGATCTGGTGTACATGCACAAGTTCTACCCTGAAAATGCTGAACAAGTCAGGAAGACCCTGAGGGGAGTTCAGTGAAGGAAGGCAGCCTGGTCTTCAGTGTGAGCTTTGTAGTGCAATGTTCAACAGTGCAATGTTCAAGCATGTCAGAACATGAGCTCTTCTGCGTTTGTGCAGAAGTTAAGCTCTTCAGAAAGTTTAAGGTCATGAAATGCAAAAACTGTGAGGACTAAGTGCTTTTGATGCTTATGTGGCACCTGAACAGGGGCTTTCAGGAACACCATTTTGGATGTAGTTACCAAAATATCAATCTTATCCAAGTGCCTAGATCCTTTTCTTTTTGTTTAGTTTTGGATGTGGATCCAATGTTAAATCCCAGGCCAGATAACATCTTGCCCCTAAGCAAGGCTTGTGTGATCTTGTACCCAGTGAGGTGAGCTTGAGTATGAAATGGGCCCTCTAGTTACCTGTCAGTTCTCTGAAGAGCCGGCTGCCTCTCAGCATGTCAGCTTTACAGCTGTTTAACCACGAGAACAATTTGGAAAGGGGGTTTCTTTTGCCTTCTGAATATGTATAGTGCATTAAAAAAAAAAAAAAGCTGTGTTTGATTCAGGCTCTCTATCAGCAGGTCAATGTGATGAGGAGTATAATGGTAAAGCAAGATACTCTGAATTGGGTCTTATTTCCAACTGCAGGTAAAATCATATCCTCAGTGGAAACACATGGCTATTGATTCAGAGAAGGCCAGAATTTCTTCTTGTAGTAATGTAGGACATAAATATTTAGCTACCATATGGAGCACTGCATAATTTAACTACTAACTAACAAGGTTCACTGAGGTTCAGGTGGACTCTTCATAAGTAAACAAAGTAACTCTCTTTTTCTTAATTGTAGAGATCATATTTTCATAGCAATACTACTATCATATCTGCTCATCTCTGAGGAGCTTGCTTTCTCCAAAAGCAGGAAATTATTCTGCTAACAGAGAAAAGCATATTTATGCAAATGGAACCTACAAAACCACTTCGTTTGAAAAAACAACCTAAATTATAGGRCAGAAGCTATTTAGGCATCTTAAGTACTTGTTAAAGAATTAGGCCTGATCAGTAGAATAATAAAATATTTTTTATCAGGTGTTTTCTATGAATTCAAGAAGTTGCATGTTTTGTCCCCTGGAGGAAACTACCTCCTTGTGGCTGGAGACTACACTTTACCAGGGAAGGACCAGTTCAGTGCATCTTTGTATTGCTGCAGACACCCAAGTGGGGAACCTGCTTGTGCCAGTGGCAGGACAGGCTGCTGATGCTGGACAGAGGATGAGAATTCTCATGTGATTCAAGAGCTCCTGCTTCAGAGGTGGAGATACCTGCCAGGAGAAAATGTGTGAGGTGTAATTAGGCACAGACCTTTGCATATCAATGTATTTGATTGGGAAACAGGGAAATGGGCAATATCTTTGTATTTACAGAACTCTAACATTGTGGCTGGAGTTTTCATTGGTTTGGTTTAAAATGAATTGTAATAAATTATATGTTTTGAGAATTTTAATTTGATTCACCAGTTCCTCACTCTTAAGAGGATTTTTTGCTAAGGATGCCAAAAAATATTAGACTTGTTAAAACTCATAGATCCCTTCCTGGGATGCTCTTCCAATCTACTGTATGAGGAATTTCTGAACCAGATTGCATCCACACAATTTAATTTAATAGCTCCCGATATATTTAGTCTTCCTGAATTTCCTGAATTCCATTTTGAACCTAAATATATACATATATTTAGGGAGTGTGTAAGCTGCTTGTAGCTATGAATTTAAATAATTATGCTTTGATCTATCTATCAGATCTGAGTACAGGGTAAGACCCTAAGTTTTTCATGTTTGTTAGGTGAGGTTTTACAAGATCACATTGGAACCATGTTAGAATATGTGGTAAGACTGAGAGTGGTGTAAGCATATAGTGACCTATGGGAAAAATATAAGAATAATGATGTAACTTCTGCATGACATGTCAAAGGTTATAAAGAAGTGATTTTGGTGTTTAATGCAACTTCAGGCCCATTATCCTATTTGCCATAATGGGCAGATTATGTGTACATGCAACTCACTTTTGGCATTTCACCACCTGCACTACCTTACACAAAGGCAGAAACCTGTCGGTGTGTTGCACTCTGTCATGTAAACTTCATCAAATTAGTTCACTTCAAAACCCTATCAGATGTACAAGGATTACTATACAAATTCATTAGTGATAAAAAAAATTGCTGAACTCTCAAAGTCTTACCTAATAATTGGAAATAATATTTCCAACTGCATTAGTAGTGTCTGCTTTAAAAGACAATTAATGGCTTTTCTCAGCTACTAATTCTTCCTCAAAAAGATTAGTTCTGATGATCACTCTTCCTTCTCTTTCCTCAGCTTTCAAAATCTCAAAGAGTCTTTTTTTCCAGGAAGTCTTAGACACGACTACAGAGCACAGTTTCATCATTCAGCTGTAGTCCCCAACACGAGGTTTTACCAACTATGTGAAGATAAACACATGGAGCACTAGAAAAAGTAGAATTGAGTGTACTTCTCACCTGATGATAGTGGTCTTTGTTTTCTGAGATTTGTATGGATTCTGCATTTGCAAGTCTCAAAACATATGAACTGCTCCATCTTACTGGCTTGAAGAGAGTTGAAATAGACAACTATTTTATCTGTGTATGTCTACAGCTATAAAAAGTGATATTCTGTTTTCTTTCAATGAGAGCAAGACTGGGGTTTCTAAAAAGACCAGCTTTTTTTAGAGAAAGTCATTGAAAGTGACACTTGAAGAATAGTTGAATGTGGGATAATCATTTGGTTTGAAAGTCGCATTTCAAGGCAGCCAAATAGTTCATCTTTCATTAGCTTTTAGGCCTCACAATGTAAACCAGAGAAGTTTCACTCTGCTTAACAATAGTCTTTTAGTAATCATAACATTATCAGAATTTTAAAGAAACAGGCTATTGATTTCTTCCTCTGAAACTTTTAGAGAAAGTAATGTATTATAGGAGAGGTTCCAGAGTAGATATGGGCTCAGCAGAAAAATTATAGGATCATTTGATTTCCCTTGTTTTCTTAGGAGTGCTTCTCTTAAGAATCGCGTTCAGTCAGAGATGGACAGTCCAGGGAAGAATCATTTAATGAAAAGTAGCCCTCAAGGATCAGAAAAATTCTGACATATTGGTGTTATACTAAATACTCTCACCCATGCCTGCAGCTGATTGCTTTAATAGGATTTTTTATAAAGAACACATTAGAAACTTTATTTGTCAAGAGTGGCTATGGTCAATTCTGTTAACCTAAATAAATCCYCTCCCCTTCATTTATTATATGGCAACAATGTACTACTCTTTACAATTACAATAAAAATAAATAAATACATTCAAGTGGGGAGGGTAAGTTAAAAGGTGTAGCAGTCTTTGCTTTTTTTTGTGTAATATTATCTGATTGAGATAGGTATAAAATATGGAATATAGAAAACTTGGCACTCTGTTCCATCCAGGGATGCAAAACATTACCTCCTTCTTGTACCTCTCTCATTTTTTTTGTCATTATTAACTTGATCAGAAAGATGACTCAAATTGGGCAAACCATGAGCACATTTCTGTATGTGGAAGTGTTGATTAACTGACCTGATTCAGAGACCTTGTTGGCTTGAGTAGTGGATGTTGAATTGAACAGGTTTGAAAATTAACTTTATCTCTGACATTTCAGTTCAAATTTATGCCATGTTTTTTTATGAGTGTAGAATGAAAACTGATGCATAACGTAGATCTTTCAAGTTATAAAATAAGGCAAAGCTGAACTCGCATTTTGTTGACAAGATGCATAAGATTCTACGTGTGATGAAGATTTAATTGCTTTTTAATGATCAAATGGAAATAATTTTCAGATCTAGAAACAATCATCAGAAATTATTCTCCAAAGAGATATATCCTTGTGCATGACAGGACAGGGTTTTCTCAGGACAGACATATTTTCTCTGGTAACAATAAATTTTCTTTATTTTTTTTTGTCTCTAGGGTTCTTGGATGTCAGATGCAGTCATAGGGTGGTTAAAGGAAAATGAACACAGAGCAAGAAATTTAAAGGGATATAACCATGATTGCCTGGCTTTAGTACTATAGTGCTTTTGTAAAGTTAAAAGTATTATTAAAAATAAGATAGAATTCTTTTTGGAATAAACAGTGTACTCTTTGAAGTTAACTGTTCCACAGATAAGTTATTACTTGTGAATGGCACTTGAAGAAACTGTATTAGTCCCATGTCCTTAAACTAACTAAACACACAGATGAAAAGCATTTATTTGAATGCAGAGCATTGAATACTGAATTTGTTAATGTTTGGCTTTTCTCTGTTCTTCCAAGCTTCCACAACAATGCCAGGGTGCAGGATGATGAATATCACTTCCCTGTAAGCCACCAAGCAATTTAGAAACAAAGAATATGTGGGCAATGTGAGTGATTGCCTGCACTAAAGGTCTATTTGGAGGTTTAAAATAAATTTTCCTGATGATGCTTAGTGGGACTAATGCCTCTTTTTTTAAAAAAAACAATGATGCAAACTAATGTTTTTAATGGCTTTTTAAGTGTAAGTGCCAAAATTCTGAATCTGAAGCCTTTCCTTTATGTCAAAGCAACATTTTCACATAAAACCTTCATAAAGACAGTGGACAAAATTAATATAAAATATAAATGGAATTTTTTTTGCCTGTGTGGTATTAACACTACCCATATCTGAGTATTAATAAATTGTTTACAAAGACGTTCAATATACATACTCAGTCTTTTTCATCTTTCAAACTCTATGCAGAATTGCATAGCAAATTAGAGCAAATGGAGTTCTTCATCTTTAGAGCATCTGTGGACTGAAGATGTTCATTGGACTGTAAAAGAAAGAAGAAGAAATATTTTTTTTAGTAAGAAATGCAATATTATTTAAAAAAAAAATTAAAAAGGCTTGTCTATGGATGTAAGGATCCATATAAATCTTCTGTCAATATGAGCATTGACTGATAGTAAGTGAGGTGTTATAGCCACTCATTGCCTTCACATCGAGAAAACTCACAAAATTATAATTTAAACTCTTGTAAAATAAAATCCATAGTCAAGATAAAAATCAAAAAACCCAAATGGACTGTATAACTTCCTTAATGCATTTGTAAAACAGTAGGTGCTCGATTTCATGAAATATTTACTTCCCACATCTTCAAAGTGTACAACTTTTCTCRAAGAATTTAACTGGGATCAAGCAGATAAACTTTGCCTAACAGCTGAAAGTGTAGTTACTGTTTTTTCTTTGGTAAGGTTTTTAATTATTGTTTCTCTTGTAAGTTAAAGTGCACTGGCTTTGAGCTTTACAATTATTCTTTGTTCCTGGGCAGTTCTCAGCATGCAAAATGTTTATAAGGTAGGGATAAATGAAACTCTTCAGGTTCAGCTATTTTGAAGCTTATAAAATATTAAAAAGTAGTATGAGGAGATGCATAGCAAACAATAGTAAGAACAGAGTTGAGATGACCAAGTGTTTTTTTTTTCTCATGGTGCATTCTATTAGTCTTTATTTCAATATAACAATGTCATAATAGAAGAAAATAGATCAAAATGAGTCAGTGCAGTTGCTTCATGGATGTGTTTAGTTTATAAAGTCATAGTCCAAAATGATGAAAAGAAAAATGCCAGTGCCATAGCTGTGATTTCACAAACTTTCAGTTTTCCCAGTAACCGAAAAAGAAGCACATGAAACCTTGTCAGATTACTTAAGAGATCYAAATTTCTAATAAAGATGTGAAACAATTATAATTTGTAGCTGCTTCAAAAGATTGCGAGAAGAAGAATTGATAGCCTTATGTATTGAAAACTGGGATAGATAACAAAAGTTGAAGGTGGCATTACGGCTGCAGGCACTTTTGTGTGCTTTGGGAAGACTCTTTAAAGGTTATTGGTAGAAAGGAGAAACCAGGGAGCTAATGCTCATCTTGTCTCTGGAACTAATCTTTTTCTTCTGCATTCCGAAAAACGCCTCACAGGCAAAACATCACCTCTAACCTTGTTTTCTGTTCTGTGTATTTTATTAACCTTTCTTTTCCAAGTCCAGGGTTTTCACTCATGTGCAGTCCCGATAGCAATCTAGGTTGACTGATTATTATTTTTTTACAATGAGTAAGGTGTTACCATGATATTAGTTCAGCAAAAAGGCCATGTTTAGTTGCCATGGCAATTAAACAATAATAACTGCGGTCTTTACTTGTCTGTCAGAGTTGTCAATCCAGATCCTGCTTCCTAGTGCCAAATTTTACTTTTCTTTTTTTTTTTTTAGTCAATATTGTTTCATTCAGGTAGTGCAGCTGAGCTTGTTCTGAAGCAGGAAACAAGCACTTGTGGGCCTGTTGCAGCTGGATACAAGTCTAGGCATCCATGGCATGGGTCAGTGTTGGTCAAGTGCTAAACTTGAGGAACCAAATGAGTTAATCAGTGTCACAGCAGAGATGACAGATAAATACGTGGTAAGCTCTATGTTACAGTGACCTTTGGGAAGCACAGACAGCATTTCCTGTCAAAATTCTACATCACCATGAATATCCTCAGGTTTCCAATCTTTTCACCCTCCTGGGATTGATTTAGGGCACAACCAATGATTTATCTGTGAAAAAAAAAAGCAAGAATAAACCAGAAACCATGCAGACATCTGACTTGTTTCTTCTTTGAAGTGTGCTTAGTAAAAGGACATGATTTTCATGGAAAATAAAAGGTAAGCTTTTGTACCCTTGGGGTTTCCTTAGGTAGTCATTGCTATGGGTTTGGGAGCACCTCCCAGTTAGCATGTGGGACATACAGTTTAGTAACTCTGGAGCAGATAGGAACATATGGCACAGAGAAATGCAGCCCTGCCTCCTGCTCTGTGGCCTCTGTGCAAGGGAAACCATGACTGCGTTCACAGACCGAATGCAGCTGTGGTTCCCATGGGCAGGGATCACACAGCTCGGGGAAGTTTCGGAGCACGGCCCGGAAGGTGAACCTGGACACAGCTTCAGAGCAGCAATACCAAGTGACATGTTCTCAGTAGCTATTGCTCACACCTTGTTGACAAAATAAATGTGGTCTGTGCACATCTTTTATGCTTTCACTTCGTGGGACTACACCTRATTAAAGAAATCTTCTAATCAATGAAACATCCCTGGATGAGCAAAACCAGATCACTTAATGTGTTAGACTATCTGAAAGATGGTAACTGATGGTGTTCTCCTTGACAATAAACTGCTCTTTATGCAGTACAGTTAGTAAATAGAAACTGTCTCTCAAGATGTAGGCCACCTTTTTTTTTTTTCCCTATTGAAACTTATCATCAAAATCCTAGATCAGAATATTCTGATAACACACAGTTCAGGAATTCTACGGCTGAGACACAAAGTTTGTTACTGTGCTGGCCATTTTCATTCATGCCTTTCACTATTAGAAGGCTATTGGAATAATCAGTTTACCAGTTACAGGTAATTTGTTTCACAAATGGTAATACGACTTTTTACTTTTCAGTACTTTTTTCTTACCAGCCTACATCAAACTGTTTACATTCTAAATTAACATGCTGTCATTAAAGTAATTAGTTTGTCAATCAGTTACTGAGGGGATAGAAGAATAAAAAGCTGAAGGATGAAAGGAAAGCTCCTAAAATTTATCCACCAGCGAATAGAAATTTTTCTTCTATCAATACTGGACTGCTTTAATTCTTTCCAACCCAGATCCCCAGAACTTTACATTTCCGTATCCCTTCCCTGGGGCAAGTACCTTACCAGGGGACTAAGATCTGTGCTAGACCGTGCCTCCTTTTGACACCCTACAATGACTTCTGAAGCCCTCTTGCCTCCAAATTCTGTTGAAAAGTCCTCATCAATGTTGAAGCATGTTCCTTCAGGCTAGAAGGAGCATACGAAGGAACAAATGAAGAAACAGTCTCAAAGAGTTTCTTTAATTTTTGTTCTGACAATCTCTTATTATTACTGAGATCCYTTCCACCCTTGCTTTGCCTAAGTTTCCATACTCAAAAATTTTTTCTTCTCTGTGTCTTCATTGATGTCCCTTTTACTTTCTCATTTTGTCTTTTCATTCCCCTTATCTCCTTCTAACAGTACATCCCATGGTTGCTTCACCTCTAGTGCTGCTCTTTTTTGCAGTCCTGGGCCTGACATGACGTTGGCCAGCTATCAGTCACCCTATCATCTTCTGGCTTTATATCTTTACGCCTCAGGCTTTTCAAGAGGGACTATCTGCTGGCTTCTGGTGATTCATCAGAACGTGGCACTGTGTCCTAGATCTTTGTTGATATTTCAGTGTTTCTGTGATAACAATCTGAACAATTTTGGGCTACTTCAGTTAACTGTAACCACAATGAAAGAACTTGGAGTGCACCTTGTCTAAGCAACTTGTCTTGAACTGCAGGAAAGGAGAAGTGAACACTGCCTCTATTGTTAAAAACAATAAACATCCTGAAAAGGCAGTTCACCAGCAGTGCTCATCCCAGAAAACATGAAAATGGAGAGAGAATGTTTTCCTGAATTCCAGTAAACCATTATATCAGATTTGCCTTCACCATGGCCAAGGATTCACATTCATGATAAACTAACAAAGGAGATTTTTTTAATAACAGTCAAGTTGTAACATGGTCAGACATACAACAGGATAGCATATCACAGCTGCTGACTCCTCAGTCTAAACAAAAACAAATTAACATCTCAGCCTGTTTGCTTACAGGGAGAAGGTGCCTCAGCCCAATATTTGTAAGGCTACCTTTTCCTGACCACTGAAAGAAGCAGTCACACTACTTACAGAAAAGAGCTTCAATACCTGACAACAGGCAAATTTTATTTCTCGTCTTACTTAATTCCTTTCTTGAGCAATCTCTTCCTTACAAGAACAAAACTGGAGATTTGAGTATTATTTATCCCTTTCACTCAAAAGGAAGGAAGTTAAAAGGGGGGGGAGGAAGAAATCTGTGCCATTAAAAAATAAAAGAATTCTGTCTTGTTCAGATTAAGCCAAAATGTTTTCAACAGCATAAACAAACTCCTTTCAGCAATGGAGGCAACATTAAWGTGAAAGAGGGCTTTTAGAAAATATTTTCTCACTATTGTTTGAAATGAGAAAAATATCCATGTATTATTTTCCCACAAGTATGAAATTATTGTATTAATATTTTTTAATTCTCTGACAGTGCCTTTTACCTAAAGGATTCTGACTTGTAGTTTAACAAAATCTCTCCATAAGGAAAAGCTGAAGGCAGCATTATGGAAGAGGTTGGAATGCCTGTAGGTATTATTTCACAATGTATGCTGTTGTGTAACAGGACCTTCGCTTGAGAGTGTATTTTCAGTCAATATTTTTTATAATTCTATAAASTGTATCTGAATCAATATGTTGAACTGAATTTTGCTAACTTATCAATTTCTGAATTTAGGGGAATTTATTATGTTCTGCATATACTTGGCCAGACCCTAAACTTCTCTTCTGTATCTCCAGAAATATGACACACAACCATTACAGGGAAAAAATAAACGGAGTCCTCAGCTGTCTTAGTTAAAACCAGTATGCAGTGTGTTGTTCTTGTTTTGTTGGTTTGGTTTTTTTGTACCTCTGTGAGGAAATAATCTTAACAGTACCTTCTCAAAAAGGATTTTCAGTTCAGTATTTTATAATAAAGCTCTCTTTTCTCCTTCCCTCAGAGTAAGAAATGAAGAGCCAGTTGAAGGACCATATGGCTTAGAAGTTCTCATTTGTTTAGTTAGATGATACCACAGACAGGAAATCAACGTATAGGAATTTCACAACCACATTTCCATCTGTTTTATGTGGGTGATGCCATCAAAGAAGCTGACAAGTCTTAGCAATCCTCCAGCATATGTCAGCTTTTGGTAGTGCTACAGGTCCAAAGTCCATTCTCACACCTGCCTCAAGCAGCAGCAGGAGCCAAAACTGGAGATGATCTCTGTGGAAGGCCTTTGGCTACACAACATGGTTAGCTCTGAACTGTGATATTTCTGGTTTTAGCTGTGTTTGATAAGATATGCCATCGTTTGTCAYGGAAGTTCTGGTGTAATTAGTACCAGCTGAAATAAATTTCAGTATACAAAGATCAAAACAAGATTTTTTTATAACGTGCTGGCGGGCTATAAATCTGCTCATCAGGTGCAGGATCTACGGAGAGTTGCTGGTTACTGGAGAACATAAAGGCTTCCTTCTGAAATCAGACATTAAATCTCACAATCCCTGTGTGCTTTGAAGTCATTCCCACTCCCCATGTCTGGAGGGTGTAAAAGAAAACCAAAGTTGGGTTTGCATGTCATTCAAAAGTAGAGATCAATTGAAACATTTAGGAATATTATTAGTGTCATTTACATGCCATGGAGACTCTTGTGACTATGCTAGTTTTGATGATTTTCTCTCAAATAAAAGAAGGTCAAGCTGCTCATTCAAGTTACTGTTCTCAAAATACCGGAGAAACGGTCAATTACAAGTTCAGCCTCTAAAGAGGAATTTAATCAAGAGAAGAGAATTTTCATTCTTGTATAAATAATCAACTGAATTTTGCAATTTGCATTCAACTGCTGGTGCTCTCACTTTCAGGTCTTAATTAGGATCACTATTGCATCTTGTAGACAGCTAGACTATTAGTATTGTTGGTAGCTTGCCACCATATTTGGCAGTCCAACAGAATTGCAAAAGCTGAAAAATAAGCCTATTAAAAAAGTCAGTAAAGCCAACATCCTTTCTGAAAGCTTTAATCTAGGTTTCCATATGCTGTACCTTTGCTGAGGGTAAAAATTATCAACCTGCTGCTCTGTTTCCATCTATCAGAGCATTTTCTCTGAATACCATTTCAGAAGAAATTTTCTTTTTTTTGCTATCAGTCTGGATATTGATTATCATTTTAAGATTCTTCTGCCTTTCATGTAAGCACTCTTGAGAAGGCTGCTTAGGTCTAAAGAGAACACTTTTATTGCTTGTAATTACATTTAGACTGTATGAAGTATGCATATCCTTAAATGAAAACAGAAGGTATCCTCACATTTCTGTTGTACTTTATACCATCTTCCTTCTCAAGGCTAAATTTATTGGCAAATTTGGAATTCACTGATTCCAAGGAACAGGCCTTAAAAATCAGACAGACTGTAGTACACAAAAGAGCAAAGCCTGGAGAAAGACAATAGCAGTTCTATTTTTGTCACTGCTGTGAATCTTTTTTTAGACCACAGGTTCTTCCATTTCCTTTCTTATCCATTGCTGTATCCATTTAAAGTGTACACTCCTCTCAATGACTAGTTCATTCTATAAGTTTGTGTGATATCTAATATAATGGGCCTTCAGTATTTCCTGGGATCTAGATGGAATATCAATAAAAGCAACAAATAATAATAATTATAGCCAAACAGAAAATGTTTAGTTACTCATTAAGCCCATCTACAAAAGATATCAATTACTGATTAAGCACTATTAAAATGTGAGCTTCAGATGGAAATACCAGAGAGTAAAGACCCAGGGAATCACACGGTTACAAAGGGAACAAACCAATCTGTTTTATCTTCGTTTGCTAAGAAAGAGCGTCTCTATCTCCTGATCCAAAAYGATGACATTGAAAAGGGCATTTCCTTGCCATGTGTTTCAGGTTATAAGAGTATTGTGAAGTAACCAAAAGAAATTAGAAGGCACTAGCTTCTTAAGTGATTTGGGTGCCTAATTAACATAGAATATTTTGGAATTTTTTGGAATTTTTCACCTGAATAAACTGAACACACTGAAGAATCCCCTATGTGGTTTGAAAATCAGCCCAGCATCTCACAGCAGTAGAAACTCTAAATGGGACCTCTGTGGCACAAAGTCAAATGTCTTTTTTAACCTCTGCTACAGATGAAATCTAGAGGAAAATGCAGACAATATAGTATTTACCAGAAACATTTTTTTCTTTTGTGTGGTTCTGTACTTATTTTATCTTAAGTGATATCTTCTCAGGCAGTTGAAATGTGCAGTGGTTTCATTCCCAGAAGCAAGCGAATTTTTCCTTGTTCAAGTGATTTGATACAGCACATTACACACACAGCAAAATTCACAGCAGTAAGAAATAGATCCACTTTGTCTAAAGATGCTTTCACAGTTTCCTGTCGATGCCAGTATTTGTAGCCACTCTTTGCTGGGATATTTCCTCTCCTCTCCTCTCCTCCCCTRAACGGGAGTTAAACTATTTCTGGTTTGATTTTTTTGTTTTTTTGTTTTTTTTTTTTTTAATTTTTTTTTGAGGGAAAATGTTCATACAGTTTATATTGGAAAACGCTTAAAAAAWTTCTCTTCTGCTTTACACATTTTAAGATAGAGCATTAAAAAGAGAAACAAAAATGTTTTTACAGACAACTAGATGTTAAAAATATGGTTGCACAAAAATAATTCTTGGCCTTATACCCTTACTAAGTGACTTTTAAGGTAATATAATGCTTTATCTATTAGCTGGTATTTAATTACCTGAAAGTGTTATTTATTACCTTGGGCAGTCCAATTCTATACTGATTATGCTTTTATTATGGTACAAAACATAAAGGTTCATATATGCAGATTTTTATTTCTTTTAGGATTTGTAATCCATTATATAAGATGGTAAGTATAAGGGAAAAAAAAGATAAATCAAAAGTAGATTCAGAACAGATTTTTTCTGTTCAATTTGGAAGGAAAAAAAAGAAATTTCTTATCTACCTGGAGAAACACTGGTGTTATTATCCTCACTGTTTTCTAGACATTTAGATAGATGCGTATTAATAKATATAAAATGACCAGGATCAAGAAATTTCAGTAATAGTCTTTACCTAAATCAAGCCTACCTTGACTAATTATTATGACTGCATAAATGGAAGATATTTCTTCTCACTGGTTTAATTATTCACATATAACACCAACCTGAGCTGCGTGGCATGAGAGTACAAGTAACACAGGAGCAGCACAAGCTTCTTTCTCTGGAGATGCACTGTGACCCCCTGCAGTGCCACTGGGATTTTCCATGTGCRCTCTGCGTGGTGCTGTTCAGGATCACAGTCACCAGCACTGGGTCCCAGACCCTTTTAGGAACAATTTTTATGCACCGGTTGGCTAAAAAGACCTTCATGCTGGCAGGAAAAGGCAAAAGGTGTTGATACTTCTGTGGTCTGAGAGCCCAGAAGGCTGGAGAGGGGGCTGGAGGCACAGGTGGGTCCTGGTTCCTCCACATGGGCTTAGGTTATGAGTTAGACCCATCACAGTAGTAGCAAATGGGAACTCAGTGTTACCACTAGAGATGATAGGAAGGGAAACAGAGATGGCAGGTTAAGGCAAAATCCTTTGAAGCAAGGACCATGAGTAGTAGATGCAAAGAGCAAGAGAAATATTTTTGCTGGGATCACAGATAGGCTTTCTAGAAAGGAGTAAAAATAAATTCTTTTTTACGTGATGATTGCTTTGTGGTTGGACACTAAATTATAGCAAACAGCATCTATCACATAGAAATAATAACCAAATCTTGAAGGAGTAATTCCAATGTCAAATACAATTGGAGAATGCTCTATGTAAGCAGTATCCACACGCCAGGGAAAAAAAAAAAAGAAAAAGGAAAAAAAAAAAGAAAAAAATAGGACAAGAATACCAAGTTGCGTACAAGGAAAGAAAAAAAAGTTTCAGTTCTACAGAATGAAGTTTAGGCATATTTTTCCACCTCAGTATAGGAAGAAACAGATAGATACATCTGCACAGTCTCCAGAGGCTTCTTCTGAACCCAAGTCTGTGGTTTTGTGTGACTGTGATTTTTGTGTGAGCAACCCAGTTGTATCTTTCACGTCTACGCCAACAGAAGTCTGCCTCAGTGACTTGCAATCATTTGCTTTGAATATGATGATGGCTATTTTTAAAACATAAATTTATTACTGTTGGAAATTTTGTGTATTTCTGATGTTATTCCTTTCTCCAAAGTTTGGCTGAGCAGTATTTTCAATATATCAGATGTGAAAATAATAAATACAAAAATTCTTAGTGCTTTTATGGTTTTGTGGATATATAGTAAACATTTTCTAATGCCTGCTACAGACAAAAGGAGAAACTGCAAYACTCAAGATAATAAAATTAAATTACTGTAGTTCCAGTAGCTTAAAAGAACAAATGGAAAAAGTAGGGAAATTTGTACCTTATTGACTTTTCAACCTGAAATCGTCATACACTGATTACTGCTAGAAGAGGAGCAGGTGGTCATTTAAAAGTCAAAAGACAGAATAGAAAACATAATCTGATTACTTCTACTGCCAATATCATAAGGTCACTGTCAGACTTTTTGCTGTCTGACTGATGACTTCTGCTCTTCCCAAGCTGGCAATGCTCCAGGTGGTGCCCGAGCTGCTGCAGCCCATCCACAGATGTTTCATTAAAGACCCAGGATATTAATAGTGTCCCAGTGATTCCACATCAACGTCTCTGAACTGGCTCCCTCACAAGACTGTGAAGCAGACCCTGTCCCTCACACACCAGCTGGCTCTGGTCCTGCTGGTCTCTGCCCATCTGCTTTTGCCATGTGCTGACCACTATCCTTGATTATTTTTCATTTCTAGACCGATGGCCAAGGTGGACTGTCTAAGTGGGTTTAACATTGCTATGGACCAAGCAATGTTCTAATCTTTACACATAAAAGTAGAATTCAGAACATCAGAAATACAAATAAAGATTAATACCATACTGGTGAAAACAAATGTGGACTGTTATACAACTGAAATACCATTTTAAGATTTTCCTGCTGTGAGACARGACCGCAAAAATAAACGTTCATCTTACAAAATTTGGACTCTGCGGGTCCCAGAATTATGAAATTAGTGTAATTATATCCCAAACATACTTATAGCAAATCTCTCTAACTGTGCAATTAGAACTTCAACTGATCCAATTATGTGATGTAATGGTGTAGAGTAATTATGCATAATGACACAATTATAATTTGTGATTATATCATAAAAAGGATTCTGAAACTTTCAGGAAGAATATTGGGCACAAACTGTCATTCTTTGTTTTAAGCTGAAAAGACTCATCTGTTTCAGACATCAATTCCAAAATATTTATGTCATGTTGCAAGTAAATGCTATATTAGCTAGAAAAGGAAAAAAAGGGATGAGTCAGATTTAGTTGCTGAAAAATGGTTTCTAGGGACAGGGGAATGTGGCATTCACTGCAGCAATGTCTAGAGCTGTTTAAAATGCACTTTTTATAAAGTTATGAAAGGAAATTTTTACTATGTCTGTTCGAAATTCTGACTGAGTAGTCTGTCTTGACACTTTTCATCACAGTACCTGAGTACCCTTCCTGGTAGTTGCTGAGAGCATCTCTATAAAGCAATGCTATATAAAAGGACAGATAGCAGTGAAACTTCAGGAGTTTATATAAGAATATTTTTATAACAGGAAAATACATTTTATGGCAGGTACGTATCTTGTTAATATTTTTCAAAAGAGATTTTCTTCAGCTGAGAGCAAACAATACACATCCACTACACAGATATTGAAGATGGAATAGCTCTCTGGAGACATCTGCCAGCTCTTATATTTCTCACTGAGTCTAAAGTCGCAGCTGATCAAAGGAGTTCTGTCTTCCCTATCTAAACTGCGGGAGTGAAGCCAAGTGGCTCACAATAGCACCATGCCATCGAGCTTGGGCAGGCCTGGCAAATACTGAGGACAGATCTGGTTATTCTTGTTCTGATATTGAGAAGCATCCCAAAGTAATTTCAGACTACCTTTGGAGCCGTCCCTATAGCTTACTCTTACATATTTTTAAATTATAAAAGTGGAGACAATGACCACTGCGCTTTCTGTGAATGAACTCCACACCTCCTATCTCTYAGTATTTGCAAGAAATGGATTATAATAACAAACTAGCAAACTCTTAGAAATATAGCTCTTATTACTTACACAGTTCAACTGTTTGAAATACTTCTCTAAAACTAGTTTTAAATCATCATTTAAAATGGCATTTGCAAACAATATGAAAATTTGGTTCTAAAGATAATTCTAAGATGACATTTGTCACTATGGATGGGATTAATCTGACTAAATTGTGGACATCTGCTTTGAGTTAATTGTATAGGTGTACCACTGTTATTATATTTGTGAATATAGTCAATTCTTATTTCCCTGAAGTCGATTTTTATAAAAAATCAGGTGAATGAGAATAGGAATGTCTGTTCTCAGTTTATACAGAATAAATTATTTCATTATGCCCAATGACAATGGGATTGTTTTCTTTTTATTCGGTGATATTAGGAAAAGTACTGGTAAATTTATCTTATAACCTGTATTTATCACTGAAAAAGATGCTTTGCATGTATATCAGCTTTTGCAACTCTAAGTAGGATTTCTTATGGATAATTAATTTATATTTATGTCTGAATTATCTAAACTTTGATGCTATGGAAGGCTTTTCATTTTGAAAGATGGTTGAAGGTACAAACATCGTCACAGGCATTACTATCTGTGGTGCCCTTGAAGGGCTATTCTGAGCTTTACTTCTCCATAACTGAGTTTCAGTCAAGTTGCCGTATTGGTCTAATAGTTCCAGCAGCCAGAGTTTTGAAAGGAGAGATAATGTCCTTTATTACACAGACAGCAAAAAAAAAAAAAAAARGCTTTGAGGCTTACAGGCTCACAAAGAGACACTGAGCAGAAAATCTTACCTGAATGTTTTAAATACATTTTTCTTGTAAAGAAGATTTTGCCTTTCTTAGTTCTGTTTTTCCTAGAGTCACTTTAATATAGAATATATTTTTGCCTTTCCTAGAAACCCTGACTCTTCTATTTCTGAATTGGATAAATAAACCAAGAGAAAAAATCCAGAAATACATAAAATCTAAAGAACAAAAATAATTTATATAAGTATTTACCAGGGTGTTGAGCAATATGTAGCTAACATAGGAAGGATGAGTAAGTTTTAAAGCAAGATTGAGGTATGGCAGTCTAGGAAGGAGGTGTACTTCCATTGAAATAGATCAGGGCTTTTCTCATTCTGTGAAGCTTGTTGAGACTTCAGTAATTATCCTTGTGATTAATAAGGTCAAATTGAGAATCCAGGAATCCAAGTCACAACCCCAGGAAAATATGCTCACTTGACATGCAGAAAACTCAGAGTTGCATTTGTGTTTGGTCATTTTGCTTTTTTTCCAGACCAAGCAGCTAAGACTATTCTGTGTGATTCTGGGTTTGAAGTAAATGTGACATTTTATCTTAAACCAGAGAATTCTTGTTGACAGTGTCCTTGTGAAAAGTTTCTTTTTTTGCAATTAAAAGATTTCTTAAAAGATTCCTGAAAGGATTTCCAAACCAGGTTTCCTTTCTTCTAACAGAGAGTGGGAAGAAAGAAATGGATGAAAAGATATGATTTGCTCACTGTGGCAAAGAATAAGAAGGAGAGCGAGTTAGGGAAAAAGAAGATCCGGTCTGAATGATTTCAAAAGGGAAAAGGTGAGAATATATCCACATAGAAATGGCTAATAGGGAACAAAGCGAACAAAGGAGGGGAATGCRTGAGGGATAGTGCAGGTAGATAGCTCTCAGTTTCTCAGGAAGCAGTTATTGACAGATCCTGGCACAGTCTCCCAGACAGTAGCTATGGAAGGAATAAAGTAATTCAGAATGACAGTGTGCCAAAGACTGAAAATGGGGAAAAACTTATTCTGATGATGAATAAAACAATAATACGAGTGTGGTCCAATCTTGGTCATGAGAAGCTTCAACCCTTGCATGTAACTTCGTTAGTACATAAGGAATAAAATGTGTTAAATGGCGTTGACTTTCCTTACTGTTTCTTTTCCTAATTAATACATCTGACAAATTAATGTACATTTGGTGCATATATAGAGTGCACTAGCACTGACAGCTTTAATTAAATAATCAGTTGTTATGCATTTTGTAGCTACTTAAGATTATTACTCAGAAGATTTTCTTCATTATCTATAGCTTTGATACCTAGATAAAAGATATAGAGACATCCTACTGGACAGTTTCCAAAGAAATTGCAAGAACTTTGCAAGTATTAAGTGCTGAATCCAAAGCAAATATTTAGTAAGCTGACCTTTTTAATCTTTCATATTTTTACTGTTAATGAAAGTCAGGCACGAAGATTTGAATTTAGATATCCTGAGGAAATTTGCCAAGCTTTGCAGTTTCAGCAGTTCCAGGATCTCATTTGGTTCTTTTAAATGGAGAGTGGTGGATTGGAAGAGTCACTCTGTATATTCTTGATGTCAATTTGGCATCAAACCACTCTTTTCAGGGAGTCACATTCTGAACAAAAGGTAGGAGATGGCCACAGAAGTATTATCTGATAAAGTGCTTGGAAGAATAATTACAGCTGATTAAGTTGAAGCATTGTTAAAAGGTCACTTTTCCTGGAAATTGACTGTCCAAGCTTATGCTAAAATTTTGATTGAAATATTTCCATCCTTCAAGGTCATAAACACTCTCAAATGCATTCCCTTAACTACTTAGAGGCTTTTAAAATATTCAAGTCATGTTATTACTGTAAAGCCAAGAATAAATTTTCAACTTGCATTGAAAAGCCTATTACTAAAAATAGGTTAGTGGTACTTAAGGACAAATGCTCTCACAAAAGCATRTGTGACTCTGGGTGAGGAACCAAATGGTCAATGCTGATGAACAAATAATGAGAGCATTTGGTATCCTTCGCCAGCTGCAGAAGTAGATGTGTAGAAATCTCTGGCCTGCAACCCTAAAAGACTTGGCACTATTTGTGGCTGATACCTGTTTATGGACAGGAGTGACAGCAGTCAAGAGCTCCCCAAGAAACTGACCTGAGAGAAAGCCTCTTTCATGGTGAGAAAGTTTGCGCTGTCTTCTCTGCGTGAGTAAAAAAGACTGTATCAGACCACGTCTGTGTGATTATTAAGTGGCATCTTGAGGAATGCTTGTCCAAAATATGTAATGGTCACATATATAGATTTTTTTTTTTTAATGATGTATATTTTTGATGAAAAATTCAACATGAGCCAGCAGTGTGTGCTCACAGCCCAGAAAGAAAATGGAATCCTGGGCTGCATCAAAGGCAGCGTGGCCAGCAGGTCGAGAGAGGGGATTCTCCCCCTCTTCTCGGCTCTTGTGAGACCTCACCTGGAGTGTGGTTTCCAGTTTTGGTGTCCCCAACATTAGAAGGACACAGAACTGTTGGAGTGAGTCCACAGGGGATCATGAAGTTGATAAGAGGAGTGGAGCACCTCCCCTGTGAGGTSAGGCTGAAAAAGTTGGGGCTGTTCAGCCTGGAGAAGAGAAGATTGCGTGGAGACCTCAGAGCAACCTTCCAGTGTTTGAAGGAACCTACTGGGAAGCCAGAGAGGGACTCTGGCAGGATGATTGGATAAGGCCTTGAGAAACCTGGTCTAGCAGGAGGCGTCCCTGCACACTGCAGGGGGAGTTGGGACTAGATGATCTTTAARGTCCGTGCCAACCCCTTAACATTCCATGATTCTAGGATATAGTGACTATAATCAATGTATTCAGTGTATAGGTACCTCGCTACTTGCATCTGTGGGAAGAAACCCATGCTCTATTTGTTAAAGTAGTCATCTAACCTATGGCTGGTTATTCAGACTTGGTGTTTTTCTGGAAAATGTACTCTTTCCCCAAAAATACATCTCTGCCCAATTGCAACTGATTGGGTCCATAACTTGTAATCAGGAAATCATGTTCTTCATGGCCAGCCAGCCAATGCAGTCTGCCATATCGCATTTAGTAAGATGTTTGAATAAAGAAGYGAGGGCTTGAACAGTTTAGTTCAAGATCTTAGATAGAAACCACCAGAAATAACAACCAAATTTTTTTCTTCCAAATGGCAGAAAGTTTTGATAAGTTACTGTGTCATTTYTTCATTTGTTTGTGGCTGGGAAAAAGATGATGATGCTGAATGGAAATGGTAGAAGTGTGGGCTTTCTAAAGATTCAGGGCTCTGGCTTTAGCAAAAAAACTGCCACGCTTTGGACTGAGATACACCTGAACTCTGTAGCCATTTCTCTTAAATAGATGTGAATCATGCCTTGAAAAATCCTGCTTCATTCCACTGACTAGAAAGGGATTTTGAGAGTCTGGCCCAGTTCTAGATTTTTACAGTACAGCTGTCTCTGCTTTGGTTTAGTCTGCCCTGCAGCCCGGTGTATCTGGGAGATGGAACTGTGTTATTGCAAGCAGTCAGCTGTAACTGTGGTGGAGTCTGAATTTGAAGCAGTGGAATCTCTTTTACAGAAAATCCTAAATTGTAATCYCCCATCTTATTTCTCAGCCACGAGATAAATAGTTATCCATGACTATCCATTTCAAGTAAAGCAAAGATCCTTCTTCAGGGGAACTCGCTTGATTACAGTTTTAACAAGACTAAATTAAATCTGTATGAAGTACATGATTTAGATAATAGCAATGAAAATGATAATAATGTAGCATCTTTATTTAAAAAAAACAAAACRCATGAGCATTTGCAAATTAACCAAACTGAAGGCTGTGGTGTCAGGTCACACAATGAAACTTGCATGACTTTTGGGGGATCCTGTCTCTGCTGCTGAAAGAAAAACCTGATATGAATTACATGGATCTGAAACTTTCAGAATTAGAAGAATTCTCAGCTCGTGGCTTTATATTTACTCTTAGGGCATAAAGAGGGATTTTTTTAAGTGACTTTACTCGCTGATATTTTTCTCAGGAGGATGCATACACATTACAGTAAAAATGTGTAATCACAACTAGAAAAATGAGCAACAGTTGTTTAGACCTTTCAACATCTGTTTTACTACTGAGAATATTTTCTTGGCTGTATTTGAACATTTACTAACAAGTGAATAAATTTGATTTCCTAGTGCTTACTATCAAAGAGAAAAAAATAATAAAATTAACTCCAAGCTTTTAAAATTATATTTAAAACCAAAGTTATTGGCCAAAAGATGTTAATTTGTTTCTAACATTTTTATGAAAATATGAATAAAAGGAAATAAATACCTTCTGGATACATTCAAGGATCTATTTACCATGTTTGCAAGTGGMACTTTGAAAGACTAAGGGATTAGCTTTCTCTCTTTGCTGGTTTCATGATTGTTCCTGAATCCTTGATCATTTAATAAATCATAATTAAGTTTCACAATCCCTTATGTTATAAGCAAATATGGTCAGTCTTCTACCGTTAATAGATGAATAAGAACGTTAAGCTGTAATATGCTGACATTCAAGATATCGCTTTTAAAAATATCTAATTAAAAATGTATTGTTTTGATCAACTTGTATTAACCAAAGATGGTTAAAAAATTGCAATTATGATGTCTGTACATCAGTGTTGGACAAAGACACTGAAAGAGGAATGTATTACTCTTTTCTCTTCATCCAATGTATTTTCAAATATTTTTTCCTGTAATTATTTTTCCTATTTTCTTCCATAATATCCTTAATTTCTGTCATATCAAGGTGGTTTTATGTAGTTAACATTTTACTTCAAGTGTAAATCATTTCTTATAATGAACTTTCTGACAACTGATGCTAATTTTCATAAATATTCCCCATGATTAATTTAAATGATCAGATCAGTACTTGGAAGACAACTAGTTACGGAAAACAAAACACAGTTATTTTACTAATTCAACCACTAACTGCTGTGAGCAATTTATGAGTGCATGCTTTCAGGATAGAACCACATGGTGTCACTGAGAGAAATTATGCACTGGCATGAATAAAATGGTAACTATTATCATACCGATAGCATCTCTATTTCTAATTAGGCTCTAATTACCCTTAAAGCATTCTTAGTAATTTCTAAGATTTTTTTTTATTACTGCTACTATTCTTTTGTCTTATGATAAAAATCTCTCATTTGTCACACAAGGTTGACTATATTTAAGCAAAATTTAATTTTCTACGGATATCTTTATTCTTGAAATACTGATACTACACAAGAGTGAAACAATATAAAATTAAGGGCTGCTCTAATCCGTCCCAGAAAGAAGAACCTAAGATCCTTCTTGTCTCCTGCATGGCAGGAAAAAAAAAAAAAAGGATTAAAGAAAGAAAAAACTCCACATAATTGAATTCCTTACAACAAATTATTTCTAAATTACTCTTGGAAGTTAAAGGGCAACGTTATACTGCAGCAATAAGGGTTAACTGTGTTACATGGTTTTCAAAATGCTCTTCAACCGTGTGCGTCATCTGAATGTTAATGATGCTAATGCAATATTGACTCTCATCTTAAGGGAATATTTCATGTACATGCACTCCCATTTATCTTCATTGCAAACTCAGGAATCCATGTAAAATACATGCCATTTAACCTCATTCAGGTCTTGGTAGACAACCCTTTTGACCTCACCTACGCTCTGTTCACTTCTCCATATCTCCTAAGAGCACTTCCAACAAAATAATTTCTTTAAAATTTATAAAATAGACGTTCAATTAAAGAAAGAAAAGGTTTAAGAGAACCCTGATTTTGGGGTAAAGGAAAAAAAACCACTCATTACACATGTTTGGAAACAATCAGTGAAGCAGAGGCACAGCTGCCTTAAGGAAGGATGATCCTACATCTAAACCTCCAAACTTGGTGTTTCCAAATCTCCTCCTACAGCTACCCCATACCAACTGCAATATGACCATTATCCATATGTACCTCACAAGAAGTAGCCTGCTCTTTTCCATACAGAGTTCAAAATTCCTCTGTTATCCAGTATGATGGATGCAAGGTTGTTGTACTTTTTGTGGCTTCGGTAGTGTGATACTGTAAGATGAAGCAGCTTCTACATCTGCCTGTTTGATCTTTAGCACTTGGCTTTAACTTTCAGCTAAACTTGTCTCACAGCCACGAGTTGTGTTTTTTAGGACCCAAAGAAATACCAGGTGTATGGTATGGAAAATAAAGGRAATGTATTGTAGCATGGTAGGAAAAGTAAGACAAGAGGGACAAGGGATTACAGGTGGATGGTGTGAAATGTATTACTGGGAGTGAGAGGACTAGGGAATGTGAAAGTTTAGGACAATTTAGGGGCTATCAGCTGGCTATAAGCTGTTCTTATCAGCTGGTAGAGCTTGACAGTGCCCAGCTGTAACCCTAAAATTACACCAGTACACTCATACCACAGCTAACCACAGAGAAAGGTGTAATGCAAATATTAAGCAGTAGAGTCATGTACTAAAATTAAAACTTCCTACCATTCCTTTTTCCCCTAAAAATGATTTCTTTTTCTTGCTGTTATAAAGATCTTGATCCAGTGCAAGAAGTTCTCAGTATGAGTTAAAGTATTTATTTTTCTATAGACTATTGAGTTTTGGAATGGTATTTTTGTATCACCTGATATTCTCCTTAGCCCTAGAGGAAATCAAGAGACAAGTCTTCAGCTGTATTACATACTTATAAGGATTAAAGGTAGAGAAAGCCATTTTCAATCAATTCATTAGTTTTTCATGTCACCTAATACAACAGGCTTTATAGAATATTGGTTAGAAGAAAACAGACAGTACTAACAGGTCCTCTGAGTAAGGCCTTGTGTTAGCAAAGGAGAAGCATCCTTTAACAGCACAGCTTAGAATTCATTATTTTGTATTGATTTCAAAGGTTCTTAACGCCTTCCTTGCCATGCATTCAGTGTGATGAGCACACAGGTAAAGGATTTTATCATTCTCTAAAGCTAGTTTCTGTTCTCATTAAAATGAATGTCAAAATACCTAATTGATTTAGCAATCATAAAAAAAGCTTCATAATTTAACTTTCCAACCGGTCCTGGTGTGTGGTTTGGAGAAGATTTGTGGAAGATTTTTTTTTCTGCTGCTCTTAATGGAGAATGAATCCATCATATCAAGGTCATGGCATAAGTGTGTGTGTCTTATGCACACACAATTTTTAATTTTCTTTTTGGTGTTAAATTGAAAAGTATATTTAAGGCTTAGAAGCTTCTTCTAACTCAGTCTGACTCAGTAGAGCATTTTGGCAGGTACATAACTTTAGATGGTTGAATACTACTATTTAAAGTCAAATGCGGTTCATGTACCTTAAAAGGTATGGATGATCTGGGATTCTTATGTGATCTAACACATGGAAAGCAGGTTAGTCTTCAAGACTGCAGAAATCATAAATATTTTTCTAAACAGACAAAATGAAAACAAGACAGAAGAGAGCAATATTTTATAAACTAAACAAAAAAAACACCCCAAAACAAAAAAAAAAAAAAACCAAACCCAAACACATTATCTGAGTTACACCAGTCTTTATTTTCTGCTTTTGCTGCTGTAATCTGCTTCCTGAAAACATGGCACTGTTTGCATGAGGAAATGTGAGTACATACAGCAAGCAAAGCCCTACGCCTGTGCACGAGGAAGGCCATCCTCTTCAGGAACCCAGGCAGACATTTGATTTATGATTACTCCAAGGAAAACRCATATGCTAGATTTTCTGTATTTGCTTTCTTGGGAGGAGGTACTCAAGAGCCCCCAAATACACACTGAGGTCTGTTTTTCAATACTTAAACTGACAAGTGGGAGAAAATAAAGAGTATAAAACCTTCAAAAAAGCCATGATCCAGTTAAGATAAAAGAGAAAGTAATTAACTGCTTACTAATGATGCAATCATCGTTTGCCTAGGATAGAGGTTTCAGTCTGCACAGTCTCCAGCATTCACAGGAACTGAAGCTACTCAGCACCACAGAGAAGCCCCTAGGCCATTGCAGAGCACATTTGCCAAACATAGACATTATCTCAGCCTTTGCTAACCTAATTAAAGGCACTCTGTCACGTAAAACAATGTGAAACTGGAAAAACCTGAAACACCAAACCCTGTTTTGAAAGAGTTGCACTCTTTACCAATGCTAGCTTAGCACACACGACAGCTGCTTTATTCAAGGCTTTACCATTTGTAGCATTTTAATATCTGCCTGGTCCAACTCACTTTCTTGTGGCAGCAGCGCGGGATGAAGTAACCCCACATTCTGAGAGCTAAGGTGGACCATACCAATGCAGCCAACTCACTCCTCAATGAAACTCGTTATTGTGACATTGGGAATTGGATACTCATTTAGGGAAACTTCAAAACTTTCTTGTCTGCATGGTCTAGTTACTCTGAATACTTGTCTGTTCTTGCACCATTTTCACAACTAGCCCTTCAGACTACCCTTAGGACAGACTTCGGTGGAAAAGACCTGGCCTTGTTAATTCCAAGTCTATTGTCCACCTTTTGTATTAAACACAGGGGATAGAATGCTCCTCCATTGATTTGCAAGGGTAATTGCAGTGTTCTTGTTACCCTGAACAAGTCCAAATACAAATCTCAGTCAAATGCCTTCAATGTTGGCATGGAAATAAGACTGGAGTAAGGAAAAAGGAAAAGGAAGGGTAATTTCATAAAGCTAGAAAGGAAATGGTTTTATTAGTCTGTAGCATAGCAGAAGATATTCTCGTGGGAATGAGGTGATCTTAGAGTTGCTCCTGGCTGGAGAGACATGCTTTTGTGCTAAGAACAAATTGGATAAACCATACACAGATTATTTCATTCCTATATTGCTGTATATTTAGAAGTCCTCTCTAAGGCACAAGCCTCTTTCATTAGTGTACATGGAACCGAGGGTTCCAGTTCAGACTTGTCACTTCTGCTGGTGCAGTCTTTTCTTTATGCTTGTTTGTGGATTGCCAAAGTTAATGCTCAAGGTATATTTAGTCCTAACTTGAAGTGCTTAAATCAGGTGTCTGATCTAGAAGCATAATCACCTTCTATTTATCCCATTGTCAATGGTGAGAAATATACACCTTCCCACAGAGTGGTGACAGAGGCTCTACCACAGCCATCTCAGTTTCATGTCTCAGGTTCTGTGGGACAGTGGGATGCATCTTCTCTAGGTTAAGACACCCAGATTTAGATATCTGCTACTTAGATATCTTAACCTAATTCAGTCAATGTAAGCTCCTTTCATAGTCCAAAAAGCAAGAATGGGTGTTGTCTGCTCCAGTTAGATGCTTATCTTAAAATGGATTGCATTATGGAAACATCTTTTTATCCTGTGAATCTCAGTGGTGTCTTGGGTAATTTTTTTAGATTCAGATGTTTAAATTTTAGATGCCCAGTTCTGGGTAGATGATTCATCCCTGTGTTGAAAAGCCTCCATTAGCAGTTAGTCATACTCTGAATCCAATGAGTGACTATATCACCTTGAGTCATGCCTGTGTAGTCTATTACATCTTTTTCTCAGAATAGGAGGTATTCCTCAACAGATGCTTTCTGACTTCATGCATTTTTCCATTTCCCTTTTAATACCCATAGTCAAGCAGGTCCTCTCAAGGACTCCCACTGAAGGGTGTTTACTGCTTTTCTTTGAGGGTTCTGTCTTCAAGGGTAGGGTTTATGTAGATGTTGATATCTGGTTTTGACATTCATGGAAAAAGATGTAATGCCCCTTTTACTCCTGACTCCTGTGCCCTGATCCTTCCCTTATTTGCAGRTCCGGGAAAAGAGATTGCTACTCACATCACTTTGAAGTGTACAGAGAAAGACAGAGTGAGCCTGTGCATGGGAAATAAACTATTCTCCCTGAAACGGAGTAAGCAGAAGACCTGTGGCCCTTGAGTGGATGTCTGGAATGTTTCAGATGTACTGAAGTAGCTTCACAGTGATGGAGGCGGGGGGATACTGGAATTAAGTGTTGGGGTCTACTCCAYACCTGGAGACAGACTGAAAGGCTCTGAGTAGTATCCATGAACAGCATCACTGCAGAATAAGGAATGATGGCTTCTGTGACCTCCTTCTCTTTCTGCCAGAATCTCTCCCTTTGTGAGAGACTTTCGGTTCCTAATGAGTTACAAAGACAGCAGGACCTGATTGTGATAAATCTTACCTTTCATAAAAGTATTTTTATTTTTTTCTGTTTGATAATGTGTTTAGTACTTCCAGGAGCCATGACTTTGAGTGCAAGCTAAATGAATGTATTGCATAACATAACCATTGCTAGGTTTCTCCTAGCTAGTATCCCAAATAAAAAGCTAAGGAATAGCTCTCTCAATTAAAAAAAWATGTTTTTCTCTTTTTACTGGCAGATGGAAGGGGTTCCAAAATATGTTGAAAGTCTYACACAGGCAAAATCTTGAATGAAGAAGAAGAAAAAGAGTGAGAGAGACAAAGATGACAGATGGCCATAGATTTTGATATCTACTCTTCTTTTCAACACCTAATTAACTTACTAACTTAACATGCTAAGAGATTCTGAAAACCCGTAATCAGGGGACAATGTGGATCAATGAGAAGGACACTCAAGTAAAAGCAGGCAATGGTTTGGAAAAACGCAAGACTTGTCTGATTTATTGCATGAATCACAAGACTGAAGAAATATGAAATGAGTAGCAGAATGTATATTTCAACTAAACATCTGAAATGAAAGTGCTTATAAAGTGTAAGATGACTCCTTTACCTSTTTTTATTTTTCTTCCTCTAAAGACACGAAATTTCTTCATAAGTCATATATTTTTGATGAATGAGAGCGATGTGATAATTAAGATATTGTTTGTTATGTGTTTTATAACTAATGAACAAAATGGAGAAGCTTGCATGACTGGTAATAGATGACTAGTAACAGACATAAATGTAATAATATAGGAAGAGTAGATGAATTTGCCAAACTAAGATGAAGAAGACACTTTAAAAGACACTCTAAAGAAGAGTAAGAAGAAAACCACAATGACAAAAAAAGAAGTTTCCATGACACTTTAATTATGCAACTAACTGCAAAAAACCCTACAATATAGGTGAAGTAAATCAGTTTAAGTCAATATTCATTCAAGGATGGAAAAGAGCTTAGAATTCTACTACAGCCTCCTTAATGCTTCTTATTACCTTTATACATATTAAGACATTTGTAGTGTGATGACTATCACAAGCAGCTTTAAGCACTTAAAATAAATACCTATTAATATAATTGAATTTCTAAAGAATAAATTAGACTGTTAAAAGTAGGTCCAACACATTTCTTGCCATGATAGGYGACAGATTTCTCCAACAGTCTTTTAGAAAATGCAAGGGGTAGTCCTGTTTTATGTACAGTTCTAGTAGGCAGCAGGGTCATATAGAAGAAAGTTACTTGGAGAAACAAAATACCTTGTGCTGAAAAAGGATGGATTGTCTCCATTTAAATGTTTGAAATACTAAACACAAAATACGTCTGTAAACAAAGTTTTCAATACTAAAAGAAGAGACTGAAAAAATAAGGATACTTGACTGTTATTAAATAAAGAAGAGACACTATGAAAATGAAAACCTTAAAAAGGCTGCCTGAAAATACAATGGGAAATCAGAGGAGGTAGTTACATTTTARAGGTCTTGAAAAACTAGGATAAAGTAATAACGACTTATGACTCTATTAGACCTTGCAAGGAAATTAACACAAATGATAAAGGGATCTTTACCCACAGTATATAAAAGAAGGCCACAATGGAATTGGCAATGCAGTAAGACAAAAGCTAATGTTAACTTTAAAAGGGCACAGAATCAAATGAATAATTTTAATCCTAGACAAGGATGTGGATCATGGGTCAGAAGGTTAGATGTCTGATAGAGATGTGCAAATCAAGAGAGAAATTGCTGCTATCTGGACAATGCCAAGATGTAAAAGYTATGCTGAAAAAGATGTAATTCTGGGATGATCCTTGTCCCTCAGACTGCATGCAGAAGAGTTGCTTATGTTTACATAGTTCAGAGCTAYTTAGTCCAGGGCAGGCTGTGTGTATCCACATTTTGTAATTCTTCACCTAAACTGCTTGTGGGGCACATCTGGCAGCACTAAAACGTATGCTTTTTTGATCAAAGAGCATATATAATGTCAATGCTGTTCCATGATAGAGCTTTTGCAACGTGCTGTTGGGAGGGTGTGAGAGATGCACTGGGCATTGCTGTGAGGTTATATGGAATATGTAGGAAAGGGTGTGTGAAGATCGAAGGAGTTTTAGAATAATGGTAAATGACTGTGAGGCAAAASAGTTTTGAGGAACCTAAGCCTTGCATGGCCCTCACTGTCTATAACAACCCCCATCCTCTGAGCTGTACACGGAGCTTATCTGCCTTTCATCTTAAGAAAAAAATATTATTTTGATCCATACAGAAACTCCAAGATGCTCCAACTATATATATATAGTCCAAATATGTGTTGATAATCCAAGAGTGAATTAATATGCAATATAAATTCAGATTATTGCATGCATGCAGATTAAGGGCAATGATAATGTCCATGTCCGAATGCAAGAAGAAATTGGAACAATATAGGAAATCACAAGTCTGATTGAAAACATTCTTAATGATTTTATCAAAATTTTTAGAATGGAACCATATCTGTTCCTTCAGAATAACACTTATTAGATCTATTTAACTATGCAAGAGAAAMAGCCAATAAAAAAAGAAAGATCTTGCAAGGAATATTAAATAGAATAAATTGTTATTAGAAATGGCCAGCTTATCCACTGGTGATGATATGTGCTCTAGAGSCATCAACAAACCATTAATGAGATGTGATCATCCACAAACGGTTGTGTCCATAGTATTTGTCATGCAAGAAAATGCCAAAGAAATAGAGCAAAATGTAATAAAGCCACTGCTAAGATCTTTTATGCAGCACTGTCCCAGGCCTGGCTGACTGTGTCCAAGAGAACATTCACACTGGAAGATGTTGCAGTAGGGRACTACTTAATGAACAAAGGGGAAGACCTGTTTCACAAAGGGAATTTAGAAGAATCTGGGTTGTTTCAGCTTAAGAAAAAGAAGAGTTTAAACAATTTGATATTCATAAATACCCYGAAGTTATAAACACAAAGTTGAAAGAAGACATATTTAAAGTAAGTGTTTGGACAAGAATAAATTAGTTTAATCAGGCCCTGGCATGGAAACAAAGGRTTCCTAATTTTCTGAAGTGTGAGGCCTGTCTTAGTCACCTTACAACAAGAAACCCAACTGGATTCATCACCCTAGGAAAYGAAAGATATGATATCTTTTCCTGACACAGTAATATCTGGTTATGGAATTGATAGCACCAACATCTTTATCCATATCTTTTAATCCTATTTCCTATTATTTTAATTTAGGGAGAAAGAATATGGTTTTTTTTAGTACATTTGCTTACTGTAAAGCTGTTGTGTAGACAGATGTAATATGAAGAATTGGAGTATGGATTAATGTTACAAGGCAGGTGATGTGATTAATGAGCCACTTTTCCATTATCACTGACATCATATGTAGCTAGATTCAAAGAGATATGTATCACATAGACATACAGAACATATACACATATGGAATGTGATATTTCAATAAATTTGATTATCTAAAACATTATTGTTTATATTTGGAGAGAAGGWGATAGGGGAATATGTAATGTTAAAGAAGAGGAGGATGAAAGAAATTGTGATGGCAAAATTGATCATTTTGAAAAAGAATATAATGKTTTTTTGCTGATTTGCTGTTCATTTGCACATTTTTGTAAGCAATGTGGAAGATTTCAAAAGAAAGACTTAGGAATCCAGATATATTCTTCAAAATCTAAATCACATTCTTGGCAATTCATTTTGTCTTCCATTTTCCAATTCCTGTTACATAACAGTATTACACACTTTTTTTTTATATGTGTAAATAGAAGAGCCATTCATTTTTATGACTTCTCCCTGTTATTTTCATGAAAAGAATTTGGCTTAAAATTATACCCGTCTTCTCTCAAAAAAATGTCTTCATCCGGTTTCTAGTGCATGTAGGATTAAACCTTGTTGTGCTGACTACGTTCCATATCAGTAGCCTAGTCCAGTTACTACCAAAGTGAATGTGAGTGTTATGATTTATCTCAAAGGCAGTAGAAATATAGATGAAAAGTAAGGAGTGCTTCTCTGTCACTGCTGTTGYTCACTAACAATACTCCTGGCTTCTTAATATCTTGCAATCTCTTTGAAGACATATTGARCTATCATTCATACAAGGAACTGTATCCTTTTTACAAAGGGAAGCAGCAGTAGGAAACATGTGGAAGATTGTAAAGTTAAATTTAAGGATTGTGATTAAGTTTTAGGCCAGAAACGTGAAAGAAATTCCAGGCAAAAAGGGTTAATAACATGTCTGTAATAAATTTTTGCTAGCAAAAGTATCTGAAAAAATCTTTGGGGGATGGATGGAGAACCTCTAAAAGGAAACTTAAATAACATAGCGTAATTTTTAGGAGTTTTGATGTCCTGAGATGGAATTTCCAGATGGCCTAAGTAAATTAGGATCTCAAACTCTGAGAGAGCCCTCAGCGCCTTGAAGAAGTGCTTTTGAAAATATCATCTTTGGATTTTATACAAGTAAGAAGATAACTTAGAACAACTATAATGTAAAATATTTTGTTGTTGGAAAGACAAATAATCTTCAAAAGGAAAGGTGAACCTTTCACTGGTCTCATTGATTTGTCTTAAATCACGTTTTGGTGCACACTACATTATGTTAGCTTGAAGTATTAATGCACAGTGTCATCCCTCAGGTATGTGAATATCCCTAAAAGCCTTTTTYATATTTTAGAAATTGTATTTCTTCCCTACGACTACTTTTTAACTCTAGGAAGCTGCTACGAGTGAGAGAAGCTGTCATGCATGACCTCCGGAAACACCACAGGGGAGCGAGGCAGATTCCTCAAATGCTTTAGATGGAATCAAGTGGTGAGACATGGACGGGGCTGTAAATTTTTGGTTTCAGCGTCAGTCTGTCAGAAATGGCTGAGTCAACAAAGCAAAACATTTAAGGAAAATAGGCTGCTTTCAAAAAATCTTCTAACAAAGGATGGGGCAGGTTCTGCCCTAGCCCTGCTCTGTTCTGTCTGGCTCAGCCCAGCCAGACGGGCATTGGGATCTGCGGTTTCTCAGCCCAATACCAACAATATTTTCAGCGCAGGCTCCCCAGGCACACAGTACCCAAAATCTTCCAGGTAAATTGGCAATGAATTCCAAACCCAAACAAACAAAAACTGAAATTCTGAAAAAAAAATTGAAAAACTGGAACTTTCAGTAGGGTTTTTCTTTTTTTTCCTCAAGCCTGTATTTTAATATTTCTTTCAATTTTTTCTTTTAACCTTTTTTTTTATTTTGACCAGCTTTACAGTTTAAAGGATAATCATGACATAAACATCCTTTATATAGAAAGATTATATTGAAAATATGTATTTTTGGTAATGCACAGGAGATAACCAATTTACATGCAGCCCATTGTCACCTGATCTACATGCAATATTTATTTTAATCTGTCTAAATTTTTTGTTATGTGAAATACGGCACTTGAAAATGGGTACTGCTCTAGCTCATGCAAATTTTAGCTTGTACAGTTCTTCTTCATTATTATTTTAGTGATCATCAATATTTCATGACAAAAAACAAGTGTTTGCATTGGCTAATGAGGGTGGATGCCATGCTCTTCTCTACATAACATTCAGCACTTATAAGTTGCCCATTATCAATAATTTCTTGTTTCAGGTTTTACACCTAATACTGAGAATGTATTTAACAGATGATGGCCATTTCTAGTGTCCTGGATGATTGTATGTTCTTACATACAGCAAAAGGATACTTCATATTTATTAACTGAGAATCAGCTCTGGAGTCAGTGCTGATGAGTTTATTATACGGGTTGTATTTTTTTTCTTAAAGAAGGAATTCAGCAGCATGGACATTTTATATTTGCTTCCTATGGTACACATTGCTGAGCTGAAACTGTGAGATATTGTAATTAATAAAAAATTATAATTTGGAGAGTTTATAATGCTAACATAACAGCATTAAGTAAAATAAATCAAATCCAATTTGTGCTTGGTGGTTTTGGGAATAACATTTCTGTCAAGTTGTTGAGCAGTAATCATTAAAACATGGGAATAATCCACATCCTAATTAAACAACAATAAACAATTGTCAATGGCACATAATTGTTAAAAGTCAACAAAGGAAGCATTAGTGTAAACAAAGATTAGGCATAGTTCTTGAAAATGAGAATGAGAATGTTATTTAATGCCTGACAGAACAGACTAGACGCAAAAAATATTTGCAATACYGGAGTAGCAAATACCTGCATCAATATCATTTAGATAGTAGAGAAGCTGAGTAGGCTGTTGATAACACAAACACCATGTTGCATGTTTTGTCTCCCATCCTCACTGACCCTCGGATATGTTGTTACACTCTTTGTTGCGCAGCTTGTTTGTCTATAATTTTTCATACCTTCTAGTCTTAGGACAAGTCATATTCTCAAAACAGCTTTTAGGCCAAATCTATCTGTTCTTCCAGCAGCTATTTCAGAAGTCGCACACTGGTTAGTTAGGACTTGAGATTAGTTCACCAGACCTTGAATCTCTYGATTCAATTCCTGGATAAGCTCCTAAACTGCAAGCGAGTCTGAGGACACACCCACACCCCATGAAATCACACACATATAAATATGTGTTAGGTACTGTGGATCCACCAAAGTGTCCAGGTGCCTGACAGGTGCATCTTTAATAATTAGGAACCTAAAAAGTCTTGTTTCAATGAAGTGTGGAGGTAACACAAATTCCACAGATGCCTCGGAGCATAGGCACAGAGATGAGTTGTAGGAGGGGGAGGGTGAGGTATGAAATTGCAGAACCCTTTGGTACTCTGCCCTAATTGCTTGTGCTTGTAGCATTTCTGTGAGTTTATCTGCCATGTGCTTTGCTGGAAGATGACAGTCAAACTGTTTCCACCCGAGAGCTGAGGGAAGTCTGAGTTAATCACGTGGAAATTTGTCCCTGTGTTTGTACCCATCTAAGCCTGAACCTCCCCTCAGGTTCTCATTCATGTGAATGAGTTTGTATATGACCCTGCAAATTTTGAGGTTGCTTAGTACACCAAAAGCTGCACCAGATTCACACGCAGCACATTTTCTCAGCTCTCAGCTGTACATCCTGAAGTTTTATTTTGCTGAAGCTACAATCTGCACTGCAAAGGGTTTTCACATGCTGGAAAGGAGACTCATGTAAACAATGTATGATTGAGCCTTGACTTACTTTATACTTTATAGCTTCACATCAATTACACAATGAACTAGGCACTAGATATGCCATAACAAAAATTCCTTCTTTTTGGAAAGTTTTCCTGGCAACACATATCTCATTTCCATAGCTTGGTTTCCTTCAGGTCTCTGGATTGTGAACAGGCGGGAACAATTGTTGAGGACTTAGGAGAAAAGCAGGTCATGAAAATATACACCATGTGTAAAGCTAATAGTATCCTGGATAATGTTTAATACATTATTCATTTACAACAGACCACTTTTATTGTTGTTGTAACTTTACTGACTTAGCCATATTTTAGTACTATTGAGTCTGACTCAGCAGCTATTTTTTTTTTAAACAACACCCATGGAGAAAAATCAAGCCAAACCTGAGACAAAGGCTCTGGAATCAGTTCCTCAGAATATATGTTTGCACTGCCATTACCTTCAGTTGCAGTTCTAGTCTGTAGTATTTATAAATATATACATTAAAACACCCAGGAAATAAAAGACCTATAAGAAGTTAGAAAACTCTGCAAACATTGATTTAAAAATGTTTTAGTGTCTTCTCATTTATGAATGAATCATGGATTTTGTCTGGCCCTTCCACTATTGAAGTTTTATTATTAGTCTTACAGATTTCCCCGGAAGGTAAACACAATAATTTGCAACACTGCAGACCACTTCACATCCCAGGCAATCTGTCCAAAGGAGAGGTGATGCAGTGGAAGCTTTTTAATGTCTTTATTATTAAAGCTTTGTGTTTCTGTTAGCATACCAACACTTTCAAGGAAACCCCTGGGGACTCCGTAACAGTGTCATTACCATGTCAGCTGAGGTCAGCTAATCTTGTTTATGAGAGTCATGTATATCATATGTATCATTCTGCAGAATTCCAAGAGGGAACATAAACATTCATTTTCCATATGCTATCCCCTATTACTGATTTTAAGTAGTTTTTCATGTTTATTTTCTTAGTGGGCAATTATGGAGAGATATGTGTATATGAAGGTCCTTGATCAAGAAAAATCTATAGGGAGACCAAAATTATGATATTAATGATACAATAATTCCAGTAGTGATATTTTAATTAAAGCAATTGAATTGTGTTTTAAATAGAAAAGCTTGAATAACCAGCGATTTGAAAGCTGCCATCTGCATTGACTGCTGATATGTATTAGATTAAAATTAAGGGCATTGCTGACCTATTGGAAAGCACAGATTTCTAAACTGCTGCAGAAAAATTGTTTTTTAGTGGTGAAGGAAGGTAATGGTCAAGAATTCAAAGCATGTAACTTTTATRTTTGTGATGTGGGTGCTCTTCCTGCATCAAACCAGAAAACACACTCTCAGTTTGTATCCTGTATAATCTTTAATTTAGGAGGTCTTGATTAGGATCTCCTTTGAGCAATGGCTTTATACTCTAGTTCAGCAGAGCTATTGTAAAATTGTTCTTCAGCTTGTGTAGGTATGGCAGAATCTGGCCTAATGCCATTTCCAAGTTCTGCACTTTCCCTTTAAAATAAAGTAGTTTTCTTCCCTCCCCTTCACACGTGATATCTTGGAGTCCTTCCAAGGATACTTATATGCTTCTTTAGACACTTGGTGAATATTTTTTTTATTAAAGAGTATAAAGATTTTTGATCTTTTTTATTTAGTCATTAGTTTCAATTAAGGAGATGTGAACCTGTTATTCAGAGATTAATTCAAGTGTATCGCTGAAAGGGCAGCAGATGAGGTAATATGCAATAAGGTGAGAGACTTCATGGATATAATTCCCTGGTATAATGATTAGTGTAATCCACTAATGAATTAATCTTGGTAATTTTTAGGAAGGTAAAATTTCAGGGGTGGTTATTTTTTTTTTCTTTCCAGTGAGTGGAAGCTTCTTTTAGAAGTGAATGGGGCCAGCCTGGTGTTCTGAAAGCCACTGAAAAATCCCTCACTGAGCCCTAGAGGAGAAGAGTCCCTGATCTAATTAGTGCTGCTTTGAGAGGGGGGATAGGATAATGTGACATACAGAGGACCCTTCCAAAATGAATTATTCTATGATTCTGTGTTTTCTGTGTAGGCAGATAACATAATTTTCTTAAGAAAAGCAGTGCATGAAATTTACTGCCTGATCCAAATCCCATTGAGACTGGTACACAAATACCTTGTAATTGAGTTTATGTGTTCCATTTTGGTACCTCCTCCCCCTCTCTTGCCAACTAAAAATGAAATGAAGCTTATAGAATTCTTTGGGTCAATATACGCAGCAGGACTTGATCTGGACCGAATATTAACCTGGTAACCAGAAAATGTTTGGGAGCATGATGTAAGCATGTGAAACCAGCAGTGCATCACTTATTCTGATTCAGCTTGGTGATATTCACTGCATTAAGGAATGCATATKTACCTTGCTGGTGGTTTGGAGTGTGGGGTTCTTTATACAATGTTCTCTTTTGAGAAATCTGCATGCCTTTTGGGAAGCTGGTCCGTGGGGATTTCAGSTATTAGATCAAAAATCACCTGTGTGATTAGAAAACATAACTTTATTTTAWTATTTTWTTTTATTTTATTTTTTTATTTTACTTTACTTCCTTTATTTTGGATTTTGCATGCTGAATGCAGTGTTGACTAAAACCAGAACTAAATAAAGACTTCCAAAGTTGATCACATGCAGTATTGAAGAGGTTATACTGCAGTCATGCTCATTTGGGTTTGGACACAAAATGGGGCACATAAAATGCTCAAGTGACATTTGGTTATGTACACTGTAAAAGAAATACTTCTCATGACAATACAGACTATAGAGACATGTAAAAATATATGTGTCTCTATTAGATTCAAATCCAAATTCTGGATGAGAGAATAAACATTTTTATAGCTTAACAATCTAATTATAATTCCTTTATATCTTTCCTCTTGTAATAGCATCGGAATTCAATTCAATTGTCCCGACATAGGTATCTAATGACTCCTGAGCTAATGTACAATTTATAAGAATCAGGGCTAGTAAATGTGACAAAGCATCTCCAGAATACACAAATTATCTTGAAGTGACAACTGGAAACCAGAGAGGATATCTGAGATATCTAAAATGTCATGAAATATCTTGTGTGGCAAACAGAGTCAGGTCTCTTTGAACAGCCTCTTCTGTGTCTCTCTGGTTCAGTCTAGACATTACACATCCTAATGGATTCACATCTAATCTTATTATCTAACAGTTATCCTATGCTTCAAAATTCTTGTTAAAAGGGCATTATGAAAGGATTAAGTTAGGGGCTATAACCTTTAAGAAAGGGTTATTTTTTATATGGAAAGACATGGTTCTGGTTAACCTGAAGGGAAGCAATGGAGCTGCAAATAGCTTTAGAATTTGGGACTGATGGAGTTGAAAACCCACATTTTTTTCTTAATTGAATCTTACACTTACCTCTTCCCATTTTATATTTTTGGGGGGGAAAAAAATCAATTCAAGTTTATTTTTGTAGATAAAATTGTAGTTTTTCTTTTTTCTTTTTCACCTGTCTATGACACAGCCTCTGAAGTCAATAAGAATGTTGCAATTGTTTGCTACTGCAAGCATTATTATAATTGACAATATAGTTAACTGCCCTGACATTCTGGTGAAGGTATTTGGGCTCTATAATATTAATACAGGGCATATTAAAGAACTTAAGAAATAACTAACACATCGAAAAAAACATTCATCCATGGGGATTAATCATCATCTGGGATGCTCCTAGTGTGGATACACATAATAGATATTTTATATGACATTCAATATTTTCATCAATGAACTGGAAACAAACATAAAATTGCCATTGACAAAATATGTCAACAACATAAATGTCAACCACGGATGGACAAAATGGTTATCATATGCAACCCAAATTGCTTGTTTAGCCTAGCCCTTTGAAATTAAATGTGATTTAATGCTTAATTGCTTAGACAAATCCAGACTGTAGRGATAATTTGCGAAATGTGGTACCTTGTGACATGGAGCCAGTCAGTCTACCAGTCTGAATTCTAAAACTGCAATTTAGCAACTTGTTAAAGACTCACGTTAGCCATTTTGTCAAAGAGAAAAATGTAGATACATGACATAGTGTTTGATTTTGAAATTGAAAAAAAAATTCCTATGAATATACAAAAACAATATAAGTTAGTGCAATGCAACTATCAGCAGCACAGTTTGGCAAGGATACTAGAAGTAATATTGCTATTTACAAAAAGCTATTATGAGATATTAAATGATAGTACATGACCAGGACCTTTGTCAGCTTATAAGAAAGCACATTGCACTATAAAAATACAACATTGGCTCTCTGTCTGTTAGAAGTCATCCTACTGATTAATCAGTATTTCTTTCTATAACACTTGTTTTTTTCTTGGAGATCGTCAATCAAATCACTGAGCTCACATGAACCCAATTAACCCATAAAGACTAAGAGAATAAAAGCACAAAGTAGGAAAGTTGTAGGGACTGCTGTTAAAATGAGTTAAATGTGTTTGGGAACAYAGACATTTAGATAGTAGAAACTACGTTGTCAGCTGCTTCCAAATGTGTCAGAAAGATCACAGAGATCAGTCTGTAGAGATAAATTGTGTTGCAAAAAAAAATATTTGCATACAGTGAGAACAACCATGTGCAAATGAAGCTTTCCATGCCAAGAAATGTGTTCATTGAAATGAGAAGGAAGTAGCTCAGAAAACATTACACTGTGAGTAAACCTTTTCATTAAGCTCCTCCTTTGTGTAGCACCAAAAGTCACATTGTCACAATTAGAAATCCCCTCTGACTTTCTCTTTAAAATGATGCAGTGATTTCACATGTGATTTTTTCTTCAATAGCACTACTTCATATTTCACTACTTCATTTATATTTCATTTGTAAAGAAAGCCAGGCACCCACTTTTTCTACATTTTTAGTGCATATGGAGCAAAAATCCATAATCTGATGAYGTATTTGTGGAAGAGCCATAAGAGAACATTTTGCCTTATTGTCTTTACGAGTGTGTGTTAGAAGACTACATAATGAAACCAGGGCTATGCATTGCCATAGGAAGGGTGTGTAACAGGCTGGTAAACCACAGACCTTTGTTGCCAGATGAGGGGAGCACTTCCAGTCAGGTTCTGCTGGGATCTYTCCCAAAGCCTGTTCAGAATAATATGCTTCTTAATGACTGCAACGGAGCAGTCAGTACAATTATAACACTGAAGGATTATTCCAGCCTGAGAGTGGTTGTGGGCACTCCAGGGCCCTTCCCAGAATTCAAAACACTCCTCAAAAATTGATAGTTTGGAAATGTAATAAAAGCAAATGTTAGTCCTACCTACAGCTTTAATGTCAAGGAATGTAGTAATACAATTTCTTTCCCACAACAGCTCACCATAGTCCACTGTGGGCATTTGCTACACCTATGAAAAAAATGACATAAATTCAGCAATCTGGTACAGACTCGAGTCTTCCCTCCTTTTTCTAAGCAAACATTCAAGATGGATTTAGAATGGAACAACAGAAGTACTGTTTTTAAAATTTCAAGGACTTTGATATTAGTACCTGCACTGCTGAGCAGTCAATTCCGAAATCAATTTTTCAAATAGAGACTGGGGAAGATGTGTGAAGCACCAGTACTGCAGAAAAAGATCCAGTAGCATAGTGTATTTCCAATGAACATGAGTCTATATAGTGATGTTATTGCAAAAAATGCAAATTTCATTTGGGATGTGTTAATAAAAGCCTKATATAGAAAAGGTAGTAAATATTCAGACCCTTTTTGGAACCTAGTCTGTTTTCTGATGCCTGAGGACCCCGGGTTGAGAAAATTTATGTTCCTTCTCAAACTTCCTGAATTTCTTTCAGTGTTTCATGGTCAATATGTGACTGCAGAGCAGATGACAGTGCTAGTGATGTAGAAGCCTTTTAGTTCTGCCAGTAGTCATTTACTATTTTCAGTTCTGGTCCAGACATGGTAGACCTAAATGAAGCTGAGAAAAGACCAATAGAAAACAAGTGTCGCTCACTTTTAAATATTTTATGTTGAAAATCATGGCAAGGGCTGAATTTCATACTGTAGTCCCTTCCCTTTAATCCTCTTTAATCCTTCCCCATCTCTCCCTAGGTTACTTTCTCTAGTGCTTATAAACCCCTACAGCTGGTTTGAAGCAAGCATTTTTTATTCCCCTCTCTATTGTAGAATAACTGTTGTAATCAAGATTTTAGAGTCATGAAAGCTGAACAGGGGAGTTCTAAACCTTAAACACCAGATGTGAAAGGCCAGTAGTGCAATCTATATAACCTTTCAAAGCAGGCAGAAAAAGTTAATGAGTTACTCCACAAACACTGTTCACGATGTTTCGCTCCAGTCTCTTAACTATCAAAATCTCATGTTATTCATTYTCCCATGCCTGAACATTTTTACTGGAGTGCACTTGCTTTTGAAAGATTTCAGCCTCTAGCACTCTGTGTTCTCTTGTATATATATATATAAAAAAATTGTCTTTTCTTCCCCCGAGGTTTTGGAGGTTGTTGGGTTTTTTTTAAATTTTATTTGGCACTTTATAATTTATTACATTCCTTGCTTGCATGTACATGCACCTTGGCATTATGCTGCTTTAATGTGAAGACTGGGAACTCATGACAGAACAGGTTTACAAGGACTGGCAAGCATGCATTTGCACAGAATATCTCAACAGATATCTGACATTTACTATATATGGAAAAATTGCTAAAAACAACAATGAGGAAGGAATCTGAAGAACTACTTTCATTAGCTTCCAAAACAGATGTTCACATGTACATATATAGAAAGTGGGACAGCAGACAAACACATTGATTTGCCTGTAATGCTCTTTTGAACCTGGCATGTAGTAAAAGTAAAAATGTCACCTAACAAGAGATCCATCTGCCCTGGTTTAGGCATCCAACACGGTAACTAAGTTACAAAGTGACTAAGACAGTTACTACACACTCTTTTAATAGTCAATGGAGAGAAATACCATCTCTAGACAGCAATTCATCTCTTCCTGAGATAGGTGTCTAGAACAGATCAGATCAACTGCCCTCTAGGGAAACCTATGTCTCTTTACTGACTGCTAAGGGAATGGGAATAGCTTGAACTTGGCTATCCAACTTTTAGACTTCTGAAACGTGATGAATTTCATTCTGATACAGCCGAAGAACTGACACAAAATCGTTGGCCTGATAAAAAGAAGAAAAATCCATCCAGTTAAATCCTACACATTTTATACCCGAGAATATGAGTGAATGAAAATTCAAGAATATTAAAATTATTTTAATCTGTTATCTGAATTAATTTTTCATGATGATACCATCAGCTTTTCTCCTTTGCAATACATCTTTTACAAGACTACAAAAATTTACAACCTAGGTAAGGTTTCCATATGAGAATATAAAAGTCTGGAAAATGAGTAGAAGTATTACAACAGCTTTTAAAGCTTATAATAATTGCTATTAGATATAATTAAGATATCTAATTAAAGGGTAATGTTTTTATAAATATATTTCAAAGGCATCCAAGAGATGTAGGAATCAAGTAATGAATTTTTATTTGGTTTAGGTACATAAGTGCTTCAGGCTGCCTTGAAAATCTTTCCTTAGTTATATACACAGTCATATGATCACACATCTTCAAATCTACCTCATGCAGAACAGTCCTWTTGTGTCTAAATGTTGACTACAAGGCTGCGGTTCACATGTGCAGCAATCACAGGATCAAGACCAAATGATATTGCTTTCAGGAAATGTTCTCTTCTGAGACCATACTTTCCTCCAGGAATTTTTAAAATTGTCTTTTCTTGTAAGGTGCAAACAAGAGAAGCTGTTGACAAAGGCTCAGCCCTTCTTTTGTCTTTGAAACTGTAAAGAGCACGAGCCCTGCRGTGGTGCTCCTTTTGGTGAAAAATAAACACGGATAAGGAGGTTTGGAGGACCAAGGATGCACTGAACTTGTGGGACAAAAGGCCATGCTGGTGACTTGTCAGGAGGTTTTGTTCAATGCATGATGTTTTTACCACTAATTTAGAAAAAAATTCCAGGCATAAATATCCAAACCAGAAGAATGTTTTCAGAGCTGGGAAAAAAAAGGTCATCAGTGAGAAGAAAATATCACAACAGCCTCGAATAGATGATTCTTTTTTTGTGTTTTTACCTCCAAGGTGGTAATGCATATTATAGAGCTCAGCTCTGGACTGGTGAATAACTGCTGTATTCTAATTCATAAAGAAAAGAAGCAGGGCAGTAGCATACAACAGAAATCCCTTCTAATAATTTTGGATTAGGTTTGGACTAAAGTTTATCAACGAGGCATGGTTTTTTATCAGAAATAAATAACTGTCTAGGGTTAGATATACAACAGTGCATCCCATTTGATTAACATTTTCATAAGAAAGAAAATTTTATATTGAGAAGAAGATAGGATATTGAAATTTTGTCTTAAAATCTTGTAATTTCTATGGAGTGGATTTTATGTTTTTTTACTTTTGCCTTCTCATGTAATATGACTTCTTAACATGTCAGAACAATGATAAGTGTACTCAAAGTAATAGGAACCTCAGAATAAAGTCCCAATTTTAAAATAAGAATGCTTTCTCAACAAAAAAAATCAGGAATAATAATTTCCCCAAATTTTAATTATGTATCAAAAAATTCAAAGAATTGTGATTTCAAATGAAAACAAATGTCATGAGTGCTAAAATTTCCTTTCAATCTGAATAGTCAGAAATTTGAGCAATTGTGCACAGAGACATCTGACGGTGTACAGCAAATTTAATCTTTTTTTAAAGTTAGCAAGAGAAAGAGACACAGCATGGCCTTAAGGGGCCACTCTCACGCATAACCMATGAACTCAGCTGTACTTGTGAACCTCTGTCCCGAGAAGGACCAACATAATCACTCTCACTCCTTGTTGTGAAGACAATGTTTTTTGATAAAAATACTTTATATGTCCCATACTATTAGGAAGCTGTGCATATCCCCATTCTGAGCATGGTGTGTTGATTGCTATGAGTTTGTTTTTGCCTCATTTTCTCTGTATTCCTCTGGAAATCAGGTGTCAAAGTGCCATTCCCGTTTCATAACAACTGAACCATTTCTTTAAACACGTCTGTGTGAATGTGGATGAAACAGGCAAGAATGTAGTCTCAGGAACTGAAAGAGGCAGCTTGGAATCACCCAGTTTGCTCTGTACCTCCCTTYCAGTGACTGGTTGAGCTGACCAACCCTCTTTCCTGTGCCTCACTTGTCTCCTCCACCTCCTGCTTTTAGTTTCTYATGCTTGGTCACTGACCTAACACACAGAATACCTTTTGCGTGTGTTTGGAGAATGCCTAGCAGAATGATGTCTGGATTGCTACTGGGACCTTGAGTGGGCCTAGACAAACAATTATAGGTCAAATTAGGAGCAAGAATGGGAGGATCTGGGTAAAGGACATATCCCGTAGATATAGAGGATGGAGGGGAGAGGCAGAAAGATCAAAAATTGTGGCTGGGAGCTGCTGTGGACAGTGGAGAGAAAAGAGGACAGATGTGTGCTSAAAGGTGAATGGCTGGACAAAGGTGGTTCCTTTGTGCTTTACCTCTAAACATCAATCCAGTTATGTTGCTGGAAAATGCTGTCCTCTTTGTTTGGAAGTCTGTTCAGATTTCAGTTTCTCCCCTACGTTGCCAGCAAGAGCTTTCTTAACACCTGCAGCGTGAAGGGGGAACAATCCATATCTGCCTCAGAGGATTGAATCACCTCAGCAGCCAGTCATGGAGTGGTATTTCTCAGTCAGACTTCTTCTGGCAAATTTACTTGTTTATACCATGGATTAGCACTTCTCAGTTATCTCCCTCATGTTTACAATTTCCAATTAGTTCAGTCATTCCCCGAGGGATTAATCAAATAATTTCTCTGCAGAATAGCAAACATCAGCCTTCTAGAACAGTGCTTTCTTCCTCAGGTTGCATTTGAGCCCTCTAACACTGTAAAAAAACCTATTAAGTTTAGTGGAAAGACTCATCATAATTTTCAAGGTGTTAGAAAATCAGGAATTTATATGGAACTTAAACCAGTACACCCAGTATGTGGGTTATTTTGGCAATGGGATGAAATGAGAGGATATTATCTCAAATAGGAAGTCCATTAYGGCTAAATCATAAAGTTTGTCTGCTAATTAAATCAAATCTGCTTTGGAGGCCGTTTGTTAGAGACCATGAAACTTACTGAATGTCTCCTAGCGGTTAATGAGGTAAATAAATGAGAAATGTAACTGATGAAGAAAGGTAAGACTGGTGGATTTAACTGTAGGACTTGATTGCATTAAGCCAGAAATCTCCATCTATTATTTTTTCACTTTTCATTTCCCCATCCTTGAAGGAATGTGCTTTCACTATTGATCTCCATTTCTGCCTTTTTGTGACTGTTTCTCAAGGCTCCAGTTCTTTTWACTGAATATTTTTGCCTCTCTCTTTAGTGAAAAGTAAAGAGCTTTTGTACTTACAGTTTGTAAAATGTTGTTTTTCTTTAGAAATTTTCTGAGCTGCTTGCCTTTCTTCCCTAGGATGATCATACTGCTAAAGATCAGAGGGGAAATATTTTAGTAACAGATACAGAAGTATGCAAATGTTAGCTTTTCTAGCAACTTAAGCATGGCTAAGTAAATCTGCAGATTCTTACATTCATTATGCACAAAYAATAAATCCAGAGGTATTTATGTTGTATTTTTTAGAGCATTCAAGAATCAATAATTTAAGAAAAATATTCAGCTGTCACATCTGGAGATTGAAGAGAACATGTAACTCTCTGTAGGGTCTCTGAGTGAAGACTGCACAGTACAGTGTCTGTGGATATAGATTGATGCATGCAGATGAATGGAAGAATGATCTTTGGGGCACATCTGAGAGGAAAAAAAAATTCTCAAAAAAACTCCTCAGAATATCAGGGAAATTTTAGGGAGATGCAAGGCCTTGCATATTACTCATTAAAAGTGATTGGCTGTATGAGGAGCTGTAAACTCCCTTCCATAATTTCTCAAGKCACAAATGAGCTTTTTCAATTCCTCTCACATGGGGGTATTGCTACATAGCCAAAGAAATTGGGTAAGCTGATTTATAACCCCTAGAGCCAGGTATCTGTTTCTCATAGTTTGGTGTGTCTCTTGTTCTCAGATATTCATTTGATGTATTTACTCTGTCGTGGCTTGGTAATGGCTAATTCCCATAATCGGCTGTCATATTTTTCCTGTAGGGCATGGAAGGATTCCGTCTCATTTGTAGTATTATGTATAACTGAAAAGAGTTCTGTGTATGTGGAGAGAAGAGCATTCACAAGTCTGATCATGAGTTGTTCTTCTGGCAGCTCTGCTTAAGGAACTAAATCGCATTTCTCTAGCTGAATAAATTCATAAGCATTCTTTGTATTTTCTGCTTTTAAACAGAGCTAGGTCCAGGTAGGTTTCTCTTAGACCAAAAGGCATTAAAAGTGTATCTTATCATTACTTGCTATTTGAATATAGGAAAGAAACAGCATGCAGAAATCTTCCTTAAAAATTATTATATCTGTTGCAGAAGCAACCAGAAAAGTTAACAAATTCTGCAGGACAATCTGTGGCCACAAATTTGTGTCCTTTCTCTTCCTAAGCACAGCTTCTGTACGAATGATATGGGAGATCCAACAGAAAACTAATAAACGCTTATATTATTCATCACATCTAATTATATGTCTTGGCTGTGAACGTCTTCCAGAAGTGACATTCCTAACTGAATTTTTTTCAGAAATTAGAGGACCAACATACCAGTAGAAGCTCAGCTGGGAGCTGTGAGATGTCTTCTCAAAGAGCAGAATCTTACCTCTGGAACATTCGTGTTCCAGCAGCGAGGTGTGCTGGAGGGAGCACTCAGAGGCACCGGCAGGCTCCGCTTCCCTCAGCTGCACCCCTCGGGGTGCTGTGGCTCCGGGTCTGGTGGGCTGGATGCCAGCACTGGACTCCAGTGATCCCACGAGAAGTTCTGCTCGGCTCCCGCTCTCCTTTCTCCCCAGCCTTCGTGGCAATGGAGGAGTCCTCAGACTAATTTGGGGACAGAGAAAATCCAAGGAAATCCCCTTGTTTCTTCTTCTTCTTTTACGTCTTTCTGCACATTTCTGACTCCTTTACTGAATTCTCAGCTCTGTGGGATGCCTCCTCCTCTTTTGCATTTTGGGAACAGTGTGAGTCTACATATGCTTAGCTAGTACTTTGGATTTTGTGGAACAGAAGCAGGAGAGAGGAAGTGGTGGTTTGTAACAGTTTATTTTCAGTAAAACCTGGGTATAACTTCACACTTATTGTTCTCAGAGAGTCTTTGCTGTTTGGAGCAGGGAACTCCCTCAGGCGAGATATTCATTTTGTGGCTTTTCATTTGGGCTGTGAAATTCTGCTYGGTTTTCACTGGTAACCAAAACTTGAAGAAGGCCCCATGAATTTTCATTAGACTGTCTTAGGCTGCCTTCTGAAAGGAGTTCCTACTTTCTTCTACTGCAATTTTCCTTACCTTAAAAACAGACTCTTAGATTTTCTGCTGAGACATAGTGTTTTAGAGATGTATGGTAAGATTTAGGGCTTTCTAATAAATTAAAATCCACCTTAGCTAAGGGTGAGATTTAATTTTTTTGACTCTAGGTTGACAGTTTGATGCTTGACTTACTGCATACATCTGGGATGAATTCAGATAAATTTACTGTGTATTTCCCCAGAAGACTGTTTTACTCCAGGGAAGATCAGCTCTGGATGGTGTTGGAGAATAGGACTGGGGAGCAACAGCTCCAATTTTTCCTCACTTTTGTCTCACCTGTGTGTTGGGGAACAGATTTAATGGAGAGAACTCTGCTGTCACGCATGGTGACGTGAGCAGCTCCTGGAAATTTTGAAGATTGTTTTCAATTAAGTGCATGTTTCTCTAATATTCCAAAAGAAATAAACTCCCTTGGACTACATTTGATCACTTTAAACACATCATAAACAGACACAGTTGACTCGGGGGTGAAGTGAAGGCACATTATCTGTGCAGCGCTTAATGGGTAAACTATGTGACCTGACATTCCTGATATATTACTTGCTGACATGAAGTGTTTTACCACATGATAACTGGTTGACTTGCAAATGAAGRTGCAGCTTTGAAAAGCAGAGAACTCTGCAGCCCTTGGTGGGGTCCCATGTTTCAGTACCTTCTGAGGTGCCTTTAGGCAGTCCCTGTTATTTACAGACATAGAGAGTACTGCAATTTTACTGACTTTGATGTGAGTTTCTCAGAAGTTCAGCTTAAATTGTATCAGAATCCAGCTTAGAATTTTGAACAATACCAAACGAATATTTTTCATGTGTTATAAAAACTCTGGATTTTGTTTGTCTTCAGAGGGACTCTGACATTATTCCACTTTGCAGGTTTATTTGATATCAGCTATGACAACAAAGTTTCACAGTTTTTCAGTAAAGTAGAGTTTGGTTTGTCCTTTTTATCACCTGGTAAATACTGGATGAGTTTCAGTGCAATAACAAACCATAAAAACCAGAATGGAGATAAGAATAAACTTTTATTGTTTTAGCAACAAACCTGTTCCTTTTTACCTTTCCAACAAGACAAAAAAGCCTGCCTTTTGTTTCAGCACTGGAAAGCCTCTAACCTTCTTTGCAAACACTAGTAATTCATCTTTCAGCTTACTTTTATTTGAGCAAGAATATAAAAATTGCTAACATTGAACAAGGAAAGAAAACTTTTTATATAGTTAAGTGAATATTGAACGGAAACAATGCTCCTGAGTTTCAGGTGGAGTGCCATTATTTTTATTATCATGTTCATATYGTGATCAGAAATAGCATAGCTGACAGAGGGAAGTGGTCCTGTAACTGTATTGCTAATTGAAAAAACTGTCTAAATTACTCCTTTTGAGGCAAAGATGACTAAAGAATCCATTAATTCTTGTTCCACAGTTATTAAATAGTTGTTGATTACACATCATCCCCAGATAGGGAAACCAAGTTTTAGCCCATTTCCCTGGTTCCTTGACTGTAAAGAAGAGGTGGGCACTGTGTGACTCTGAAAAGCCATCAGTGTGTGACAAAACTCTCAGCTGAATTCAAAGCTTTTCGATTCCAGATATATGCCAATTTTCTTTCCTCTAAATATTTTCACCCAGATGGTCCAGATCCCTTATTTTCCCRCCGTATTGCTTTCATTGCAGTTATGCTTGAGCTCGTATTCCCAAGATAAATCACTTCGTGTTATTGAGCTTGCATCCTTGCTATAAAAATGTATTCTAAACAAACATGGACTGGGGGAGGATTCATGCACGTTCTCAGTGTGGGAAGGAAAAGGTGTTTTAACATTTCTTAATGTTGTATGAAAGTATGTATAGACTATGTGACAGTGAATGGCACTACATAGTTTTATTTTTAGAACTTTGAGGGACCATTACACAAGGGTAGGAGGCTATTCTGGTTTTCTAAGAAGAAGCTGTAAACCCCTGACTGCTCTTGCTGTACAGTATTTTGTTTATACCACAAACAATTTTTTAAAAACTTCATTAATTTTTAACTTTTCATTTTGCTTTTCACCAACTTTCTGACTTAGAAGTACAGACTCATAAGACGTGAGAACAAATATGTCACCATCATAGACTAAACCTGACCTAACACCTCTTGAAGACTCATCTCTCCTCAAGTCACCTGCCTAAAATTTCCCTATCACTCTCTACAATCAATATGGAGAAAGATAGATGTTTCTAGAAAGTGAATAATTCTACCAGACCTCTTCAAATTCATCTTCAAACGGCCCTCAGAAAGTGCTGATTTCTCTCTCTTAGTGTTAGAGTGTACTTAGAAAAACAACTTTGACAAAATGTAACAGATTAAACTAATCTCATGCTAAGAATCTCCTCTGTCTTCAGTGGGAAATACTTGGGTCTGTGACTTGTTTAGAATTCTGAAATTTAACATGAAAATGATACTCATACTCTTCCCTGGTATCCTTAAATGATTGAGTCTGATGTATGCAAGAAAATTGAATATTTGAGATTATATGTGCTTTCATGGACTATTCCAAAAGGAAAAATATGTAGAGAATCTGTTCAACAGGGTGAAATAGCAATTTTTTAATTTGAATTTTGTTTCTATTTCTATACCTTTCTGCCTTTGCATATGTATTTTTATGTTGTATGTGAAGTGTGTGCATTGCACAATATTTATTATTTCTGACGTAATGGCACCTAACATCAAATTAAGAACAAGTTCTTATTACAAAAAGCATTACAAAACCAAATATGCCACAGGCAATTCCCACTCTGGAAAAAGCTTTCCCTTTTGGATGTAGGTTTCTTTCTTTTTCTATTTACATGTGTTTCCTTTTTTTGCTCATATAGTAACTACAYTAATAATGAGTACTTTTGTGGCCAGTTCAAGTAGACCAAAAATTGAATTTAACTTTATTTTGTTCATGGATTTGAGAAAAATATCCATTTTTTTGGTAATTAACAAAATCATATTGCTTGACTTGAGAAATTAAGAGTCGGGAAAGCCTTTCCTTGGGCTGTCTTGTTTCCACATTAATAATATTTGGCTTTCCATTCCTAAAGCATCTAGTTTTGTTGCAAAAGCGATTGTTGTGTTTAAGCACATGTTTATTCATCAACTCGTATGTAATTTTCTGCTCTGAATATAAGACAAAACAATACTTAATAAATGACATAATTAAAAATGCATATGAAAGTAATTCTTGCTGCAATACTTTTCCTTACACTCATGACAGAAGTTAGAATCAAATTAGTTTAAGCATTAACTCTGAACATCTATTCAAGTTAGGCAATCCACTTAATTTGTTGTATTTACTTGTTTTCCATGTCCACAGTTTTCCATGTCCACAGCTCCTTATAGAACATGCTGCAATTGTAAAAACGAAAACACATGAACTGTTTTGGTTTGGGATGTCCAGATCAAATAACTATCATCTGATCAAAGAACAAGGACTGCTTAGAACCATAAGATAATGTTTGTTATTGTTTTAGGACATGTGTTTTGCAGGAATCATATGATAAGACAATGACATGGAAAAGGTTTCTCTTTCAGACCCCTCTGAATCAGCTGTTCTAATCTTGTTTTGGCATATGTAGGAAAAAGCAATCAGGCAAGCTGTAAAATGCTAATCCTGCTTCATCACCTGATTTCTGTAATTGTGGTGACTGCTTATGCTTCTGCAGTTTCAGGGGAGAGTTTTTAAACATTTTCTGTTGCTTGAAGTTTACAGAACTCTATTTGGGGAAACATATTTTAAGAGTAGTATAGAAAAAAAGGATCAAATTAAAGAATATTATTTCCCTCCAGTAGCATTAATTAATAATTAAGATACCTAACAAGACATTTTCTGAAGAACAGGTGTCTAAAAGCACTTGGCTGGAAAGTGTCTAGTTTCGCTTCATCATTTTGCTAGAAAGGAGGGGCATGCTGATTTACAGAAGTGAACCGAATGAAATTGAGGTAGAACCAAGATAAGCTGAGATGTGAATTAGGTTCAAGGAGGTCCCCCAAAAATATTGCTAAAAATAGAGAATTCCCTTTTCTTTGATGCATTCCAGACAGAGAAGTTGATAAAGTGGGGCCTATAGGAATGATATGCAAAGTTGCCATTGCTTGCAGTGAAACAGAAAGTTATCTGAAGGACTTAGTGTAAAAGATGCAAAAGTTGTTCAAAATGACAGCTAATTTCAGTAGTGCAGAGGTTGTATAAATGTATATTTCTCACCTATCTCTGCAATTGTCTTCAGAAATGGATGGCCACATTGGATGCCAGTGTAAGGAAAGGCAAACAGGCAAAAGAGGCAGTTATTCTCCGAGCTATGACATGGTATTCATTGTTTGAGATGTGCAAAACTCATCTGGAAATGTTCACAGGAAACCTGATCAAAAGTTGAAGTTTTTCCTCCTTAGACCAGCCAGTTGGCCCAGATGACCTCCTGAAACTCATTCCAGCCTAAATTATCTTGTGATTTAGACTCTCAAAAGATGTTTTTTTATTTTGACTTGAAATTGATATTCCAATCAGGGCAAGACAATGACTTAAGCCAAATACTAGAACACAACATTACTAGATATTTCATAAAGTAATATTATAAAATAATGTTAACATTGAGTAAAACTGATAATGAAGTTGTATTTTGAAAGTATGGGGGAAAAATGCTCACTAAAAATCCAGCACGATAAAGAGCTTGAAGCATTTTCCACAAGAACTTCTGCACATATGCGCAAGTCCAATTAGCAAGACTCTCTTTTCCAGCAAAATTGAGAGAATTCATCTGTCAGTAAGATCTACACATATTTGGTATATGTATCCCATTTAACTGATAAATATCAGTGCTATTTCTCAGTTTAGAAAGTTTATTCTTTAACTGAAGTTTTCAACACTGAGACACAGAAAACTGAACTTTATATAAGCCACAGTATTGGTAAAAACTCTTTTTTAATCATGTGCTTAATACCCAAAGCCATAGTCCATATAGCCTCTGGAACAGGATTCTTGCACATTTGGGTAATTTGTAGCAATAGGACATACGACTGGAACTGTTCAAAAGGCTTTCCTATAATATTCAGCAAGACAAAATAAAATGAGAACAGCATTGTCTGTTGCCATGGAAACACAAATGTCCACTGCAAATTACGTGATGTTCAAAGTTATTTACTATGCCAGTTTGAACAATTTTTCTAAAATATCGTGTTATTTTCACAGAGAGGCAACACCCCTGCTGTTCTGAAGTTTAGTACTTTGTGAAAACAAATACATAAATTTTGCCTGGACCACCAGCCAAAGACTTTCTAAATTGGAACTTTTTCACATTTTCTTCTTTTGAGTAATAGGAAATGACTAAGCTCAGAGAGCTGAAAATCCCCTTATTGTTGGAAACTCCTCTATTGTTTTAGGCTCAAGACTCACAAGGAAAACAAAAAGGAAATACACAGGACTGGATCACTAAAAGATTCCCCGGCCTGTGCAGGGAAGTGCAGGAATTTGCATCCGGGTGGCAGGGTCTTTTCCAAACTTTACAGCCAACAGTTTCAGCCAAGGGCTAAGCCTACAGATCAGCCCTTTCTGAAACAAGTAGATCTGTATCACAGCTGATGTGAGGCCCTGGAGCCCTCAAACAAATGCTGAGGTCTCTCTGCCCACGAGGTGAGTGGAACCTTTGCAGTTATTCCTAACATGTGTTTGCAGGATCTCCCTCTCACTGCCCCCAGATAGGACCATGGGCAATCCTCTGAGATGACTCGTCTAAAAAGAAAGAAGATTTGCATTCTTCGAGATTTCTGTGAAAATCCAGATCCTTGAAACCGGCTGAATAGTGACAGATGTACACTCAACATCCTCGGGAACACCACCCCTGGGGTGAACCCTGGAGAAAGACGCCCGTACAGAGCTGTCATTAACCAGATATTGCACAGCTCAGCTGTGCCTCAGCACTYGCTGGTTTGAAGGGCCTGCTCTGCAGGAGGGAATGCAGGAAACCTCACGTCTCCAGAAATTCACTGATAACACAGAGGAAAAACAACATTCCTTCCCTTCCCGGAGTTTCTAATGGCTACACAGACTATGAGGGTGGCACGAAGGCCAAATGCAGCTCCCTTTACACACTGGGGAAGAGAGAGGAGTAAAATTCCCCAAATAGAAAGCCTGCAGCCTCTGTGAGTTAGGCTGGAGATGGTGACAAGTCAAAGATGTTAATTAAYTCTTCTCTTCTGGCTTTGCCAGGTGAGGCCCAGCAACAACACAATGTTTAATGCAAAACTTGCACGGTTTGATTTTGATCCGAAACCTCAYATGGAGAAAATCTCCTGAATAATTTTACCAAAGTCAACAGCTCATCCAGCATTGATCCAAATGTTCCCACCAATTGTATCTGACTAATACAAAGGTTTTCTGAGCTTTATATAAATTCCTTCCAAGCTTTTTGAATTCCAGCATACAAAATGCAGATAAATCATTAACACATACTGTTGACTTTTATGGCAGCATTCACCTTCTTTGGCTGCATACCTCACTGGACCGTGGATTCTGCCCAGGCAGTCCAGTACAGGTCTTTGCTGATATTGCAAACATCACAGTTGTTCCATCTAGAAATCTTTATTCAGTACATGATTTATAAATGCGACAGATTAAACAGGGGAAAAAAGCAGCAACATTGACAGAGTGCTCATGTGATGCAAGGCACAGCACCAGATTTCCATGGAGCAGTTTTATGTTTTCATGGTAAACAGCTTTTGAGACTCAGCAAACATTGTCTTGGGTTGCCTCAGGGAGTCAACTCATCTGCACTTGCTCTGACAATGTCAGATGATTGTTCAGGCTTTTAAACATCACATGAATGAACGTCAGAGCTGCCTGAAGGCCCTCAAGCAGTGTGGGCTAAACTGAATTTTGCCACCTTGGAGATCAGGGGCTGAAGCATTGCTTGGCTTCCTGTCAAGGAAAGGGGATGAGAAGGAAGAAGTAGCAGAGCTGGAGCAGACAGTCAGAGGGAAATTGATGTCAGAGCAGAGAATAAGGATAGGAAAGCCTAAAAACTGTGGTCAGTTCCTGCTTCTTTATCCTCCTGTGTGTCCTGGCAGAAACCTTCCTTTTTCACTGAGGGCAGGAGATGCCCAGGGTTTCCAGCTCCCTGCTGCAGGCAAAGGCACCAGCAGGACCATAGCCTTTTTACCTCTCCTTTTGCCTGCTCTTTCTCCAAACGGCCTCATAACTTCCTGCCTCTGGCTTTTCTGTGACGGCATTCTCCTTCCTTGGCTGCATACCTCACAGGACCACAGATTCTGCCTAGGAAGTGTGGCACAGGTCAGGCTGTTATAGCAATTAGCACCATTATTTTTTTTCAGTAAGTGATTTATAAACATGGCATATTAGACAGAAAAAGCAGGTGGCTTGCTTTGCATACACCTGGGTCTGGTTGTGATGAATGTAAAGGAATAACACTTATTAGCAATAAATAATGCAGCTCTTCTGATCCCATACCAAAATYGTACCCAGAGAGGTCTGCCAGTGCCTGCCTAGATAAATCACAGCTATTACTTTCTAAAGAAACCATCTCTGTCCTAACTTTAGAGAATTAATGATGACAAAGACTTTTTACCCAAATTTCAAACAGAATTGTTTTTCTATGTCCTGCCTAGTTTTTCTCCTAAGAGCTGAAATTGTTCTTAGATGTCTTTTATGACTCAGCACCCTGCCCTTCTAAGTCCCTGTCATCACTGGCGTGGTGACTGAGACAGAACAGAAATGTGTCACACARTTACATTGTTAGGACTGAAGTGAACCCAGAAGGAGCTTTTAATCTTTAGGCCAGAGGCTAAACAGGTAGCATGATACATTCACGAGCAGCTGGACTGTGCGGTRACTTTTCAGACTTGATGGCAACCTGAGGCTGCAGAGTGAATAACTGATGAAAACCTCAAAATGTGGGAGTGGGGAGAAGTGTGAAAGACACCAGCTACAGGCACATATTTCAGACAGGAAAAATGCTGTCTGTTAACAACAGTTCACGTGGGAGCAGTATGGCACTCTATAYGTCTGATTCTGCACACAGGCGCGAGGGGGGAGGTCAGGTATAGCACGGGGGAGGTCAAAACTGCTGAGAGATCAGATTCAGGCTGAGGCTGTTCCTCTGCACTGCGTGAAAGCAGAAGGCATCATATGTGGCTGCTGAAATCACTGACTCATTTGGGTACCATCATATGCCTGTAATTAATTCAACATGCCTGGTGCCTGGAATAGTGGTGTAGGCGTTCAGACAACATGTTCCTCTGAAAAAATATACAGTGAGACAGAGCCTTGCACAGTCCTACTTACCACAGCTTGTACTTACTAAATTATGGACCTCCAAGAAGTTGGGGATCATTGGGAGGGCTGCAGCTCCAAAGCCGGACTTCAATGCATGTAAAGAGACACCTAGGAAATATCTGAGAGCTTGAGCTTGAAACCAGTCCAAGATCAGGCTGCTTCTTCTCTGTCTGACTGTGGCTGTGTGAAATGGCTGTGGAGCAACATGGGACAGAGAGGACAGCCCATCCAGACCCCAGAGGAGCACATGCAATATGACACTTTAAAGGTCATCTCAAAGCTAGTCCTAAATGTGGCTAGATCCAGGCAGAACATCCAAGACAAAAATATGACTCAGGACGACCTATTTACAGGCACTAAAGAAGCACCCTGTGCACTTTCTTGGGAGCAGAGCAGACCTGATCATGTCTGGGTGCCACCTGCAAGGAGACACTCACTCCCACTGCTGCTTGCTCAGGGAAGCGTATGGTTCATTTACAATCACTGTCTCATTCTCAGTGAACTTCTCTGCTGAAGCATGTTAGCACTTACAAAAAACAGGAAAGCTGTGGGCTACTGACCCATATCTGCATAAAGCCTCAAATTAATCTTCCTGTCCTGCTCTCTTCCATCCTCAGTGATGACTGAAAATAGGAGACAACAGTGATTAGATTATTTTACTAATCTTTATCCTATTTATTAAATCATGACATTTCATCCCCCATTGAATTGCATAACTATACTATTGAGAAGTGTAATATGATCCATTTTTATTTCAAAATGCTGAATAAAAGGCATGTCTATGACACATTTCAGAGGAAATTAGACAATGATATTTTTGTGCTCAGAAATGAGATGTGTTTTTATCTTGCTGTGCTTAATATTCATGCTAATTCACAACATACTTTCTTACTGTTATCAGAGAAGGATATTCTTTAGGTGTAAATTTGATCTACTGCCTGCTAACTCAGGATTACGTGAACATGGCTTTTGGCCCGCTTCTCTTTGTATTCTCTTGTGTGCTGCCATGCAGTGCAAGACAATAAAGATCTTTCTGAATATTTTTCCTCTCAGTTTTTTTAAACCTATAGAAAATCCTGGTTTGATATAGGCAGATGACACAGGGTTATTATTCTATTCTCTTCTATCAGAGGTGGATCTGAAGCTCTTTTTACTCAAAGTACCTCCAGGTTGCTTTATACTTCATTTCATAATGTTTTATTATACTGGACTTTTAATCACTCAAAATCTAATAAAAAAGCCATTCCCATGGATGAAATAGAGCATATTGTAATTCCCCTCCCCCTTATCATATTAGGTATGTTCAAAAGTATCCAAAGCTCTTTCTAGCTCAGTTTAAGGATTTGTGTGTACATCTAAATCATAAAACTCTCCCATCACATTGGGTTTTTTTTAAACCTGCAAATCCTGTGAGCTTTGCTTTAACCACCAACAGATAGACGAAGTATTTCCATTAGGATTTTAGAGAACTCTGTACATAAGAAGTTCAATATGTGCAAGCTTACTTGAAAAAGCAGGGTTATTTATTGTTAATCACCTGGCCTGATAGTTGCCTGCTGGATAAGGGCTCCTTCTTACCAAAAAAAAAAAAAAAAAAAAAGAAAATTTAATCTCTCTAGTTGAATCTCAGCTATTTTCTTCTCCAGGACCTGTATCAACCACCCTAGCCACAGCTAAGGAGGCAATTACTCACTCCACTTCTGCTTTCTGGGTTTCTGCTGTCTGTGTTTTCTCTCCCTGGATGAGGATTCCAGCAGGATCTCAGAAGATGAACACTGTCCAAACACATGGACACTACACTTACAGAGTTCAACACTTTGCATAGTAAATGTTTTAGTAAATATAATGAGCAGGTGAGACAATGAAATAATACATGTTATGAGCTTGTGGACATGTGCTGCTCTTACTCTGTGACTTCTCAACAGAATACTACAAAAAGGAAGGGCTCTTTTTTTCAGTTTCCCTGTGTGCTAGTTCCTGTCCACTAGTCTAACTAAAGAATAGCAGATACAAGTATCTCAAAATATGCCTGTGGATGTCATGACAGAATGTTCCTCACCTGCTGAAGAGATTATGAAGTTTGGTGATGAAATCTGCAATGCATCTGCGCTGCACACCAGTGAYATGTTCAGTATGAGATTCCTCTCCAGGCAGCAGCTCTTCTCTGGAGATCACCATCACCATTCATAGGGGATAAAACCTGTAGAACAGAAGGTTTTGATGTAGTGTCTTTCTAGCAGAATCTGTTTGGTGCAATTTTCTTTCGGTCTGTTGTGTTGCAAAAACAAGGCTTGGACCTGGGTTGTAAAGGAATACTACCAACTGATTACCTTTCCTCAGTTTAGGCACTGGATAGCATAGTTCATCTTGCTTTTCACAGTTAAATAAAATATCCATTTTCCCACTGAGACAGCAAGTAGAAACAAATGGAAACTATTTGAATTTTCCAGTGCTAATTCAGCAGATCTGTGTTTAAACCCACAGATATGCACTGACTTGTTCAGTAAGCTAGCACTTTATCAGCATTAACTCTGAAGTGTCAGAAATAGGTAACAGCAGTGTACTTGCCCAAAGTCCACAAGAGTGCAACAATGCTATATTTAATATACTTATCTATTTAAAAAAAATTCTTCAAAATGTGAAWGACCAGAATAGAAAAAGAAAATAGCATGGAATATGGACATTCCAGAGTCAATGTGATTATACACTTCAGAAATTCTGGTAGATTCCAGAGTTAGAGCAAGGTCAGGATCAAGTCTGGTTGTTTTGCTCAGAAAGAACTAAACATTTGGAAAAACAAAGTGGAGAATCAGCAGTCTAAGGATGGCAGGTAAAGTCCTCCAAACTCTTTCTTAGCTCTTTCCCATTATCCAAGTGGCAGCAGGCAAGCAACAGATGTTTTGCCAATGGTATGATCCTTGACTTTCATTCTAATGCACAGTTCCTTATGACAAATTATTGTCACCTGAGACTTGCAGGAATGGGTGCTGCTCTACCAGTAATTCTGGCTTCCATTGTCATCCTTTCTCTTCAGCATTTATTTTGCAGTATTGCTCAGGTATGATACATTCCAGTTAACAGGAAAAAGGAAAAAAAAAGAAAAAGAAAGGAAAAGTGATTTCTTTTTTTTTTTTAGGTCATTGACTTTCTGTAGTGGGAAAATTCACTATCGTATGACTTTGCCAGTAAATGAGGCCAAATGATTTTGTAAAGCCAAATGCTTGGAAGCATGGTCAGCTGATTAAGGCATTGGGCTGTGACTCAGAGGATCTGGATTCAGTTCCTGGCACTTACTGCATCACCTTGGGCAAATCGCTTTACTGCTTTTATCCTTGCAATTCCAAATGTTGAAGAACCTTGGCAACATTTCTTCTGCTCTCCCCACCTCCCCCCACCATGGGCCACCAGTGGCTGTACACAGCTGAGAGAATGGGGTTTGTGCTCAGCTCAAAGCTGCCTGTCATCAGTTGAAATGAAATACATATATATAAGAAATGGTTTTGCTGCCTTAAGGGCACTCTGAGTTGGCCCTATAAATAAATAAACTTCAAGGAAAGAAACCAAAGCTCTCCTTCAGAAAGCCAGCTCAGTGCCCTCCCTTCTTTCCATCGCTGCCTCTCTGGCAATGAAAGCAAGCCCTGTATTGTTAGCAGTGGCAGCAACAGAGCTGCTGGTCCCTGCTTCTGCTGATAAATATTGCCACTGCCAAAGCAGCACCTGCGGTGCCAGCCTKCAGGGGGGTGCCTGCAGACACCCGCCGAGCGTGGCTTCCCTGCTCTCAGGGTGCTCCGTTTTGGACYGGGCTCCAGAGCAGCAGCATTTCCTGGTGCGGGCTGTGCATGCCTCAACAGCCGTTCCTGGATCTGATCCTTTCCAAGCTGTCAGCAGTGAGAAGCAAAGGAATCACTTTTCAACCTCTGATCTCCCAAGTATTCTTAATGGGCATGTATCCAGACGTTTTCATTAATGTAAGTAGCAGCTAACTAAACTGGCTAATAAGTTGTCTCTGTTTTTCACTCATTTTCAATCAACATAACTAATCAACATGCCAGAGAACGCGAAATACTGTACAAGCCCTTGAGAGGAGAAGCATTTTTAATCATCATGATTGTTCATCTGTTGATAGAAAAAGTGTCTTAAAATTAATAAAATGATAGCTTGTGATGCTGAATCTTTAATAGCATATGGAAAGCATATTCAATAGAGAGGGGGAAAGGGCATTGTGGGATATGCTCTGAATCACAAATGTACTGATGTGAAAATTCAGCAGGCTCAAGGCACAGTGGTGGACAGTTAAATATCTAATGTAGTTAGAAAGGAGATATGACCAGGGGTGAAAATTTAAACTGAGTTGAAAATACATATGAGTAGGTGACAATAATAAAGAGGAATAACAGAGCTAATAACATTTGGCATCTGTATCCTTTTGCATTTACCAAGCACTTTATAAATCTGAATGAATAAAGGCAAACCAGGTCATAATAAGATTAATATTGTAATTCACAATTTATATATATATCAGCTGACACACAGAGAAATTAAAACCAATATTACCAAAAGACACCTGCTTTTAAAGTCTTCTGATGTTCAAAGTCCTGTCTATCCTTCATGGAAAAGTCGGGTTCCCAAACCACAGGAAAGACTATTAATTTTAGGGGCCTTAATTCTCAAAAATATAATTACCCGTATGTATACAGCAAGCCTTTGCAAAATTGCTAATGGAAACCATAATGATTACACCATATTAGGCTTCTTGGACTCAATTTGTCTAAGTCAGTCAGCATGGACATCTTTTAGAGCTAAGGAATTTTCATTAGTACTGCCAATGGAGTCTAAGGTATGATTCATCACATCTTAAAGTGACTGCTTTAAACAAGCCAGATGAATTACACCTTAAAAATGCATGTTTCTCTGCATTTATCATAAAGAGAACCTGCCTTGAGCAGAGCATCTGTGAATGCTGCAGTCTCAGTCCTGGATCTCTGAAAATGCCCAGTGTTAATGGGCTGCTTTTATGACATTCTGCCCTGAARACAAAGCCAGTAGCAGGTAAACCCTATGCATTTAGAGACATTTCTGTTCTCTGAAACTTATTCTGGAAWTAAATTTCTTGTACCTGTTGGATAGTATCATAAGTATTTGATAAAATTTCTAGAAAAATATGCATGCTTCCATGAAGTATGCATATTTATATAACCCTTCATGACAGTCATTTACTGCTGGCATTCTCAAAATTAGACAGCTGAGAAGCTGACCTGTATTTTGTTTATTTGGTCAAATTTCTATTTTAGCCAGAGAAAAGACGAGTGTGTAATTTTTGATGTTTGTGTTCAGTGGAGGCATTTTCTCTCACAAGTGTTGAAAACCCCGCTGTATATACAAAGGCCATCTAGAAATTAATTTCACAACTTCGTTTCAGAGCAAGCCTCACTAACCCAGGTTATCTTTTTAATTATGATTAATTATCCTGTCAGCTGAGATGAAAGACATTAATAAAACCACAGTTTTGGAAGTGCTCACAGAGAAGTTCATCTGTTGTTCCAAATCTTTTTCTGCTGGAAGTATTTGCTCCTGGTACAAGGAGATGAACTCCTGCTTTTTTGCCTGTGGTACTTAAAGTGTACCCAGGACTCTTCAAAAAACATAGTCTCTAAATGCAGGTAAAACTCCTGTAAAGCAAATAAATGGCTGAGAAGGGGTTTTGAAGATCCAAACCTACATATCTGTAAATGTGATGCTTCCAGACAATCACATTTTCCAGAGCAAGATAGATCTAAAAAGAAGTATTAAGATCAAACATTGCAAGAAAAAAAACATTGCATTTTATCATGTGGAAGGTCAGTAGCTCTAATAAGCAGTAAATGAGTGCAGTGGCAAAGCCCAGGTTGGGATACCTGTAAGCACAGGCATGTGAGTGTGTTTATACCAGACAGGGTGCTCTGTGTGTTGACACATACACTGTGGCCAAGTAGCAGAGCAGCCTGGAAGGATCAAAAGCTGTTCCTTGTCCTCAGTGCTGGCAAGTTTTTGTGTATGTTTGGTAGCCTGAGAGTGAGAGAATGACCTTGTCATGGTTCTATTGCTAACCCTTTGCTTTTCTCAGCTATTCAATATATTAGCTATTGATTTTTGTACCGATGATTCTGGAAGTTGAGCAAAGGTGGCAGAGGATAGGACAACAGGAAGGTATTATCTGTTCATGGCAAGTCTGGAAGGAAGTTTAATGAAGGACTTAAAACCTTATGAGTGTGAGTTTAATGTGAATATGAGAAGAGGCATATCAAGAGATTTGCAATTCTCGGATGAGTGGGTATGATTCTTACATATTATTTGCAGTGATTGTGAACAATTTTGTCCTTTCTTATCTCACATGCAAGGAAAACAGCTAAAGTAGCYATGAGCTGCTAAACAGCAATAAAATACTCCTGATTGAAAACAGATGCTATAATTTGTGGCCTCTTTGATACTTCAAAACCAGAGAAGGGAAAATAAAGTAAAATAAAGACAAAAGCTTCTGTATTAGCCTTCTGTGCAGATGTCAGTCTTCATTCATTAACTCAGATTTTATTCTAGATTCTCCACTGAATTCAGAAGAATGAGTTCCTGTTTGAGATGGCAGTATGTAGCTTCAGAAACATTTAGGATTTTATCTGTTTGATCACGGATTAATTTTCCCCTCAAGCTACTCCAAGGAGGTGGTCAAAAGGTCATTGAAATCAAAGGAAGAGTATGAGTGTATTTCAAAAAGCTTTGCATCAGTCCCTAAAATGGAGAAGGGTTGAAAGAATTTTTGAAYAATATTTCAGTCAATAAAATATGTTTATATAGTTTCTGTGAAGAGTACAGGAAGTTTTGGCACTCAAATAAGAGGTGCACTGGAGAAAAATCTAGCCTTATGAGTAGCATCTTCCATTGGAAATAAAAGATCCTGAATTCCCTATCACTAAAGGAAATGTCTAAAAAAAAAAATAAAGACTATATGAAAAAGAAAGGGAAGCTACTTCTCTTGGCTATGCTTGAAAGATGAGAGTTATGTCGTAAAGTCATCTGCTGGACTATGTCCAGCGGTGAGTTTCTCAGAAATGAATGAATACCCCTAGGATTCAGACATAGAATTTCTAGGTGTTTTGAGAAGCGTGCTTAACCAAGCATGGATGCATTTCAGATTCTGAAATTAGGTATATAAGTTTTGTCTTTTTGTGTATATCTGTATTTTTTTTCCTTTTTCTCTTTSTGATTATATATAAAAGAATAAACATGAAATAGTAGTAATAGTAGAGATTATGTTACTTTCAATTGGGTATAACATAGCAGAAATTTCCTATTATTCTAACTTGCCATTTTTATTATTTCGGGAGAAACARCTGGACAGCAGATGAATCATTTTAGCATCACTCTCCAACTCCTTCCTTTGGTCTTGACTGAATTGTATTGTAGTAATGCCCCTGCACAAAGGAAAGCAATGACATGGCTTTATGCTACCAAACTTTATACACTCCACTGCAGTGATTTAAATTAGGACCTTGTATATCCTGGGYTCCCATGAGGTAGATGAAAACAGGCATTCATCAACAGAGGGCTATTTAGCTCCTCTGGTACCTGAATTGCCTTTCTCTCTTGGTCTAGGAGAGTGATAAAGATTAATTGGCACTCATGATGTGTTGAGCTTCTATCGAGAACTTGCCTTGCACCAACAAYAATTAACTATAATGATTCAGGAATTGCCACCAGCCTCCAAAACCTCTGCTATTCTTTTCATAGAAAGAACTTTGAAGGACTTGGCTGCAAGTCTAATTAAAGGTGTCAGAATCTCAGTTTTGGTTTGTACTGAGGATTTAAAGGCYGGGTCATGTCTAGAACCCAGCCACCATTTCTCAAAGAGTGTGCATAAAACTGGAATTATGCATTCTTTGGTATACATGGTGGCAAATGGGATAGAGAGAGAAACACAGCCCTTTTTAAAGAACAGTTGAGTGAATCAGCCAACTCAAATCTTTTTACAGACTATAATGATTGCTGGTTCAGACATTGTTATGGTAGTAAATAAGATATGTGATACTACAAGTAGAAGAAATAATTTGAACTATGCATCTAAGTTTTATGTGAAAAAGAAATGTAAACATTTGAGGGAAAATCCTAGGACAGCCAATGAAAATATTTGAATGTGCAGCAGTAGTCAGAAATTAATTCTTGTGTAATGTAACATAGTTACATAGACACAAATATGAAAGTATTAAGAAGACACTAAGTAAAATAATTGTAGAATTTCAGCTTGAACATGGCTCTAGACACCTGAACTCAATATGTATAGCGGAAACCAAATTGAATCAGAGAAAATAAACAAATTAAAGCTATAGAGAAAAATTTACATTAAAAGAAATTGAAAATTTGGGGATTGTTTAAAATTAATAAGGAAATAATGGAGGAAATAATGAATGAACTACAAGCAGTAAAACAGATGTTCCACTACAATTTTTCCCATAATACAAGAAGAGAGAATAATCAATAAAAATTTGAAATAGCATATTGTGCACTGCTCAGCAGAAACAATTCTGGAAARCACCCACTTATCTTGTAAATGTAATAGTTTCAAGATGTTCTTGCTATCTAAAAATTTGAAGAGATACACAGAACTCTCACTTCTGGCATAGATGTATTTAAAAATTGAATAAATCTATGCAAGATAATATAGATCACTATATTTTAGGATGTAAAAGTTTATGGACAGATCAGTTCTCCTCATGGGGTTTATTATACCTTGTTCCAAGTAACCTGATGCTGGGCAACTTCTAAAGAAAAATACAGAATGAGATGGGCTGCTGGCTAGGTGGATATTAGAACTCTTTGCATCCCTTTTATATTTGACTTTGTAATTCTGACCTTGTGAATAAAGAGCTCCATCCGTCTGATGTTCAATGAAATGATAGCTGGTATAGTAAGTCTTCCAATTTATGGGACAGATATATTCTAGTAGCATATGCTACTAGAGACAGAGCCAGCAGTGACATCTAATCACTGTGAGAAAGCTCATTCTAGCTTTGCTGCCAACAATTTAGGTTAGATAACAGAYGTGCATTGACTTGATAGCAGGTGGATAAAAGGGTATAAACTGTGTGTTTTGTGCCTTCTGTCTGTATTACTTATAGATTAGCTGATTTGGGGGATTCGAGAGAGATTGTGTCATACAAATTTAGTTTCTGTGAGGGTTGAGTACTTGTGAAAGATGGCAGATTGGTAGCTTTCGATTYGAAATTCTTTGGTTAACTACAAGACTGATAGATATGTGGAGATGGTCACATGTTTGTCAAAGCTTTATAGTGTGTAGGAAGAAGGGGTAACCGAAGAGTACAGAAGATTGTCTCCAAAATTWTTAGTGTCTAGTTTCTTCTTATTTTTATTTTCTGATTCTCAAACGTTGCCACTCATGAGACAAAACGAGAAAAATCTATATGTGGTTCTTTTTTCATTTACTGGTTGGGAAGCTCCTGAACCAACAACTGCTGAGACAAGGGATGAGACCAATTGCAGTGAGGAGAGAAAAAATGTAAAGATACTCTTTCTGCCAGGTTCTTGCTGTCCATAGCTGTGTTTGTGTTTTGAAATGCACTTTGAAATAAAACWTATTGTCACACCTCTGAAAAGCACTGTGATTTATAAACCAAAACTGCTGTTTGAGTTTTTCCTGTGTAATATAGACGATAAAAAAGGAAACTTCCAAGACCAGCATTATCAAAATTTTCCAGCCTTAATTTAGAAGGAAGACCTAAAAATGGAAATATAGTTAATTCCATTAATTCTCTGGCTTCCTTGTTGCCAAGAACAGAGAACTTACCAGCATTACTGTTGCTTCATGCCATTATTTGACCCTCCAAAGTGGATTGAATCCAACAAATCTACCAGAAGAGCAGTTATCACATGACAAAATCTTTCATCACTGTACAATCCAGTGCAAATCTGATGCAGCAACTTAATAAGCTGTTCTTTGTGTGTTTGCAATTTGTTATTGAGTTTAAAAAAGGGTAAAGTTCAGATGGTTTACAGAAATGTTCTTAAGAAGGTAAGGCCAAATAATTCTGTGATTTATATGAAGTCTTCCACAGAACCTCTGGGATGCAGATTTTTTACTGAGTGTAGAATAGCTTAGAAATGTCAGACAAAGGGAGCAAGTATAGGAATTAGGGAAGTCAATCCAGAAGGTCCAAAGCTCACAGCTTCAGCTATGTCACATTTACAGATTGGCTTGCTGCTTGGGGTGAAGAGAAACAAAAGAGGCTCTTTAATGACCCTCTGCAGGGCCACAGCTCTGACTGTGTCTGGTTGCCACCTGACAGTCAGGTGCCTGAAACGACTTTGTTCTTGCTTCTCTTGCCATTTAGCATTCRCACTGCCATATATCCATTTGTTCTCTCCTCACTATTGAAGAGCCTGTACACACTCAGACAATGTGGAAAGTGAAGCAATGTGTTATGGCAACAAATGTATTATGGTATTAATGTTTTTTAATATAAAAGACCAAAGACTTAGAAGACATTCACCTCTTTTAGGACTTTGCACAATTCCTATTGTAAGCAGAGAACAACTTCCACTTCACTTCCTTCATGGACTGGGGTGAACAATGTGCTTAATCTCGCAGAACTTCATATAAACAAGATAAGCCTTCATCRTGCAGTTTCTCAGCTGAAAGGATAACATGCAGACTATGACAATGAACCAGAATTTAGCATTCCCTGGGGAGAGCAAAGAATAAATTCCAAGTATTTTTTCCTGTGTATACTTTGTGAGTACCAAGTTTAAAACGACAGCTGTAAAAGAAGAACTATTCTTTTGCTATGAACCATKCAGGAGCCAGTTTTCACTAGATCACAACTTTACGTTTTCATTTATATCATTATTAAATTACATTCCTAAGGAATTTCCTTTATTTAATAAGTTGCATGAGGAGATGACACTTGCTTTATGTCTGGATAGATTCCATCTTGTCAGGTGAAACAACTATTATTTCAGTTACTGCTATCCTAATTCATACATTCAATGATTTCTAGAATGTGGTATTTTGAAAGAAATGAGATTATAGGGTTTTTTTTAACAGATATTTAAGTCGTAAGTGAAAGTCTGTATTCTGCATTAAAAGCAACAAGAATAATTAGAGGCAAGCTAATTGGCGAAAAATAGATATCAGTTCAACATCATCAAAAAAYGTATCTAAAAATATAATGCTTGAGAAAATAAAGAGCCTAAGAGATCAAAAGTTTTACATTCTGCCTTTACATTTTTACTAGTAAGCAATGAAGTGCTGAAATGTTGCAATACTATTTCTGGCAGTGTCTAACTACTAACACTTCATTTCTAGTTGCCATTTCTACATATAACAAGAGCGACAGAGTTACTTTATGAAGTGCAGCCAAATATACTGAGATACCTTTTATATCTTTTTATTTACTTAAATTTTTATTACTTAAGATCTTAGCTATTGGAAGCTAAGGGTCAAATTGATGTAAGGAAAATGCTCAGTAGAAAATATGCTACGAGAGGAAACCACTACAGTCAATACCCCTGCATATGTGTCTGATTTTCTCAAAAATCCCACTGGGGCATTAGATGGGCACCTCCATAAACCTACGGAAAAACTCCAGTAGGTTTTATTGGCAACAGGCTTTCATCATTTGCCTTACTTCCAGGAAAGATAAAGCGTTCCTGTGGAAGCAGATCCAGATCAGTGTAACTGGGCTGCATTCAGTGTCACTGCACGCAGGATGGATTGACCGATGTATTCTGAAATGGATGTTAGTGTTACTAATAAATAGGGGACTACTTACTCTATTTATTAAACTTTCTAAAATCCAAACAGCAGCTGCAGAAAAAGAAAGATTTATCTACCAATAAAAAAACAAAGATTACATTTACCAAATCCCCATTCTTTATTGTAATGAAATTTGTCTTTCAGCTTTTAAAATGCATTTATAGAGCCAGAAATGTATTCTGGTCCACTGTCTTTGAGATKAATAACCACATTATTACTTGCCTGTCAAATCTAAGTAGGGTTGTTAATAACGCACAGACAGCTACTAAAAATTCAAAACATGGGAGGTTTCCTTTGGAGAAAATTGCAGTTTTAACCTCTGATTTCCCTTCTGAATCAGTTACTTACTTTCATAGACACCTTGCAATACCTGATCTCCAATAAAAAGTGAAAAATGGTTCAAAGAATTCAAATATTTTTTGAACACACCTATGGAAATACACTCTCAGAATTTTAAAACTCTACAATCTTTAATCTACAGAATATCTGTCCTCTGCACATTAAACRTAGTAGAAGACTAACTTGATGGGAAATACTTAAAAGTATTTTTTTKTAATTTTGCACTTCAAACTTTGTTTTCTCCTTAATCTATATCTGTAGTCAGAAAACTGAACATCTAAACCAGGATTGTTTTCTGATATCATATTTTAACATTTTTTTTGACTACRTTTCATTAAATGAACAAAAAGAAAGATATTCCGCACTTATGATAGATACAAGGGAGGGTCACCTAGCCTAAACATAACAATATAGGTTATTTCCCTAGTGTGAACTGTGTGCTGACACATTCAACACATCTCACTGAAAATTCTGATAGTTCAAAGCTTCTCTACAGGTATAAGGATACCTTCTACTCTTTTTACTACTAAGCAATGTAAAAAAGTCAACCCATTTAGGACTTTAATTTCAGTTCAGTGTGACTATGTTACTTCTGGAATTCCTTTGTACCTTCTGAGTGATAGATCTGGTGCCCTGTATCTCTGTCCTATTTTCTGGAGTCTCCCACCTGAATGATTTTTTTTTTCATGGACTATAGACTTGTGATTCCCAGAATGCACTATGGAACTTTTATGCCATATGTAAATCTAAGTGAGTAGCCCAAGCCATAGAACAGAGATAAATAGTGTCCTTCATATGCCACCCACGTATCACAAACCCTTTTTTTTTCCTGCAGGCTTTAATTGACCATCCCCATCAAACCAGGCTGATCATCAACCAAGAAAGTGCTGAAAAAAGTCTTCTGCTGACCAGATTTATTTCTAATTTTTAGGTTTTGGAAGTCCTGATAATCCGAGGACGAAGATCAAAATCAAGCAGTAAAATTAAGCTAATTCACTTATCATTTCCCTCAATCTTTACTATTTCACATTATAGCAGAAAAAAAGTACAGTTATGGTCTGCTCCAAGGGTACTGCAGTTACAGACTCAACCTAAATCTCAGCCTGAATTTTGCTGTGGGGAATCCAGTGAAGCATGCATGGACACATCTTTAGGAATCTCCCCACAGAAGAAATGAGACCTGAACTCACAGCTGAGATGCTGCTAATACCACTCTTAGAGCAGGTAAAGATTGCACAAGCATATAAAAGGGTTTCAGCGTTTGCTGAAGGGGTTAAAAAATATTACTTTTTTTCCCTACTCTATCAATCCTGAGTTAAAAATATTTCAAYTACATTTTTCTCATGRCAAAACCAAAAGATTTGTATAAAATATAATTTTTCCAGTAACAAGAACRTTGCTAGTAGGCTACCTTTTCAACTTTATTCAGCAACATGGTAGTCTTAGCCCACATCCACATTCATTCAATTTAGCATCACATGTCAAATCAACCAAACATATATCTCACATTTGAGGTGTTTCATCACTATGTTTAAAAAAAAAGAGTCCCAAGAGGTTCTGCTCATTATTAAAAATTGCACTGATATGGTCCTCATGTGTCTGTCTCCTCATCTSTGCATTTGCCAACTCTGGAAAACCTAATCACGCTGCACTGCCAACTCTCCTTTCAAGAAAGTCAACAGATAATTATGCAATCTGTTCATGCAGTGCAAATAACTTGGCATTCTGGGAGCCTACCACTGCGACGCGAAATAATCCRTACTTTGTGGGGATGCGAACACCTCATGTGAATTCAAATTCTGTGCTCTTCTAATGCCACCATATGAGGCAGCAGTGGCAACATGCAAATATTTCTGAAATTGCAGAGCTGGCTCTGAGGTTGGATTATTATTTTTGACAGCTTTTTCCTTTTAGATATTACACTTGGTAAAGCCCAGTGTACATCTGCATGACATGCTGCTTTTCAAACAAAAGCAGCTGCCTTCTGTGGTATYTTATGTCTCCAAGAAAACTGCTGCATGCAAAGTCTACAGCACTTTCCCTCCACCCCACCAGCTTGCCTCATTACAGTCAAATTACCTTAAAGTATATCAAGCTATTTATTTTTTTCCCTAAGGCTGTTGCACAGTAGCTTAGGAAAAAAAAAGTTGCTCTTGTGATAGAATGTATGAGTTCTTAGTTGAATAGCTGTATTTTCAATTATTTTATTTTGTATATATGTAATAAGCAGACGTCTACATGACCTGCTACATTCTACACATTCCAGAGGAACACAGGGGCAATGTCTTTGGCTGATCAAGGATGTGTTATGAAAAGTCTCAGAGCCTGATTGACGGTTACAAGTGGACAGACAGTTACAAATACAGTAAACCAGAGTGCAGTTCCTTTGTCAGTTGTCTTTAGACAAATAAAATACCCTTCCACAGATATCCAGCTGTTGGAGTATCTTTTCAACTACTCATATAAAGAAAGAATTATTTTGCTTGTATGCTTGATGATCTATGCTTGCATACGTATGATTCATATTTCATGTGTGCATGCACTTCTTCTTGAATCATGACAGGAATAAATACATTTTAAYCTGCAGGTAATAAAGTGAGAAGAAGTATTAAAACATCAAGGGACATAGAAAAATTGTGGTGTAAGAAAATCTTAACTTCATGTAAGATTAATTTGAATAAATGTAATTTTCTATAGCCACATTGTCATGATGACTCATCATTCTCCCATAATTAATTTACGGTAATAAAATCAAGATAAGACTAGGTTATGAGGAACGGAAGTATATTTCCTTCTCAGAAGAAGAGCAGTTATACAGAATCTTATGAACACGAGCAAGATGCATCATGCTCCCCGAAAGAAACATTACTTGAAAGTACAAAATGGGGGAAAATACAGACGGGGATTAGACATCTCCCTTTAGAGTATAAAAAGATTTTCCATAATTGTGCAACAGCAAAAATACAGCAATACAAATAACATGCTGTAAGTATAGTGGAGAAGAATGAGAATAACCTTGAGTCAGCCTTGTATAATGCTGCCAAAGGTCTATCAACACCTTCTTATTAGAGTTGTAGCAATAGCTCTCAAGAGATTTAAGCCCCTCTAAATTTGTGAGTTCACTGAAATCACCAATAAGATCCCCACTGATGAGGGACCGTGAAACTGTACCACTGGGCAGCTCATTCATCAGACACTTTCAAAGTGCTCAAGGCAGAAAAGCGAAACGAGCTGATGAAAACAGATGCTGTACAAAAGATTGCTGTATTGAAGYATCCTAAAATCAAAATGTGATTCCTTTTGGCAGGAGACCACAGAGAGCTACAGAGAATAACAGATGAGAACTGGGGGAGAGGAGGTGAATAGATGATTTGGCTAAGCCCAGGTGGAGCTTAAGTTTGCATTCTTTTGTTCTTGATGTAAATATACTGCATAGTAAGGATACTAAAGAAAACATCAGAAATTAAATTCCTTCTTACTACTTAGGAAAAGCTATGTTCCACCTAACATACCTAATGTTGATTATGTCCGTAGGAATCAGACTGTGTGTAAAAAAACCCATTGAAATGGCTGGAAAAAACAACTAGTGAAAAATACTTTCAAATTTCATTATAACCTGGCTAATATTTCTTTATTAAAACATCAATTTTTGGCAAATTTTTTTGTATCTAGAGCAAAATTATTTATAGCTGAAATATATTTTTTGTGACTTCTCTAATCAATGGAGATAAATACACGATTATAAGGYTCGGTTTGTACCATCTTAAAAGAAACAAATAAAACAGCTCACCCAAACCCTTTATGTGCTAGTTTCTCCCCATTAGCTGTAAAGATTTTGATAGCAACCGACTTAGATGTAAATGCCTGCATGATGGATGTCTAAAGGTAAGCAAGGGATCCTCTCATCTGTCGGGACAGGCATGAAAATCCCCTTTCCTCTTTATCAGAACAAACACTGAAAAGTCAGAATTTACATCTCCTCTGGCAAAAATGGTGCAGCAACCTAAGAAAGTCTTGCTCTCTGGTTTTTGTTATATACATTTAGAATACTTTAAGGGGGATTAATGCTTTCAATAGATTGACATTTTAAACAGAACATCTTTATTCACAATACCACTGTTACTAATGCTTCTTAAATCTTCCACTGTCGCTATATTTAAGCCCACCAAGCTCAACATGGTCTGAATTAGAGGAATAACTTTAGTCGTCTGCTGTGGATTGATCAAAAGGGAATGTATCTTCTCTCTGGTCTATCTGGGCAAAATTTGCCTTCAAAATTTGCTCTGTGTGATGAATGCTCTTAGAAGAAGTGGTGTCAAACCTCTACACAACTGTACAGAAAAATACTCAGGCTACTTCAGATCCAGGTACATTTCTGAACATCTCTCCACCCAGCTACTCTTCCCATGGTTCAATGAGAAATCTGGGCACAAAGAAGATGGAAAGAAAAACTGTCCATCTGTCTGTRTGTTGTCATCCCTGGAGTTTTTTGTCCGTTCATAACCAAGTCTGACAAACTTATAATCTCAAATATTAGAAGTTCCTACTAATTTTTTTATGAATGAGTTCCTGGTTACAGTGATGGCCTTAGTCAGCATTTCCTTGAAGGAAGAGCCTTTGTAATCCTGTAATTTGCTTGTTTCAGGAGGGAACAGCCATCTGGCCAGTAAGCACACATGTATGTTTGGACAGTCAGCACATGTGCAGCTGTAAATCTGCGGCAGCATATGCTGCTGCTTGTCCAGCCAAATAAGTGGAAGATGCAGGAGGAGAGAAGGTAGCAAGGAGTATGTGGAAAAGCCCTGCAAGTATTGCTGAGAGGGTTAAAGTAAGGCGAAAACAAGTCTTCATAAGTTTTGTTGCTGATGAAAGAGCCATATATATTTCCATGTTTGTGTGTTTCCACAAGTGAAGCTTTAACCCTCTCCAGGAATGTCACACGTCCTCTGTACTCTGCTTACTTTTCACATCCTTTCCATTACTGTTCTTCTTCTTAAGGAAACAGCATCTGCTAAGATTTGTGAGTGGGGATTGGGAAATTTACTTGTGAAAAAAAAGAAGGAAGTATGTATTAGCATTATCATGAAAACTTTAGAGAGAARCGTATACAGAATCCAGCTGACACCACACTTCCTCATAGAGGGCAGTGCACTTGAACAGTCTAAGTGCTTAAAATGCATGAAGTGAATACATAAAATATTTGAAAACAGATTATATTTTATCACCAGGCACATGGCGAAGGTTGCTTCAGACTGTTGCTTAAAAAAGACTAGGTTTAAAGACCAATGTCTTTCATCTTTTTTAATAAGCTATTTTAGACAAAACTGATGTTCACAGGGTGAAAGGGAGGACTTTCTGCACTGCTAAGAAATGAGCCACAATCCTGGATATTCAATAGGAAGGCGAGCTTGTCAGGCTGTCAGAGAGGCACCAGACTGTTCATGCAGCCAGTTAGCCTTTGTGTAAGCTGCTTAACTACCTTCTCTGCAGTGCTGTACATTGGAGATTAATGGTAGGCACAGGAAACTGAAAGGGAAGATTTACCAATGAACTGAAATACTGAATGAAATACCCCATAAACAAAATGATGTTCTCCAAAGCTTCAGATTCCTGGAAGGCCTATACTAATGCCAGGGAGAAAAAGAATCAAAGTAAGCTGCCAAGAAAGTAATTGCATTCTTTCATAAGCAATTTCTCAATCAACAGTAAATTTAACTTCTGCATGTGTGAAGTTACAAATGAAAACATTTCTTTCAATTGAAGAAAACAATGCAGAGATTAAAAAAATGCTTTCATTGAAGGAAAGCAATCTTATTTTTCTGCAAGACCAAAAGTCTGGGCCTGAAAATTTCAATAACTTGGCTGAATTAATTCAAAGCTGCACCATGCCAAAAACTTAGTTTGGCTGACAATCTGTGTCTTTTTAGGTAGAGTCCAAAATCTTAGTTCTTATGCTTCTGCCTGCCTCTGCGATCACCTGAAAAGCTTGAAGCCAGACATATGAAAATGTTTAGGAAACTGACTCCCACTTGCTTTGTCAAAGTCAAGTAAAAGAGTATCTTGGATCTGAACTAAACTTCCACAAGTGGAGTTACTGAGCACTTGTTTGTCTATGTGTGGAATTATCCTCTTCTAGGCAATACAACACATTTGGGTTCCTTTTTTCTTCAATAGTCCTGTTCCCTCACTGATCTTGCCTGGGAATTGTCCTCTTTTTGGTGTGCTTTCCTTACAGCAACAGCTGCACACTAAAAAGAGAGAAAAACCCTTTTATTTCCTCGTGTGTTAGTAGTTAGGATATTCAGTTAGGAAAAGGGGAGTCAAGTCCTTCCTTTGAGCAGAGCTGAAAAATCCAGATCTTTAGATCATTCTGCTATTTGGCTTTRTCATTCCAGTAGACACCATTCCATTTTATATATTAAAAAAGGATTTTATTTCAGGATTCCCAGAGATATGATGTTTAGAAAGCTCAGTGAAGAGGTGGGGTCATGCTTTTCTAGTCAGTAGAAAGCATTGAACACGGTCTTCTTTAACCTTGGATGTTACAACCCTTGAAAGAGGCAATGAGAACTATTGGAGATAAAAGGACAGAGTAGGCACAACAAAGTGACTCAGGACACTGCAGAAAGCCCTGAGCAAGCACTGACACTGTCTCAACATCCACACAGCACAATGCCACACTGTCTGGAGGAAGCAGGTGGAGATAGCAAAGCTGAGGAGATCCTGCATACAGAAGCATTAAGAAGTGTTCAGTGATGTTATATCTTAATTGGTGTTATGTCAAAAATGTTTCATTGTTCCTTTCTACTGTTGCTCTAAAGCATGCCTTAACACATGTTAAGGGCTGACATTGTATTCTTTAGCCACTTGCTGCTCAGAGAGATTTCCTTGTGGTAGTTCTGGTTCCAGAGCATCTGTGTCAGCAGCGGAATGAACATCATTTCAGCCTTTGGCAGAGCAGCTCCTCAGGCCCCTGAACCCGGAGCAAACATTGTGTCAGGAGCACCTGCTTCTGGTTTTATCCTCCAAAGCCCATGAAGCTTTTTCCTGATCAGAAGGCCAGTTGGACTTTCGTCGATCCTTCACAATAAGTGGCATCTAAAGAGCCATGCTCTGTGAAGGCAGCTCAGGCGTTGTGTTGGAAGCTGCAGTGCATAGCAAGTGCCAAATTACCGTCACTTGTGTCTTTGAGTTCTCCATTTTGACGGAGCGATCTGTGTCTCACCTAGAATCTGCAAAAGCAGTGGCCAATTAAYGGATTTTCGCCTTTATGTTTCTTGGTAATGTTTGCATTGTTGGGCTTTCACCTGTAGTATGAACATGAGCATAATTTAAAACATAGCAGCTGGAAAGTGTACAGGGCACAGTGCAAAAAGACTCATGGCTCTGGAGACAGTAGCATCTCCAACATATGCTGAGATTTTATCCAGAAAACATAAAAACTTATTTTCTTATTAAGACATAGTTTTTTTGTACTTGAGGAATTTTGTGTTGAATGAAGTTTGTTGTACAGCAATGAGAAACATAAACACTTTAAGGGTGTCAGACACTGCATTACACTCAATTGCTTGACACTCCTGCTGCTGGCCCTCTGTTCCACTGGAGAAGAGAGTTATGAGACTGCTTAGAAGATTAAAGCTTGGCTAAATATTTGTGTAAGCGTGGATTGTTAAGAAATGAAATGTAAACTGCTCTATACACAAAACTACTATTTATCTATTTACTTTTGTATTTTCCACTGTAGGATAGATTTCCCTGAAGATTTCAGAGAGTAGCCACAAGTTTGTGAAATATTTGATGAAACCTTATGAATTCCTCTTCCCAAGGAAAAGTCCATTATTTCCTGCACAAGAGAAATAGTAGATGAAGCAACATTGAAGGTTTAATGTTAATATGAATTATTTGCAAGATAAAAGACTATGAGTAAGACACCCTGATGGAATTCTATCATTTTCTGCATAGAGAAGCATTGCTGAGAAGCAAATGTCGAATGGTGTCACCCTTCCAACTGCACAGTGAACATGTCCTACACTTGTTTGTCTCTAGAGTGTGCTGTCAAGAGGAATAAACTGAATTGCCCTTCACTAATTCTATAATTCTTATTTTTGTAATGCAACGTTATGTGCAAGTTGAGTCTGACAGACATGTATTAAAAATATTAAGAAAAATAAAAAAAAAAAAAGAAAAATATTTTTTCTTTGAGATTGGTAGTACTTGAGATTAGGGTGTCTTTCACTGATTGCGTCCCTGACTGCTAAGACTTCCTTGATCTCAGTATTGTGGGAACAGATCTCCCTACATAGATTTTTGGCAAAATCAATGGAGAGCACGGGACTGCGKTTTTCTTTATGTTTCTTAAATCAGAAGATTTAACTAACCAATATGTTTATTAAGTCAGAAGATTTTACTAACCAGTAATGTGATCAGTACCTCACAGGAATTGAGCAATTTCTGCTGAATTACATGGGAAAACATTTGTGTGCTATGATATAAATTCAACTATAATAGCAGCCGTTGTCTTTGAAAAAAGATTAGTATTTGTGGGAATTTTAAATTCAATGGAACTGCAATGATCATGGAAATTATTTCAGCCACCTGTAAGACATCAGAAGTTTTCATTACTGGTAAATCTTTTAAAAAGTTTCTGGCAAAATTCTTCATTTCTTTTTTTAATTAAACAGGCTTATTGGCAAGTCTAAAACTGATTATAGTGGTTGAGTTGACTCATTAATTTTAACACTCCATACACAAAGTGCAAAAACAAATACATTTTTTTCCAGCTGTTGTGGTATAGTTTTTTACAAGAAATATATCTGATTTTATGAGAGCATTTGYTTATGTTAATTGTAGTAAAGGAATAAGTGCTCTAACTATATAGTCAATGTTTSAGAGCTGTCAAATCAAAATATTTGATTAACTGAATTGATATTTTCTTTGACTTTTGGCTCACAAAAACTGTGATGCTTCACTGTTTCGGGAAAGGAAACATCTYTGTTGTCCATCTCACGTGGTCAGTGGGATCAATGCACCCTCAGCAAGTTTGCTGAYGACAGTGAGCTGTGTGGAGCAGTCGACACTCTGGAGGGGAAGGGAGACCATCCAGGGGGACCTGGACAAGCTGGAGAGGTGGGCCCATGGGAATCTCATGAAGTTCCTATAGAGACAGACTGAGAGAGCTGGAGTTCAGCTTGGAGAAGAGAAGGCTTCGGAAAGACCTTCTAACATCTTCCAGGACCTAAAGTGGGGATTATAAGAAAACTGGATAGGACTTTTTACAAGGGCACGTAGTTATAGGACAAGGGAGAATAGCTTTAAACTAAAAGAGGATAGATTTAGATTAGATATTAGAAAGAAGTTCACTTTGAAGGCCTCTGGAACAGGTTGCCCACCCCTTGAAATGTTCAAGGTGAGGTTGGAAGCTGCTTTGAGGAACCTGGTCTAGTGGAAGKTGTCCCTAGCCATGGTAGGGGTGTTGGAACTAGATGATCTTTAAGGAGCCTTCCAACCCAAACTATTCTGTGCTTTTATGAACACTAATARCTTTTCAGTCTGGATATCAGTTTCCGACCTAGTGTTATTGATGAATTTTCAGAAGTGAAGAGCAGGACAGACACTTCACAGGCATTAGAAATCAATGCTGAAGGCATGTGCATGAGGAAATCCAGGCCTGTCCTCTCCTTTCTGATGGCCATGTCAGAGCAAACAGCTTAGGAGCCAGCTCTGACCTTAGACAGTAGCTATTCACATGGCAGCTGCTCAGACCCTTTGCTCCTCTGCTCATCTGTCTCATTTTGCTGATATTTATGAAATGTCTGTTTCAAGTGACACAAAACATTTATGTGTCCTCAGTCCCTGCATTACTGCAAAGTCCTTATGGTTCGTGCCTTCATGTAGCTTTAATGGTGTGTCAGTAGCAAGCTCCTAAATTTTACRGGTTTTGATTTTTTATCTAAATCCAATATCTATTTTTGACACCTTTTTCTGATTTGAGACCTAAATAGTTTATATTATTAAGGTAACTTAAAAAAAATCAACATTGCTGAAGTAATTTTGACAAAATTGTTATAAATTATTTTATTTATATTTTAATTTTTTTCTCTTAAAATTAATTTCTTTCTTCTGTTAAAAGACCTATATATATTTGAAGAAAATAAGGTAAATATCAAAATCAATGGTCTACTTAATACAGTTCTCCTCAGGTTCCCTTAAGTAATACTGAAAGAAATGCTGAAGAATCATGGAATGTATACAAATAAGAAACTGATAACATAAAAATACACTGTGACTTAGGCACTGAAAATAGTCCAGCACACTGTTCTCAAGGCTGCTTTGCAGTACATGTACAGTAAGCAGACTTCCACTGGGGGTTTACAGCATCCAGTGCCTCTTGTTATCTTTGGTGTCTCCAAGGCATACAATAGCACAGCTGCAACATTTTCAGGTATGGGGTGAGCCCTCCGGCTGTACCTTCCAAGGTTCGAGTCAGTAAATATTTTAAATCAGCTATTATTGGTTTCTTAAATCTTGTTGGTCATGTGTTTCTTCACTATGGGACCTCAGAATAAATGTCAGGAATAATTAGCCGACATTTGGTGAAAATCCCCAAAGAAAGAAATGTTATTCTGTAAATCTCTCAGCAGGAATTTTAGAAATATTTCATTGTATTGCCCTTTTATTGCACACAACTGAGACTGACACTATTCACCCTTGAACTGAGGACCCTGGCTTTTTCTTTTCTTTCTTTCTTT